>JAGTXR010000046.1:1200000-1800000 GCA_022606575.1 Glossosoma conforme
GCGTGAAGCTGCAGATCTGGGACACGGCCGGCCAGGAGAGGTTCCGCACCATCACCAGCACCTACTACCGCGGGACACACGGAGTCATTGTTGTGTATGACGTGACCAGCGGAGACTCTTTCGCCAATGTCAAGCGGTGGCTGCACGAGATCGAACAGAACTGTGAGGTCGTCAACAAAGTTCTTGGTGAGTATCTCAGATTAATATTTTGTAAATTGCATTCCGGAGAATTGTCAATTACTCTCTAACAATTATCAATGTTACCTGACTGGAATAAAGGTGAGGAATGAGATAACTAAAAGTTGCTGGATAATACCTTTAACCTTTCCCCTGCCAGACCAATTGTGCAAGAAAGACCCCCATAGGCCAGCCGTTTTCAATGTCAGAAAAGTCATTTAAAAAAATCAACAAGTGCTTAATATAATGTTATTTAATGTAAACTTACCAAATTTGGATGTTTTTCCCCTTTTCCATTAAAATAGACACACTTAATTGATAAATAATGTTGTGATAATTTATACGAACAGGGTTGTCACAAATTGTGTACTTTAATAAAAGCCGAACTAACCACTTTACCGGCGCTAACTACTACACTCATTTATATACTATAGATTTCTAACGAATGATACATTTCAAAACAAGGCTCCACGCATAACGATACATTGCATTGCTTGCAGATATATCTCGATTCTCTTCGTATTTTTTTACTTTTGCATACCACACATATTTTAGTAGATATTGATTTGTGTTCAGTCGATGGACACTTTCCCATAAAATGTCTCTTGGAGTCGCGATGGCAATTCCGATTTTCGTTTTCGGAAAGCTGTGTGCGGTTTTTGTTCTCTTTTGTGTTTGTAAAACAGTTGCCGAATAACTTCCAATTGAAATCCCGCCAGTGATACTCGTTTTCCCGTATTTTCCCTATGTATGATGTGAGCGTTCAAGAGACAAAGATCTATAAGATGGAAAAACACCTTCTTGTACCATCTCATTGATTTTCTTGTTGAATGTACAAAAGATAACACCATATCACATTTATCCACAGCACCCATATTTTTGTTATAGTCTATAACACTCTCCGGTTTTAGTATCGGCTGGCCAGTGATGAAGTGTTCTTTTTCTGTTTCGATAAGAGTTTCAGTATGAAGATTGGTTAGCATTACGACTTCTTTTTTATCTTTCCATAACTGAGCAGACATATTATTAGTATGATATGACTCCATTTCACCTCTTTTAAGTTTTCTTGTAAACTGGGGCATATTTTTTCGATTTTTCCTAACTGTTCCACAAAAGTTAGTTTTTTTATTAGAAAGTGCTTGAAATAAC
Source organism: Glossosoma conforme (assembly GCA_022606575.1). Classification (NCBI taxonomy): domain Eukaryota; kingdom Metazoa; phylum Arthropoda; class Insecta; order Trichoptera; family Glossosomatidae; genus Glossosoma; species Glossosoma conforme. The sequence continues at coordinate 1,201,327 of JAGTXR010000046.1, forward strand.
GCTGGGCTAGAATACCAGTTGTCTACATATAAAGAATGACCACGGTTGAGATATGGTTCAATCAAATGCATTACTATACTTCCAGATTTGCCTAATTCCTCAATCAATGTGTACGTTGTAGTAGACCCCGTATACATCACAAAATTCAAAACATATCCCGTGGCACAATCGCAAATTACAAAAACATTTGATTCCAAACCGGCTTGCCTTTGATGGTATGTATTGTTTGAAAATTAGACAATCTTTAAAAAGTAAAAGGCTTTCGTCGACACAAATGTTCATAAACGGATACATTTTTTCGCTAAATTTAACTTTTAAAAGGTCCATTACAAGTTTTATTTTAAATGTTCTATCACCCGGTACTTGTTCATCATTATTGCAAAAATGAAGCATTCACAATGAAACTTGATATCTGTTCCTCGGCATAGTGTCAGAATAGATCCTCGAGTGAAGCAATATGTCCGTGGACCAATGGTCCATAATAGTGTTTCTCGAATTCCGAGACATCAGCATAGAAATTCCTATGAAAATATACATTTCATCAGCAGTAGTATCAATCCATTGCTGCATTCTATATTTGATGTCGAGGCAGTTTTATTCACTATATAACTATGTTGTCTATTGGTTTCCGTCACAATCAAATCCATAACAGCTGAATTGAGGAATATTTTGAAATAATCGGCCTCCTGCATATTATCAGTATCAGCTGCTTTTGCACCGGACAATGAAGAGTCAAAATTATGTGTGTTAGGAGAGAAAGGTCCACTTTCCCAATAAAACACCGGTCTATCAATGTCCATCGATGTAGTAGCATTTGCTAAATCTTCTGCCGGGTTATAATCGTCGTACTCTAAAAAATCTGGTATATCCTCCACATCACTATCATCCGATTCAGCGGTTTGACCAATAAATTCGTCTTCGTAAGTGAAATCTTCCATTGCACTTAATTTTTCACAACACTGATTTTACAGATAAAAATTAATAAAAATATTGTTTATAATATAATACGTACGTATAAACAGAACAAAAACGAAAATATATGATAAAATAATTATAGCACGCTCCGTGACACAAAATTTGAGACACTGATAATCAAAAATAATAAACGAGTCACTGTCCTTGGTTCAAAACATTCAATGGGGGACTTCCCGTATTTCAAATTTTACCGATGAGTCTTACTTGATATATGACGTGATGACCCTGAACGACATCTGTCAAACGTCAAACGCAATGCTTACTAAAAATGCTTATATTGGTTAATATATCAATATTTGACATGCGGTAAAAATTTAACCACCTTGTCAACAGATGGCAGAATACGACCCCCCGACCCCCCGTACAAAATAAAAGTCGAAATATATTTCTGATAGACTCCTACAACGTTTTTAAGATCTGGCGAGTTAACGCGTCCGTGGCCTGGCGGGACCTAACGAGTTTGGCGAGTTAACTCGTCCGTGGCAGGGAAAGGGTTAAATGTGTATTACATATTTAAAATGATCGGCGGACCTCGAGTAAAATAAATATCAACCCTCAATTTTTTTTGTGAGCAAAAATAAAAGGGTATGTAGTATTTTAATAGAGTCTTCACAGAAAAAGAAAATTTTGAAATTTCTAGTGCAGGATCGGTGCTCACTCAACATCTATGTCTCCTCAGAAATTCAGAGCACTTCAAAAAGCAGATAATAATCAATTACAATCAACTCAATTGGAGAAACACAAACACTAGGGTTAGATTCGATACCACCACCTTGTTTAGATTGAATATGGAACTTATATTACAAATTAATGTGTTACTTGTTATGTTTTTATTTAATGTTCATTTTTAGACATCTCGGTATATAACCTATATAATCTCGTTATATCACCTATAAAAATATCTTTGAATTATTCCACTGGCAGGATCATTGGCATTTGGCATAATTGCATTAGATAAGAAATGGATAGTCTTGTAAACTGAAATATAATTTTGTTTTAAAATAAATAAAACATAGTCTCATAATAATCTGACATCCCCCATTTTTAAAAAGGCCACAACAGGTCGTGCGCTCGTCATCGGGACGCATAGAGGAAGGATGCAGGAGCAGGTCGCAAAGTAAAGAACTTGCTTAGAAGCACAATTTGCATTTATATCCAATATAAGACTTCGGTTTCCCCGCCCGACCGTAACATGTTGTATCGTGGGCCTCGGTCGGATGGGAACCGTGGACACAAGCTGCTAGACGGGCACAGTAACATGTAGCGCCCCAAAAATTATGGCAGTTAAACCAGAAACTAAAGTTGACAGTTGAACCAACATGAAATGGAGCAACTGTCAAAACAAATAAAATGGCGTATGCAAACGCCGTGTTTTTTTATATACAATCAAGACTAACAATATTAAATGTGCATGTCAGGCGAGCGCACAAAAATAAGAGACAAAAGATTGTTTATCGAGGCTTTTCAGCATCAGCCTAAAAGAGCTATATCAGGCTGATATAAATGCAATATGTTATAACCAGGAAGGATCAGAGTATTATTTTCACAGTATTGTTAATATTTATTGCTCTCAATGATAACCTAAATGCAATTAAGAAAATGGTGTAATTTTTTATGTTTTATTTTTTAAAAGCTTATTTTTTATTGTACACAATTAATGTTTAATCTTTTTTTTATATGTTCCTACAAAATCTTAACCTGCCCCATAGGAAAACTGTCATATACTGTTTCAGAACGTTTTCCATTGGGAATCTTAAGCTCTATGATAAATATGAAAGAAAATTAACCATAGGTGAAAAATTTACTTTGGTATAGAAAAAATATCTCTTTACATTACCTGCTTGATATTCAGAGTCTTGATTTATTATATACTTGGCAATTTTTTTTATTCTTAAATTAATGAGTCATTAATTCTCATTAATTAACTTATAAATAAACTCAATTAATATTTATCTAATCATCAATTTTTCAAGTTAAATTTCAAAGGCTTATAACAACTGTTGTTTCAAATGTAATCTATTTTTTTTCAATTGGAAAAACTGATTGTAAAAATTATTTGTATCAGAAGACGTGTTTTTGGTGGAAAAAATATTTTTAAAAATTCCTGATGCCACCTGTAAACTTTTGAAGGTTCTTTGAGTAATTGTGTTCTCTTTCATACAATCTGGATATATTTAAGAAATATATTAACTCTTTGCACTCGAGACTTTGTTTTGTATGACATCCCAGTAACTGGAGTGGAGTTTTCTTTGCAAATTTGCACAAAAATAGTTGATTTTAGAAAAAATATACAAAAAATAACTGGATATGGGTATCATGCAAATTGTCAATAAAACCAATTGATATGTGTGTAAAATGGTTTATTTAAGTAAAATAAACACAATTGGTTTCTATTTTTAAATTTTATAGTCTTCAATGTATGGCACCTAACAAAACAATCGCCCAAATGCATCCTAGGAAGAACTACTAGATGACGAGAGAGGCGCTGATTTCCATTTTTTGTGTCCAATAAAATCAGATTCATTACTTGAAGTGTCATAATCACTCAAACTATCACTATTTTTATAACTAATGCTAGCAAGGAGCTTGAGCAACTGGCGGGAAAGAATTATACCTGCGTTAGATCCCGCCTTTTATTATTTTAAACAACATAACGGTACATAGTTACACTCGAGTTACTGAGGAATTTACCATGTCCACATATTGTTGCCATTCCAGTGTAAAAGGTTAATATACTCTTGCTATGTTTCCTACCCTTACACAAACATCATCCATTGTTTTCGTATGCATCGATTAAGACCACTAAATGGTCACAACCCACTTTTGTTTTTCTCCTGCTGGTGTTTCTTTAACCTTTTGGATGTCATGACCCTGAATAGATCTATGCAACGCCTCATGGATAATTGAAGATATGAACCCCTAAATGGTGTCCAACCTTTTTTTTTTCTTGGGCATACGATAGATGTCGCTATAGACTCAAGCTATAACATTGACGAAAATATACAGCTTTGTAACACAACGGTGTGCTCACGGCACTGGCGGGCTACCCGCAGCGGACCCATATTTGGGCTCATGGCACCCATATGGTTAAAAAAAATACCAATCTATGGATATAGGTCAACATATGTAATTCATCTACTATGATAATTTGCTTATCTAATCTAATTTGGAATGAAATTTATATTTAAAAATGAAAATTATTCAGTAATAGAAACATAGATCACTAATCTGATCCGACTTATCAGGAAATTATGCATAATTAATTAATCTTTAATAACGGATACAAATTACTTCTTTGAAAAGATGTAATGTTACAATATAGATACAGATATTGATTATATTATGTTATCTAATGATCAGGTATCTTTAAAATGGCAGCTGTCTTTATTCAGACCCACGGGTTATCACCCTCATGGAAGACTATAAGAAACTATAGTATGTACTCGGCAGAACTCTCGCTGAATTGAGATCAGGCGAATATCATAGCAGCTGACAGAGCTTTATGGAGGCATTTTATGACGACCGTCTGCTCCAATTAGGAGAGTGAATTTAGAATGATGACCCTTTAAATATATAAAATATGTCACCACTGGGAACGGCTGGGAATGTCATTGATCTTTTTTTTATTATATATAAACACATACAGGAGAATACCGACAGATGGTGATAATAATTCTGAAGTCTCATCTGTGGAATTCTATGACGCTTACCATGGTGCACATGGCTAAGCGCTGCACGTGGAGTGTTGATCCGCCAACGTCATAGACTTCAGCCCAACATTCACGCATCATCCAATTATTACAGGAACACACTATGAATGGGTGGTGTTGTGTCGGGACGACTTTCGTCTACCAACAATTTTAATTAATAGGCTATGACTGGCATTTTACGGGTGAGGGGTCAAATTCACACTAATATTATAGGGTATTTAGAGCTCAAAAATCGATTAAAAATCCTTTTTTTCTTCAATTCTCCATTGGGGATTGAACCCACGACCTTTGGTTTGCAATTGATTTGACTATTGAGCTATACCCGACTGCAAGCTATGCTTCTTAGTTCTATTCTATACACAGCGAGATCAACCAAAACCAATTCTTCCACCCAATGACTTGAGAAATTTCGACGTATTTATAGTTTGCGGTCCAAATCCCAGCAAAATTGACTAGGGAAATGTGATATTTGGTGTAGATTTGTATGTGTTGATATCAGCTTGATATAGCTCTTTTAGGCTGATACCGTAAAGCCTCGAAAAACGATCTTTTGTTTCTTATTTTTGTTTGTTCGCCTGACATACACATCTAATAATGTTAGTTTTAATTATATAATATTACACGGCGTTTGCATACACCATTTTATTTGTCATGACAGTTGCTCCTTTTCATGTTGGTTCAACTGTAATCTTTAATTTGCTTTTTTGCCGCGATTGCCTTGGCGGCGCTGCATGACACAGTGTTCCGGCAATCGTGAAGTCAAGCCCCGTTCGATCGAGACGGAATTAACGTCGTGTTACTATCGAACGGGGAAGTCAAGTCTTTATCGGAAATAAATGCAAATTGTGCTTCAAAAACAAGTTCTTTGTGTTCTTAATCTGCTCCTGAATCCGTCCTCCACGCGGCCACGTGACTTGTCATCTTTTTAAAGATGGGGGGACATCAGAGTGTATAAATTTATTACATTGTTTTAATTAGAAGTGTAAATATGTAGGATTAAATAAGTCCCTGTGCTTTATTACAGGGCAAATTTGAAAGTGAGTAAATTTTGTTTTTTTAAATTTCAGTCGGCAATAAGAACGACACCCCGGAGAGGAAGGTGGTCCTGACCGAGGATGCTCAGCGCTTTGCCGACCAGATGCACATTCCGCTGTTTGAAACAAGCGCCAAAGATAATATTAACGTCGAAGACATGTTCATGAGAGTCACAAAAATGGTAATGTATACCTTTCATTACTGCTCGCTTTCAATAATTGTCTTATTAACCACTTTAGGTTTTACACACCAATAGGTGAGAAATAAATTCGTGTGTTGCTAGAATAACACACATATGCGTGTGAAAATGCATACAAAATGTTCCGAGAAGGTATCTCTTGCCGTTTTTACACATGCATGGATGAGAATATTCAAGTTCAATTTATTCATTAGATATAAAAAAAAATTGCATTCCTATTACAACTAAAAATGGCATTGTTCAGGATAATCAAACAGCTTTTCTGCAGAATTTATGTTTTGGGAAGAAAAAAATTTACATTGCATTTTTTTTATTGACTCGGCTTGATTGACATTGGTTTTTGTGTTATATTTGCCCATTTATACCTATCACACGGATCTGTGTATCCTGCACCTTGTCCATTGTAAATGCTGACTATAGGGATCGGTGTTTACATAAATATCATTATTTCATCTATATTTTATATAGAATAGGTTTAAATAGAATATAAACACGTAAGTAGTAAAAATAAATATATTATAAAAATAAAATAAATTTATTACAACAATGTTTGTCGCTGTCAGATCCACTAAAATCATCGTCACTATTTATTTCTAAAATCTCAGCCAACACATCGAAATGCACATGGATAAATCCTTAGACACTAGGTTTCCTCTCTCTTTCTTAGGATTTGTATAATTTTTACGTTCAGACTTTCATTTTGATCACCAGCTTCAATATTCATGGTTGAACATATATACCTTAATTGAATAGCGAAGAAATACAAAAATAAAAATGTTTTTCAAAAACTGCGACTAAATACGTTTAAAATGAATATTATATTACAGGAGTGTAGTGGGCACCGTGCGCTAGACGCATGATTCACGGATCCGTGTAGTAGGCATGCAAAGTGTTAACTTTAAATTAAAACCATATTTTTCTATCTTTTGATCATAATATGGGCCCGCCTTATGGAAGGGTTTTAAAAAACAATTATAAAATGGTTTCATTTCTTCAATTGTACAAAATACACCTAATTCACCATATCACTTATAAAAGAAACTAAGGTGTTTAATTTTTTGCAGTCAAAATCAATCAAAATATTTCACAATTATTCATATTATCAGATTCGATTTTTAACGATTGATAAAAAATATACTTTGATGATTCCCATTTTACTATCTCTCCAAATGATATGATCCGCTTTAGTACCAGCTGGATTATCAGCTATCTCTTGCATAATATTGTAAATACTCGTTATAACATTGTTGTTTGTTTGCAGGTATTACGTTCCAAAAAGGAGATGAAAGAGAGAAACAACGTCAACTCTCAATCAGACGTTGTCAACATTAGACAGAAGCACAAGCAGAAGAAAAAGTGTTGCTAGTATTACCTCAGAGCCGGTGTAAATCCCCGCCGCTTGTAAACTAAATGAAATATTAGCTCAGTATAATGTTGTTGAATCCCCACTTTGGTCTTGCCATGTCTCCGACGGTCTGCTGCGACAATGGGAGCCTTCAGTGTTCCAGTGCGAGCAAATTCAATTATTATATTACGATGATCGTTTGGGAAAAACCTAAGTTAAAATATTTGTTTTTGTAAACCGTCGAATGTCTGCATGTATATTTTTTGAACTCCCATTATTTTATCTGTGTAAATCATTTGTGAACTCAATAGAGGCTCTCGTTCTCGATGAGGTGTCTAGATAATTATGTAGATAGGTACACGTAATAATATTTAATAATATTAATCAATCAATCATGGCAATACCAGAGTAAAAAATAATGTACGTGTGAACTTTGATCAATTTTAGTGTAGTGTAATAGAAAAATCATTGAAAGTGCCGTGCACCATGCAGTGATTCCAGGATAACCTTTGAGGTTATGTTATTTACATTTTCGTGTTTGCAGTCTTTGGCAGAGCAATGTGTGATGTGCTATTCTCACCTGATGACTGTAATCTAATCAACATCTAAGCACAGCAGCTGTTATGCCCGCGGTACTATAAAGAGATAAAATATTTATGAACTAGAGTCATAAAGTGAAATAATCCTCCGTTACTTTTATATATCACACATGGTTAGCTGTAAAATTTGTAATAAATAACATATTTAAATTTTATTATCGACCGTCACTTAAATTTCGAGTGGACTTTTTTGTGACATTCCAGTAACTCGAGTGGACTTTTTTGTGACATTCCAGTAACTCGAGTGGACTTTTTGCAACTTTGCATAAAAATAGTTGATTTTAAAAAAAAATACATCAAAAATATCTGGAAATGCGATCATGCAAACTGTCAATAAAACCAAGTGTTTAAGATTTATTAATTTAAGAAAAAGACAATTGGTTACTATTTTCAAATTTGCCAGTGCGCCACATGTCGTTACCGATGAGTCGTTGAACGAATTGTCTGGGAACGATAGTCGTGACACCATTAATCACAGATAGAAACAATTGTTTATTGAAAAATCAACGCTGTCATGCAGCAGGTCGCAGGATCGATCCCGCTGTTTGTTTTTCTCATCAATTAGGCTTCGTTCACAAATATCTATTAACACATTGTTTGCGGTTTTTAATTAATCCACCCCGTAAAGCGGGCAATTTTGTCAGATTCACGCGCCAAATTACGTTTCACGTAAAACAGCTACAGCTTCTGAACTATTGATCATATTTAAATAAAAATTTGAGTACTTTACCTTAAATGAAATTTTCTATTATTATCTGGTCACAAATGCTTATATTTTTGGATAAAAAATTATAATATTCAAGGTTAAATATAAAACATTGGAAAAAAGTGCACTTTTGTCGATTTGTCGATTTAGTCATTTTATGCACGGTCAACATAATATATATTTTGTAAAATACAAAACAATAAACACTAATATTTTTTCTAAGTATGATATCCTTGGAAACAGTTCCCTTTATGTAATGGTACAGCACAGAATTTACACATATACCGGGTTTCGCTACGCACTTAGTGGACCGTCCTTACGGACTTGTCCCATAAGAATAATAAGTCCCAAAAATTCTTCATGTCTTGTATTGTAATGTCTTTCCATTTGAGAGATTTCTTGCATATTTTAAATTTGTGCATATTTTGATAATAATATCTGTTTGATTCTTGTACAAGGAATGTAAAAAAATCCTCTCCTATGAATAAATTTGTTGCTTCCGTTACACTATTCGGAGCATTATCGGTATTTATACCTGGGCGACCTAAAAACTCTTCCAGTACTGGTGTATTATCTGTCGATGACCATTCTTCTTCATATTCATGTGAGTCTGAATCCGAACTGCTTTCAATTGTTCGACGGAAAAAAGTCTGGGGACGCGCTGTAACTTCATCATCACTAAATTCATCATCTGTATGTTTCTCAACGTCACTATCACAAGAATAATTTGATAAATTATCAGCACACAATTCTCCGTCACTCTCATCACTAACGTAGTCCATTGTTATTAGCTATTTTTTTATAAAAAAAATATGTAACAAATAACTTTAAACACAACAGCGATTGATTACATCATACAATGATAGGTATTTTATACGAAATTCTTAGAGGAATGTAGACAGAAACGAAAATGGAGAACGTCTTGAACGAAACAGTATCGCTATAACACTGAATAAATGTAAAGACAAAAACGAAATGTTTATCTTACAGCTTTCAAGTGAATATTTTATGACCACAGTCGGCCACCCGACCCTAATTCCACGAATTGCCGGGTTTAGGTACCCGGTATAGGTATTACACGTCTCAAAGGAGCTGGCGCCTAATTTTTAGTTCAGAGTTACCAAGAATCACACGTTTCTCGTAATTTGTTGTTACTCTAAGTGTCAACACGTTTAGGCGTCTCCCGCGCTCTACCAACAGTATACAAATACAAAAAACGCTTTTAAGCGTCTCCCGCTCTCTACCAACAGTATGGAAAAGACGCCTTTAAGCGTCTCCCGCAAACGATGTGTTAACAACCATACAAAATGTAAACTTATTTTATTTAAACAAATTAAAATCGAACATATTGATTGTTATTTTACATTTATTTAATCTGAAAGATACTCTACAAAAATAGCCAGTACAACATCAGAATTTGAGTAAAATAACATTATCCCATTTATCAGACTGTGTTGTACTAGAGCACCTTGACTTCCTGCTTAATTTGACATTATCATTTGGACAATGCCTTGCAAAACCTTAGAAATCAATTGAAGAATGTTTTCTGTAAACCAAATGGTTTATAAAATAACTAATCTTTAAACCGAGCCTTCACTGAAAGCCAATATTATAAAAGTATTTAGTTAAATGATTTTAGCGAAGAAAAGAGTAGACTACCTGGCCATTTTCTTCCCAATACAAACAAATGCCAACTTTAATTGATAACTCCATAAAAAAAACTTTTTAGTGCACATTTTTAATGAAAATTTATATCATAATTATTTATAGCATGGAATGTATGAAATCATGTAAATAAATACATAAAAAGTTGAGAATTGCTGAGTAATCAATATACCTGACATTAACTATCCTATGTCATAATGCGATGTGTAATTTGATACTAGAAACTCAATTTTGATATTATTTATCCGCTCTTCAACAGTTTTAATATTTTAAATCACATTGGGAATATTTTTAAGTCCTTGTATCGCACTGCCCATCTTATGTACAATTATTAAGTTTAATGGAATTTAAATTCTATAATATAGTATATACTTACTATATTAGATTTTTGTAATGTATTTTATAGTAGTAAAGCAATTTGTAAAGATATTAATTTCATAATGTGTTGTATAACAATATTTAAATATTACAATATTTTTGTTTATAAATATGTATTTGAATCTGTTTATAAGTAGTATATGACAAATAACAGCTTTGCAGAATAATTCAACAGATGTCTAATAGACAACACAAGGTGGTTATAAATGCTTGTCTTTTAATTTTTAAATAGCTATCAAATTAATAATTTACCATACAAATAATAAATGATAAAAAATATCAGTAAATTTATCACATAATATAAGAAGATGATTAATTTGTTATTGCTTTCAACACTATGGTTTTAAATTTTATAGAATACCACAAAAATCAGCAATTTAAATTATACTTTTAAGCCTTAATATAAACATTGTATAAATAATTATCATTTTTACAGTCATTGGGTTAAATTAATCATTGAATTGGTACTTTTATCTAATTCTTTGCCAATGAGGTAACTGAAGTAATTTATATTCATACTCTATGGTCATTTTATAATAAATTATATATATTTTTAATTTTAATTAATTTTGACCAAATGAAAAATATTGAAATACCTAATAATCGTGTGATGATTCACATGAAATAAAATGAATTGTATAGTAATTTTGGCTGTAATGTATGAACAGTCCAATTAAAACTAAATATCACTTATGAATTGAATAACCATACAGCATAAACTTTAAGTGGGTTTAAAATTGTATGTATTTTTTTGTTCTATTATGAAATTCTCATGTAACAACAAAAGAAACAATAGGAAATTCTTGATCTATTATTATTTTTTTTAATTTGAATTATTTGTATTTTTAAAAAAATGTATTGATTTTTTGAAGACTAATTCATAGATGCTATTTTTTTATTGTATAAATATTAATGTAAAAATAAATATTCTGTTTTAAAATTAGTGTTATCGAAAATGACAACACACACAATCTATGCAGTGTTCCGTAATGCTAAAATTAATTCATTAGTCTAGATTCGTGGCTTGCAATCTTAATATATAAAAAATAATCAAATTTAAAGATGCAAACCAAAAAAAAAAAAATTAGTAAAAGATAAAAATATTCCCCTGCAAAATATATCTCTCCAAAGAGATGCGTATTGCTGACCTTATTTTTCAGAAAAACGTTTATTTCAAATTAAAATACAGTGGTACCTTGACATTTTTTGACAACACAATTTTTTGCTTTGAAATACGAGCAATATTTGAGATATGAGCAATCGGCTTAGCGTGTTGGCCGGTTTCGAGGAACCAGAGGAGGTGGAGGTTATTTCTGCATGTGAGATAAAGGAGATCTTGGGAATGTGGGAGAGTTTCACAGTTCGAGGAAAAGAAACACCCAGAAAATTTCATTGTGGAAATTTGCTTTGAAATACGAGTAATTTAAAATAGGAGCAAGGTTGCGGAACGAATTAAATTCGTATGTCGAGGTACCACTGTATATGATAATTTGTTATTTAGAAGGTTTTACAGTTCAGTTTCATTATATCTTTACATTTCTCTAATAAAATGTTTTTGGGAAGCGTAGCACCAATGGTTGGTAAATTGCATATTTTGTAGGATGACAATGAAAATCCTTATACTAACAAAGTGGTAATGAAACTACCATACCATCACTTAAAATAAACTGGCCTTGCAAGCCTAGTATGTATACATTATCATATCCTGGTGAAAATACAGTATATATTTTATACACTTCACCCCCCACTCCCTTCCCACGTGAGTCATATTTGAATTAATAACTGGATTCCAATGACATTTAACATGTTCATTTATATCACAAACATATTGTGTGAATATGGATCAAATTGAAACATAAATATGAATTTTTGCCTAAAGTCGCACTAGAAGAACCTAAACAAAATGAATACTCATCAAATGTACGGTGTCATTTTGTTTCGACAGTTTTTGTGGTTTCCGAGATTGAGAAAGTACTAAAAACGCACGAACTTGTATTTTTGATCAAATACCTGGCTGTAATGACACCTCGAAATATTTTGAGATTATGTTCTCTGCATAAAAGTGGATAATATATTGTATCCATTAAAAAAAATGTGATAAATACGAGCCACAGTCAATATAAATGTATTTGAAGACATTTTCATTCAAACTTGTAATATGGGACTCAGAAATGGGTTTCACTTTGTAAGTAGGCATTTTCCCGTCAAATCGCGTCGGTTCCAAATTGATTGTATTACATGCAATAATGTGTAGTACAAAACAAGAAAACATGTCTCCTGCGCTTTGATGGAAAAAGCTATATGACTAGTTTACTCATTTTCCACAAACAATGTATTAAAAAGGGTCATAAAAATACTTTGTATACGAATGGTGATGCGATAAGCTTCTAATAACCTAAAAATACTTATGGTGAGCATCCGTAATAGCTAATAAAAAAGTTTGTGCTAATGCATCTCTGGAATGTGAGCCACTTATGATTTCAGGCAATAAGGATATGAAATATCTTTGGTTTTAAATGATATATTTTGAACTGTTGTATCTAATGAATTTACCAACGTGTCTTATTGACCACTTCCACGGCATTCACAGGAATATGTGTAAAAAAAGTGGTCCTATTTCGGCGCTTGCGCCCATATGAGCATTTTAAAATTGTCGATAATTTTCGGCATTTACGCAAATACGTGTTTCATATAATTTCACAATTTCTGACATTGAAACAAAAAAGACGGGTTTCTAAACCGGTTTTCGTTCTATTTACATTTCAATAAAGCCGCTTGTTATTATTTTAGCTTCTTTGATGAAAACTTATGTTTTGTATTTATAAGTATTTTGTGTTCTAGATTATGGAATATTGAAAACATATTGTATCGTGAAATGAATTTTATAAATTGTACTAAATAATATTCCTTTTCGCTTTTTATATTATTTTAAGAAATATATGAGACACCCACAAACCAAATTTTGGTGTCTTTTGTCGTTTTATTTTTGCATCTATTGTACCAATTTTTACTTTTCGTCATGGATCAAAGTAAATGAAACTAAAAAGTTTTTTTTGGAACATTTTTGCCAAAATAATTTGCCGGGGAAGTGGTCAAAAGAGATGTTTTTTTTGTTTGTATTCAAGATTACCATTACGAGATGTGATAAGTGTACGGAGTGAACCTTTCTGTAATGGAATAATTAAGTTTAAATCAAGATATTTGTAAGTGTACATTAAAAGATGTTTAATTTGTGATTTTAAGACATCTTGGAAAGACAATATTCCTAAAACAAACAAAACTATGATAGAAAAACCTTTAGTGAAAATAGTTTTAATTTCTACTTGAAAAGGTATAAATCCAAAGGCTATCAATGAAATTTATATTAATTTATTAATTTTCCTATTTTATCTGGATCATATTGTATTATTTTAATTACTTTGTATTATAAATATAATTATATTTTAAACGATACCGCATTTTGCTATTTTAACCATTTATAAATTATAATAAAACCATGTTGTTTAAAAATAATTTTATTATGAAAATTGCGTTTTTATTTATTGCTAATTTCAATCTTCCACCGTTCTCGCTTTATTACACTTTTCTGAAACATAACCTCAGTTTCTTTTAAAAAATAAATAAAACAGTTCATTACAAAATTAAGCAAAAACTTTATTTTTTTATTTTGTAACAGGTGAAATTTATGAAACAAAAAATTACCAAAAAAAACATTACAAAAAAGATTATTTAAAATACATTTTCAGTACAATAACTGATTAAAGTCGACTACTGTAAGTCACTGTAACACTGCAAGTCAGATAAAACAATATTTAAAAATAAAAACTTGAATAAAAACAATTTTACAGAGTTTGTTTCTTGGTATTGTGGCTTTTAGGTTTAGCAGTGTGCGGCGAATTGTTTCGATCCAATATTTCGACCTCCATTACAAAGTGGTTGACCCTGAAGGAAGACCCCTGCAATGGAGGTCGAAATATTGTATCAAAACAATTCGCCACACACGGCCAAACCCAAAATACCAAATCTGGCTGTGAAAACCTAAGAAGTTATTTAAGTTTGTTTCTTGTTTGGATGCTGACCTTATACAGTACAAAATAAGTGACAATGAAAAATAAAATTTACTCATTCGGGAATAAAAAGTTAAAAATAAATTGATAACATCTACCATAATATAATTTAACCACTGAATCTCGCCAAAATATTAAATTTGATTTAAAAAACGGCCATAATCATAATATTTATTATTTATCGACTTGCAACACATGAATTATTAATGCCCTTTGATTTGTTCTTATTCCTCCGTGATTAGTCATTCTTAGAAAGGCATAAACTTGAATTGAATTGTCATATTATATTCTTTCTTGGTGTGTAAGCAGTGTTGCATACTAAATGATATTATATTGCTGATAAGTAAAACAACAATTACACTGGACTAAAAGACAAATAGAGCAATATTCTAATATCAATTCTTACATTGTGATGTGAAATAAGAATTGACATTAAGAATATTTGTGAGGAGTACATAGAAAAAACATTATTATACATATTTTTTTATATTGAACTTTTCGATTCAGACAATTTTTTAATAAAAAAAATATATTATCAAAAGAACGATTAATAAGTATGAAATGTTAGGTCAGTATTATATATTCTTCTCCCTGGTCAGGTTAGCTTATGACTGAGCATCACGACACCAATGATCCAGCAATCTTATCCATTTCTTTCCATTATGCTCATACAGGGCTCCATGCGCGGCAGAAGCATGGATTTAAAAATATAATAAAACGCTGACTGTTTTAAATTACTATTTATTTTTTCCTGTTTAATCAACATATCGAGATGCAAGATTCTGTTGCTGCAAACCAATCCACCGGATTGATACTACGAAGAAGAATCAACATAGGAAATTTAATCTTACAGTTTTCAACAAAATATCGGCCAAATGGCGCCCCTCACACTGTGAACACTGCCTTTTTTTCAAGTTTTCATGCACTCTTTCAAGTATTGCTACAGGAATTTCGGCGATTTGGGATCAATCGATTTTTTTTTGGGCTTCCAGGGTCCTGGGGCGATCGTCATAAAGTAAGGACTTTAGGTATCCTTACAGTAAAAAACCACAAGGGCCCAAATAAGGCGAGCATGCTGGCCAGTACAAATTGTTAAAGCAAAAGAGAAATGAGGCGCCCGGGGAATCAGTCTCGCAAAAAGTCCATAAAAACCCCTGCTGTGTGGGCTGTGGCTCCATCTTGCTAATACTAGACATCTTCTAGCTCACTGAAATGCCGAGGGAATCTGCCTGTTTCTGAACTGAAAGCTTGGGAGATTGTTGAAGCGCAGCTCGAACTTTCTCGATGTCTTTCTACTGTGGTCACATTTCCGGTATCCTAAAATGCATTAACCCACGCAAGAATTCGATTCCAATCAAGAATCCAGCCATAAGGGGTTATATTGAACCTTAAACGGAAGGGCACGCTGAATGCGGATGGATAATCGAACAGACGTACGAAAAATAGGTTTAAAAAGGCACATAAAAAGCACGTCGTTCAACGGACTACTTCATTATAGCGACTAAATCTACCATGAAACATAAATTTCCATTCCCTCTCTTACAAAACCTTCCACTTTCTATCTGAAACTGCTGCAATGGGAACAATTGCTTTTTACAATCCATGCGTCTGCCGCGCGTCGCCCTGTACAAAGTATAGAAATTCATAACCTTTTGAATGGTTATCCCTTACCCATACAGCGATATTCAATTTGAATACACAGGGTATATACGAGGTATATGCCTAAAATATCATGATAAACATACAGAATTTAATACAAAAATTTGAAGGTTAAACATAAACAGAAAAAATCTTCACTTCCACTAAAAAAAAATGGACTCGCTTACTCAATAGGCGAAATAACAAAATTATCTTACAGATTTCTGCATTTTACAATTAGAGTGTTACCTCGACATACACGAGTTTAATTCGTTTCACAAGCTTGCTCGTATTTCAAATTACTCGTATCTCAAAGCAAAATGTACATAAGTTACAAAACGCAAGCACAACTTTTCAATGATGCTTTGCGGGATTCAGGCGGGAAAGCGTGACACGCGGTTCGTGTGCAACCGGCTGTCCAGCTAAGCCGATTGCTCGTTTCTCAAATTTTGCTCATATTTCAAAGCAAAAAATCGCTCGACGGCTTGAATCTCAAAAAACGTTGGGGCACTCGTATGTCAAAGGTACCACTGTATACTGATTAAAATAGATCCTAACCACAACTGACAACAATACTAAATGGATTAGTTTATACAATGCAACTCATTTTTATTTAATTCAATTAATGGGCAGTAATTATTCAGCAAACGGTCAGTAATAAAGACAAGCAACAGAAGGTCCCAATGCTCATTAAACAGACTCCAACAAATCACTCCTCCAAAGAAACTCGTGGAGTTCATGCCTGAATTGGGCTTACCTAACGTGAAATATATCAACATCCAAGGCGATTTGGTTGAACAGTCCGATCCCTCTCCCAAGAGGCATAGTCTCCGGCAGGTTAGTGTTACTCTTTGGAGAGCGAGCCATCTGTGCATCCTTATTCTCAGATATATTGACGCAGTGGACACTGCCAATTTATTTAGTCTACTGCCGATTAATTTTATTAACTATCAATTGATTTTACTTTCTGCCAACATCTAGAATTAGTTACTGAATAAAAAAATATAGGGATTTATATAAACATAAATTTTAATCTAATTCAATTTTTTGTTTAGTTTACAATTTAAAACATATGGTATTGTGGCTTTTGGGTTAAGCCATGTGTGGCAAATTATTTTATTCCAATATAATAGGACAACAACCGCAGTCTATGCAATTTCGTAGGCTCTTATCTTGCCCTGAAGGCTACCGGGAACCATCTATGTTCCCATGTGGACCTCCGGGTGTAGGTGTTCTGGGACAAAACATAGACAACCTGAGCTTACAGAACTGTGAAATGACAATTTGTGGTGTTCATATGCTCCACATATGAGCAAATATAGTAAAAAAATATATTAGTATTCACGACAAATAATAGGACAACCAGTCGACATGGCGTTTGTGGAGGTATGCTCCTTAGAACATACTCATCATGGCGCCCGTGGAGGTACGCTCCTTGGAACATACCTTGGCCATTTGTGGTAATAATAATAATAATAAAGTTTTTATTCCAGCAGGATTGGGTGGGTTGTGCAATACCCAATCTGCCATATTTTTAAATACATAGCATTGAACAATGTTTTAATTTTGTGAAGATAAAATAAAAATTAAAATAAAATAAAATAGTATTTCATGGTGGTTTGTGCACCATCTCCATCCATCGATGGCTCAGGGAGGAGTTGAGCCATTCAGAAGCAGCCAGGATGATGATGTTGTTGGACCTCCTTATCCTGCTCCAGAAGCCGGCAACACGGTGTCGCAATAATGCTGGAAATGAATGGACTCCGCCCTCCACAAACATGTCAGATGCGCTACAAAATCTAGGGAGTTGCATAAGTTGGCGGTATGAGTTATTATACGCAACTTTGAGCTTCTCCCACTCTCGTTTAGGATAGTTAGACCAGAGTTCTGAGGTATACAGTGCCATACAGTGTGCTTTGAATAGCACTTTCCTGACAGCGTAATGATGTCATCCCTTCTACAAGCGTCAAGCTGCTGGGAGTAGAAATTGACCAGTTCCTCAATCTTAGCGGTAATATCACAAAAACGGTGAAATCTGGATTTTTTAACCTGCGGCAGATACGGTCGGTAAAAAGATGCTTACCCAGAGACGCTACAAAGAGTTTGGTAAATGCGTTTATAGTCTCCAAAATGGACTACTGCAACGCACTGCACGCAGGCCAGCCAGCCAAACAATTAAATCGATTGCAGTCGTTACAAAACGCAGCGGCACGACTAGTCTACAACGCGCCCAAATTCTGTCACATTACTCCAATACTACACCGACTGCACTGGTTGAGAGTTTCGGCTAGAATCCAGTATAAATTATGCCTCTTAGCTTACAAGGCACTCAACGGAACTGCACCGGGCTATCTGACAGAACTTATCAAGCCTTCAGAAATAAGCGCGTGGAGAGACACTCAGATCGACTAGAGCAAATAGAAGCACCCTGCAGCTGACGGGAGGTAGTCCTAGCACGGTCTTTGGCAATCGGGCTTTTAGCTACGCTGCACCAATGGCCTGGAACACACTACCGGAAAGCATAAGAGAGCTTAAAGCGGAGGCATCCTTCAGAAGCAGACTCAAGACCCACCTTTTTACTCAGAGAGGCAAAGAAGCGCTTTTGGAATGATCATTCGGTCATAAAAGAGCGCTTTACAAATACTAATATAATAATAATAATAAAAATACCCACCGTACAAGACTCTCCGACGTGACCTTGTGGAGGTACGTTAGGCTGACGGCTAAACTACCTCCAGACACCAACTCATCACAAAGCCATCAACCCTGATGAAGACCCCTGCAATGGCGGTCGAAATATTGGAAAAAAATAACCCAAAAGCCGCAATATCAAATCTGGCCGTGAAAATCTAAGAAGTTATTTAAAATCATGTCTACTGTGTTCAGACATGGGCAATTATTTGATACAAAATAGTTTTAATTCCTATTCTCACAATTATATCAATAATATTAAAAATATTTGCACTACATTAATATTGACAAAAGTGCACAAACATGTTTTCAAATTTATTTTTAAAACCTTTTTAAAATCCATTTCTTTAAAATCAAGCGCTGACCAATATAATGGGTTTGCTAATTAAAATGTATTGCTTCTTTAAATCACCAAATAGAAAACCACTGCGATCTAACATTATTACGTTACAGATGATTTGATGAGAGATCACGGTGCCTATCATTATTTCATATTTAACAATTATTAACCACTTCATGCTCGGGTTTTTTTTAGCTGTAAGACGTGTGGTGAAACATGAGTCATTTATAAATACATCTGGAAACCGATCCTTTCTTTTGTATATGCGTAAACATCGAACATATGCGAGAGCGGCAAAAACGGAAAGTAAACGCTCGCATCGGTGCGGGCGCGAGCGTAACGACGTGGATAATTTTCCCGCAACGGTACGAGCTCAAGCATGAAGTGGTTAATGTTGTTTTGGTCCACGAATGGTTATGGTAAGCATAATATTGCTTTAATTTATTATTAAATATATGGCCCTCTAAGTTAATATTTGGGGAAAACATAATTTATTATGATGGCTATAAAAAAGCTTGTTTAGTAAAAAAGTTACACCTTATAACTTATTCAAACATTTTCATGTGATGTAGCATTTTGGATCAAAATATAACACTAAAGATTATAAAATCATAAATATTTATTTATTTTCAGCAGTTTCGACTAACTCGTAGCCTTCCTCAATCCATCACTGTCAAGAGACAATTCTTGTTGTCTCAAGTCGTCTCTTGACAGTTGCAGTCTTCCAAATAGAGGCCATATCTAACTAAATCCAAGTAAAAACAAGGTAAATAAATAAATATTTATTATTTATAATGGATCTAAAAATGAATGCTGAAAACATTGAAAAAATTATAAGATAATTTTATAAATACTATTTTTGTCAATTGAAAAGATAACTAATTGATTATGTACACCCCTTCTCTAATATATATCTTGATAGTCCTGCTAAATATTAATTATAACAGGTTTTGAACTTGGTTTATCCTAGATTTCTCACCGATATTGATACCATGGTTTTGACCAAGTAAAAATAACAATTCTTCGAAATAAATGACAAACTATATATACACATTAGCAAATATTTGAGCGTCTAGTGATTAGTTTTATACATAGTAATATATTATCTCACTTTTGTTTATAGTTAATAAAAAAATGTAAGAAAAACATCAGAGAAACCCTCAACCCATCTCTACTAGTAAGCTCGCATGAAACTAAGTCAGTTTTTTTTTATAAAACTAAAATTTTAGATAAACCTTTGAAAATGACAAACATGCTGACACTTACTGTTTTCTTTCTGGCATAAAACAAAAAATAATCAAATTTAAACAAGTTTCACCTTCAAATCTAGTTTATAAAAGTTTCATAATGTTATGAACAAGTGAGAGGGCAATTAACAAATTTGCTGTTGCATCAACTATTGGAAAGACACACATACATGAATAAGTGTTGCAATAAAAACACATCTAACTAATTGCAATATGGCACGCCGAAACAGACACATCAGCTGATTACAGATCGTTTTATTTGTAAAGAGTCTCTTTCCAATAATCAATGCAAAAATGCAATTCATGTTGCTCATGATGACAGCTCTTTTGATCTAGTTTCAATGCGGTATACAACACTTCTGCTTACGAGTCTCATTATTAATTCACTAAGCACATGAAAACATTATCTAATAACAAAGCTAATCCTTGGTATTTAGAATATTATTTACGTACAATGGAGTTGGGTAATTTGTTAATTTATTTATACAGAAAAAACCTTATATACAGAAACGCAAAGTTGGACAAGACATCAATGAAGGTCAACATATAAAAATATTTCATTGACTTTAAATAGTAAAAAGTGAAGTATAATTAAATTGATTAAGTATTATAATGATCATATAATAACTAAAGTAAACACAGTAAATGTATGAAAATGTACAGTTCCACAAGTAAAATCACAAAACATGTTTACAACAATTACAACGTTGTGATGATTGTTCAGCTATCTTCACAATGATTAAATGTGAAATCTAAATAATCTAAAATGATTAAGACTAATAGTAAATATCAACGCAAACTCCGACGCTTTAAAATAAATTGACTTTCAAATAAGTCACTCGAGTATCATTTTACAATCCAAATTTACAAAAAACTACTCTTAATGCGGATATCTGTCAGACCACGGAGTGATGATTATTACGCTAGGTGTGTGAAAGGGTCCTCGGTAGGTCCCGGATGAGTCGATGGATGTGATGATGGTTCAGCGTGTGATTATGGATGAGGGGTGTCGGTGATGGAGAAGACAAACATGATGCAGCCGAATTGCAGAAGTGCTCCGTGCTTCAGGATGGCGGCGCCCTCCCAGCCGACCACGAGCGGCGGCCCGAGCCCCGAGCGGTCACAAGAGCAGCTGCCGTCTCCAGCAGCAGGACTCATGCTGAATATCACAAAGAGAAAAATGTAAAAAAAATCATATACAGTCGATTCCGCTTAATTGGGACACATCGGGAATTGGGTATTTTGTCCCAATTAAGCGAATTTCACATTTTTTAAAATTAATTTATTAGGTTTATTAGTTATTTAATTGTTCATATATTGATTTAATACCTTCTACAATTGAATCCTCACAGTCTTCATTATCATTGTAACATGGTAAATTGTTATCTATTCATGAAAACTCTTCATAGTTAATAATAGGAACTTGAAACATATCCTAGTTTTCTTCATTGCTTAAAATTTCGGAAATATCTAAGGGTTTAAAGCCGCAATTAGTAAAACAGTTCTGTATTGTGGTGGTTTTTATATGGCAGGTGGCCTGAAAAACTGTCAGCGAAAAGCTATATTGTTTGCAAAAGGGAACTAATCTCTCTGACTGTTGTGGAACTTGTTAATAAATTT
The DNA here is from genome assembly GCA_022606575.1 of Glossosoma conforme. Lineage (NCBI taxonomy): Eukaryota > Metazoa > Arthropoda > Insecta > Trichoptera > Glossosomatidae > Glossosoma > Glossosoma conforme. The sequence goes on from JAGTXR010000046.1 coordinate 1,223,542, forward strand.
TCATCAATGGATTCAAATATGTAATTAACCAATTTTCCACAATACAAACTCTCAAATCTTTTTATTCCTCCCATGTCCATTGGTTGCACTAACAATCTGGTATTAAGAGGAAGAAATTCCAGACAACGCATTATATCAAGTTCTTTGTACATATTTTTTCTCGACATAATATGTGCTGTGATCTTTAATTTTTTGTCCCAATTAAGCGGAATGTTGTCCCAATTAAACATATAAATTTACTATTGGTTTCTTGATTTGGTTTCTGTTCTTTGAGATTTGTCCCAAATAAGCGGCTGTCCCAATTAAGCAGTGTCCCAATTAAGCGGAATCAACTGTATATATGACAATAAGATAAGGCAAATACTATGACAGAGAACAGTACTTTACGGTGCAATTTGAAAATTTGCAGGGATATAGAATGAAGATGGTAAATAACATCTATTACATATTTCATACCTAAGGTTATTGTCAACCAGTTGTCGACCCTGACGTTTAGCAGCGATGGCCCTTAAGGGAGCCACTCTCTCTTCTGCCCCGAGCGCCGCATCTTCGCTGTGTTTCCTCTCAGTAAAGTCGCACGAAAACAGCTGCCCATTCACCGAAGTGCCGTATTCAGAATAGTTGATCAGCTCAAAGTGATGAGTCACCTGTGATAATTAATGTGATAACAGTTTATGAATTTGAATAAAAATAAAAATCAAAATACACAATATATATAATCGTGTCGGAAACAACAGGGTCAGATCCTGTCTGCCCAGAAGTGGGCGACGTCGATGACGTTACTCCCAGCCATCATTAGGCCTTCCTGGGTGCAGCTATTCGGGCACAGCCTACACTCCAGGTGTGACAGGATCTGCTCCACGCCGCAATCACATTTAGTTGGTCCGCTGTAAAACTGCCAGGCTTTCATTTGTGTCCTCGTCTTGCATACTCGGGTCCGAAGTCTGTTAAAGGACCTCCATATATTCCACCCATGGTCATGTCCAGGGGCTAGGTCCTCTTTCGGGGCAATCCAAGTATTCCCCTCAGTTGCGCTTCTCCACATGTTCAGCCGCAGGGTGGCCTCAGGTATCACCAGTTCCGTTGTCGACTGTAGGAAACTTCTTCTTGATTTGAGCTGCGTGGTTATCTTTTGATACCCAAACATAGGGTGGAGTTCGTCGTGGGTTGTATAATACACAATGAAATAAGAATACTTTTAAACGGGGGTTACGCTTACTTCGTCATAGAATATGAGGGCGTGGCGATCTGAAACAAACTGGCAGGAACCGTAACGATGGAGCAGAAGGTCGCAGCCTCCCAGGCCGATGCTGAGTCGAGACAGTCGCATGGGCACCGGCCGACCAAAGCCATCACCGAGACCGTTCCTGCAAATCACAAACACATTATATCGCCTTATATGGATCATGTCAAGACAAGTGTCATTAATGAATACATTTGTAAGAATATCAATATGTCAAGATTTACAGTGATACATCCACAATTTGTCCTAAAAACATGGAACTGTAGATGGTTCTACAAGATGATGAGAGCTAAGAAGCTAGATGAAAGAAGAATACTTTGGGTTATGCTCTAGTTTAGGGAAATTTTGTTAATAAAACCGTTTTAGTGCTATGCTTTCATATCGAAATTGCTATGCATATTTTGAACAATTCTGAAATTTAAAAAATGCCGTAAAAAAAAAACAATTTGTGGAGGAATATTAACCAATTTTAATAATTCTTTTTGCATTATATAGAGAAAATATTAAACTACAGGGTTATGATGGAAATAAAAATTGTACATAAATGAGCAATAATAGGTACCCCATACAAAAAGTAAACAATTATGTTTTCCCGCGCAAATCCCATAAAGTCCTTTTTTATATAGGTTAAGAGCGCTTTATCTCAGTCCATTTGTTGCTACAAACACTGGCGTAAATTTCGTCCTGGTAATTTTTCTAGCGAGACTGTTATCCACCACTTGTATCCGACATCTCACTCTCCGTCGAGTCACTATGCTAAGAATCAACATCCGAAACCATAATACGTGGTATGTTTTTTTTTTTTCAAAATGCATAAGCAAATTAAAATAATTATGTTGCGTAAAAAAACACCTCTCATTACAAAACTCAGAATACGTGCACACGGGCCGACCGACAAACTCACACTAAACATGGCGGGGCATTAACGCGGTGTCATTGATCTGCAGTGCATTCTAACGGATAAAGGTTGCGATTGTTACCTAGCAGGTCTCTCGACTGGACACAGCGTAGCTCGCACCGGCAAGGCACTGAGGGAGGGCATGGGGGCTGTGGCCGGGGGGAGAGGCAGCGGGGGAGGCGCCTGCACTGGCACACTGCGCAGTCGCTGCACTTCCTCGCGCGGCGCGACGGCTCCGGCCGCCTCGCGAGCGATCCGCTCTATCTCCCCGCGACTCAAAAGCTCGCTCGGCAACGCCACGTGCCGGAAGCCATATCTACTCAAGCTGCTCTTATCTATACTCTTTGTGATGATATCCGCGATGCTGTCGTCGATGCCGTCCAATCCGTCGGCCGTGCTCCGTTGCAGCATCTGCTGTAACCTCTGATAAGCCAACAGTTTTACGAGTCTCGAGTCCAGTTTTTTCAACTGTTCTTCAACAGAGAGGAGAATTTCTCTCGTCTCTTTGGCGTTGTCTCCGACGATGCCGAGCACGAGGTCGGATCTGTTATCTTTGGTTTCATAAGCTCCCTCAATGTTTCCATTACACGTTACATCTTCTCGATCCGATTCTTCAATCGATTGATCCTTGTCTAGTTTTCTTCTCTTGGTGCCTAGCTTTAAAAATTTAGTTTCTTCTGCCGCAGGAATGATGTCCTCCGCTTCGCTTCCTTTAGTTATGCCGACGTCCTCGGTATCCATCTCTGCCGCTTTATCGGACATGGCTCTGAGATCTTCGTCGGCATTTTTGTCTTGTTCCAGAAGACTGTCCTCATCTGAATCGTCCTCGTGTTCGCAGACAGAATTCTTAGTGAGATATCTCCAGCAGTGGAGATTCATGCAGATGATTTCTTTTTTGCCGGTATCCTGCTCATTAAAAATGTTATAATTTCTATTGCTTTTTAAAACTGAAAAGAAAAAGAAAAAATATATATATAACAAGAAAATGCGATTCGTATTTTAGTGCTAAAATGCATATTGGCAATACAAATTTGTAAAATAGAAACAGCACTCACTAGCTTGGCACCTCACGGTCTCCCGCAGCCCGGGGAGCAGTGGGGGTGGTCGCTTGTAGTGATGGCGCACCATTGCCGGCACGTTCACGCGCCCCCGTGGTGGCGCCGCAGCCAGACGGACGCGGAAGGGAGGATGCTTCCGCCGCGCTCTCCGGATGAACTCTAAGCGAATGGCATCTTGATCGACGGGGCCGCCCAGGCGCTCCCACAGAGCCACTCGCTCGGTGGCGGATATCGTGTTCACCAACTGCCAATCCTGCAAAATCCAGTTCGACCTTAATCTTTCACTAGTTATTTAAGTATGAATTTCAGTTAAATAATTTAATTTTAAAATTTCCATGAGTGATGATATAAAACGTTTTTGGTAGATTTTTTAATCGATATTTGGGCAAAATATTTAGACAGTAATATATTTACTAGTAAACAAATATATTAGATACAACTTGTACTTTTGACTGGAATCCAATATATTTTATATTAATTTATACAATAATTTTATTTTGAACATTACAACAGTAGAATAAAGCTGTAATATGAGGCCAAATTCCATGTAAAGCTAAAAAGTAATCGAGAGTAAAGCAACATCTTTATTATCAAAATAAATATATATAAATGGCCTTAGAAATATGATAATAAAGTAACTCCATAAAGTCTTCATCCAAATAATGCATTATTGGCCGCATTACCGCCTATGGTGAAGCTCAAAGTTACACAATTCTATAAATACAGTATTTGTGATACTGACTGTATACATTGGAATAGGATTGAATATCAAAATTGTCAATTTGTTGAAACTTACAATATATTGCTCAACATGGTTTGGACACATCCATCTGCCGAAAGGAAGCGCTGTGAGAGGAGGATCCAAGCAATCCTGAAAAATAATGATTTATTGACTAACGGGTTGATCCTCATCTATTCTGTCTATAGACAAAATGATAACACTACTAAAAAATCATCATCAAAAACAAAAAAGATACCACCATATTTTTCTTCTTTTACGTAAACACATATAAGAGAATACTGACAAATGGTGATAGTGATGCAGAAATCTCACCTATGGATTCTGATGCTCTATGATGCTTACCATATTATATATGGCTGAGGGCTGTATGAGGAATGTTAATCCGCCAACGTAAAAGACTACAACCCAACATTCACGCAACATCTGTTTATTACAGGAATTCACTATGAATAGGTGGTGTCAACAGTACGTCTTTCGCCTACCACCATTTTTATATTAACCTTTGAGATGCCATGACCCTGATGCAACGCCTCGTGGATTATCGAAGATTTGAACCCCTAAATGGTGTCCAATTTTAACCTTTTTTTTCTTGGGCAAATGACAGACGTCGCTATAGACACAAGCTATAACATTGACCGAAAATATACAGTTTTATAACACACCGGTGTGCTCACGGCACTGGCGGCCTCCCGCAGCGTACCCATATTTGGGTTCATGGCATCCAAACGGTTAAGACTATGACTGGCATTTTCTGAGTGAGGGATCAAATTCACACCTACTGGGGGAGTTCTTATTCATAGTATCAATCCGGTGGATTGGTTTGCAGCAACAAAATGTTGGGGAAATTTTAGATATATATTTTTTTCTCCGTTATGGATTGAAGCCCTTACACCACTAAGCTACACTGTTTATGGGTATTTCAACTGACCTGATGGAAGAGTAGTGGGCAGTAGTCACATTGGAGCAGCGGTGCGGATCGACAGCTGGTGTTACAGTGAAAGCAGAGCCTCGCGGGCAGCGGGACACACCCGGCCGCATCGAGCATGTGTGGCGCCGGCTTGCCGTTACCATTGCCATTCTTTTCGACTGAAACCAACTCTGAAAATGTTTTTTCTTTGATTAATTTCTACTAAGTGCAACCATACATTTCAGCTAGGAAGAGGAAATGGAAGAATATGAAGAATAGCAGTCAGTTTAACACAGTGGTTCTCAACCTTTTTGAAGTCATGGTGCACTTTTGATCGTGGAAAAAAATGGCGGTGCACCAGAATTAAAAGGTCAAAAAAATATGTGGACATAATTTTTGTTACATATTTATTTAAAAGAAATAATAGTTCCATACTAAATTACATACATTTTTTTTGACATTTTCTTTTTAAGTTATATAAAAAAAATGGTTAATATTGAATATAAAATTTGTTCGTAAATTTTTCTTTTTTTTATACTTTTTGTATTTACAAAACAATTTTATATTTATACGCATTTTATTAAAAATATTTGTATTAATATTTGAAAGTGAAGGAAATATAGAAAGGGGGTCATTGCCCTCCCGCCTCTTATCCGTCCTAAATGACGTCCCTGCTTGTCTGTACAAATTCCTCCACATAACTCCTATGATATTTTAAATTGTTCTAAATATGAAGAAATGTAATCAAAAACATCTGTCCAGTCGTATGCTCGGTAAGTTCTTTGCAGCATAGATATTGATTTGTAATTGTGCCTTACGTGGCTAATGTCAGTCGATTCGTCCACTTGTAAAGCAAAATTTCGTTTGGAAAGTTTATCGGTAACTGTTTTCTCAATATCATCCGACATAGTTAAAATTCTTCTTTTATTGTATCGTTTGAAAGAGGATTTTTCATAATTTCCTTTTTTGCTTCATCACCAAACATAATTTTCCTACTTCGTCTACTTTCATAATTTCGCCAATTACTTTTTCGGTTTTCACTATTTTGCATTTTTTTTCGTTTTTACCCATTTTTTTCGCGGTGCACCTGCAACAAGCTTGCGGTGCACCAGTGCACCGCGGTGCACCGGTTGAGAGCCACTGGTTTAACACATTGAGTGCAGATATTATTTTTTCCAACTTGCCGCGGGCGATTTTCCGGTTTGCGGGCGAGAGACGCTTTAACATTCTTTTAAAAACCTTTAATCAAGGAAGATAAGCACCTAGTAAGAACCATCTCAAAATGGCGAGCCCGATGGATCAGTCACATGATGCGCCACGATGATATTCTTAACGACATTGTGGAAGGGATGGTTGAGGGTAGAAACTGCAGAGGGCGCCCTAGATGGAAGTATTTGCAGCAAGTGTTCGAGGACATGAGTTGTAGCTCTTATGGTGAGCTAAAAAGGGTTGCAAAGGATCGAGAAGAGTGGAGATCGAGATGCAAGATTTTGTTGCTGTGAACCAATCCACCTGATTGATACTACGAAGAAGAAAAACTTTAACTTTTAAAATTTTCATCACTCTTTGTTGGTATTCTCTTGTATGTAATACATTAAAAAAAAGTAAATTCTCAGGGATCATCATATATTGCCTTTGTCACCTTTGTCTGTTCCGGGGAAACGGCAATGGATCTGCATCTCCAGCGGCAGCTGGAACTGGCGAGGGTTCATGATTTTGGCTACGCGCACCAGCACCTGCATGGGAGTCAGGTCCTTGACCTCCTCGGGCGCCGGGCGTGCCCGCGAGTCTGCCCCAGGCTCCCGGTCCAGGAAGTCATCCTCCTTGATGCCGGTGGAGCTATTTGAACGGTTGTTACGCAATCTGAAATGTTCATTTAAATAAATTTATGAAGCGAGATAAAGAGTTGAGCCCTGCAGGCTGCAGGTCACATTGTATCGCAGTGAATGAACAATTAATTAATATAATTTAAAATTAATTTTAATTAAAAAAATAATTAATTAAAAATATTAACTTTTGATTCACAATTTATTTTAAATGATTACATATTTCGGCCATCCTGAAGATCATCTTCAATAATTAATTAATAATACAAGGTGAATGGAATATATTCAGCTTGATATATACCCTTTCAGGTTGGTGCCAAAAACCTCGATATGCGATCTTTCATCTCTTTTTGTTCACTCGTCGGACACGTGTCGCCATATTGGTTTTTTGATAAGTCCGGTCACGGGTGTATTATTAGTATTGTAGTGGCTGTCTGTCATTGACACCCCATTAGTTCTCTAAATCGCCACTGGATGAATTTTGGCACTGGGTAACACCGACCACGGGCGCCCTGTGGTCGGCTGCGACGAGTAGCGTGTTGTGATCGGCCCGGTACCTGAAAGCATGTAACTCTGCCCGGACTGAAAGTTTGTCAAGTTTATCTAAAATGTATGTGCTTCTGAAAAAGTCTGTGTGTTGCTCATCTGCTCCTTAGTAAACTCATAAAAATAATAATTTTTCATGGCATAAAGCACAACACAAAAGTTAAAATTAAATCGTAATTAATGACAATGAATGATACATTTTACGCTTTTGATTTTAAGACAGGTTTTGACAGCATTTAAAAAAAATACAATAACCATGAAATATGACATGAGATATGAGTATTGAGACAACCATTTTCTATTTAAAATGTTTTTAACCAACAAACCTTGGTTTTTTTTCCTCTTCGAGACTGTCGGTGGGTGGGGAAGTCTCCCGCTGGAGGTCGGCGGAGCGACATTCCAAGCAGAGCCACTGCCCCAGCGGGATGTCGGCCTCTTCCAGAGGAGGGTCGCTGGGAACAAATATTTATGGATTACACAAAATGTCAACTGCATGAAAGTAGATACAAAAGTTCTTCTTTTATGCAAAAAAAAAATACGAACCAATAAAAATTGCTATTAATCCTCATATGTTGAGTTGATCACAACAAAATATAATATATTTTAAATATATATATATTAAAAAAAAAAACATAACGAGTATATAGTTTTATTAATTAAATATACATATACTATACATAAAATTCTTTTTTCAACGCGTCAATCCAAGCACAAAAATAACGGCAGAAGCGGGATGCGAACCGCGGACCTTGGAAACCAACTATGCCCAGGTATTCATACCGCTCAGCCAACCGGGCTATTGCTATGCCTAGACCGACTCGCGTTGAAACTAGTATTTATATCATTGTTATCATCGTACGATAGATGTCGCTATAGTATATATTCAAAGTATGTATATTTTTATTTTTTATTATTCAATCAGTCATCATTTATTCTCAAGCTTAATATTATTACTTTCCGACTGTCTATTTATTTTAGTAAGTACCACTCGGGTCTCGAACCAAACTATAGACTGAATGGATGAGAAACGACTACTTATAGTTCCTGACTGATTGAATAATAAAAAATAAAAATATACATACTTTGAATATATACTATAGCGACATCTATCGCACGATGATAACAATGATATAAATACTAGTTTCAACGCGAGTCGGTCTAGGCATAGCAATAGCCCGGTTGGCTGAGCGGTATGAATACCTGGGCATAGTTGGTTTCAAGGTCCGCGGTTCGCATCCCGCTTCTGCCGTTATTTTTGTGCTTGATTGACGCTGAAAAGAATTTATGTATAGTATATGTATATTTAATTAATAATATTATTACAATATAGGCAATGATCTATAAAAGTAGATTAGAATATTGAAATAATAAAATAATATTCTAATAAAAATTTAAAAAATTCATAGTATATAGTTTTTTTGTGTAATGTAAATGTAAGAAAGAAATATGAATACTTTTTATAAAAGTTGTCAACATCTGTCCATCTACTAGAAATACTAAACGGTCGTGTAACACTCATTTTAATGAAGGAATTGATGTATAACACAGCAACATGGATTTATAGAATTTTGAGTAGCAGTGATGAATGCGATATAGAAATTAGCCATTCACCCCTGTTGCGAATGTTAGTGCATCATAGTAAGATGTTACCAATAATGATAACTATATTTCATAGATACATTGGTCCCTTGGAGGTACCTTAACAGACTTCGGACAGGAGTATGCAAGACGAGAACACAAATGAAAGCCTGGTAGTTTTACAGCGGGCCGACTGAATGTGACTGCGGCGTGGCGCAGACCCTGTCCCACCTTCTGGAGTGTGCGCTGTGTCCGAGTAGCTGCACCCAGGAAGACCTGATGATGACCGGGAGTAACGTGATCGACGTCGCCCACTTCTGGGCAGACAGGATCTGACCCTGTTGTTTCCAACACGATTATATATATCGATACATTTTTCTGATAGCTCATCACTCATCAGCATTAGGACCTCAATACCCACCCACGTTAACACACCTTTACAACTATTCCAATTAATTATTTATCTGATACAAAAATAAAGTAATTTTATACAAAACACCAAGACGAAAAAACAAGATGATTATGATGAAGAAAATTTTTTTTGACTGAAAATACCAAAAACAATTACAGACCTGGTGGGTATAATTATTTTAAAATGGTTTCTGTAACTTTAAAAAATGCGCATTTTATTTTTATAAAAGCTGACACAAACGTAATAGATATTTATATGCTACTATAGTGGGATACGTTAAAAACGTTTCTGTGTTGGTTTACTCACTGGCATCCCAAGTGGAAGCTCGCAGGACAGCGATCACAGCAGATGAGGTCTCCACCTTCCAGGCAAGCATCGCAGCAATCTCGGTTGTGCCCCTTGCCCGGCCGCTTGTAATAAGGGTGCTGAGACTTCTTAGGCTTCGAAGAATTAGCATCTTCATCCGGGGGCTTTATCAATGCCCGAATCAACTAAAAAATAATTAAAATGAAGATTGAAATCTCTTAATATATTGTGATTGCATCTTTAAAGTATTGTGAAAAGATTATGATTGTGTCAAAATTAACCTCAACTCTTGCTTATGTTGAGTTGATAGTTGCACAAACGTCACATTCTAAACAAACAATATTTATAGTAGCGTATCATTGTATTGAATAAGTGTTTAATTGTGTGTCGGGGATGAGCAGTACTTACGGGCATGAGCCCCCCGGACGTATCCAAATCGTATCCCGCTTTGGACATGATTGACGCGAGCGGGCTTCAGGATAGTTGAAGACCTATTATCATATTATTGTGTAAGAGGAAATTGCCGGTCGCAGGGTCTGGTCGGCCTTCACGGAAGAAGCGGATCACATCCTCGGGGGCGCCGAGGGCCTCGCGAGGCGACGTGAGGAATTATCCATAGGACGAGCGGCGATGTCAAGACTGGCAACAATAATAACTCGGCATTCGCGCCGAGCAAAAGCAAATATGGCCGTTAGCGTGGGCTTTGTGTCAATTCTCATAGATATCTATGGGAGAGGCGCGTTTGAGATTCAGATATTTTTACCTCTAGCCACATCGATATGAAAACTGTCAAGAGGCCGAAAATGTAATACCTATAAATTTATAATCATGTAATAAAATATTTCCAATAGGTGCACTAGAAATATAAATATACATAGTATGTAAGGAATATCTCAATATATTAAAAAAAAAAATTACCGTGAGATGGGGGGGGAGAATCTGAATAATTATTAATATATATATATATATATATATATATATGCATATGCATATGGATTTATATTTATTTATAAATTTGCATGGTTATAAAGCTACATTATATTTAAACTTATCAGTACAGTATGGAATAGGCCTGGAATTTTTTTGACCTGACTGGTGAAGGTTAAAATTGGCCGGTAGAGTGCTAACAAATTCTTCAAAGTCTTCAAAAGATTGGGCAAGCAAAAATATGTCTTGCTACCATCAAAGGTCGTCGAATAGTTTTGCGAGTAAAAGAAACTGTCCAACTTACAACTTTGTCCACGAAACATTTTGCTCCTTCAAAAATCCTCCCATCCCTCTTCCTAGCCTGAGTAAATAAAACATAATAATAATTGAAATTTAACGCGCACCAACCACCTTGCAGTGTGATAATACCAATTGTTTTGATAAAATTTTATTACATACTGAGTTATCAACAATAAATTCGAATCATTTTCCCTGTGACCCTTTTTTTAGTTTATTGACAACAAATTAATACTTAATTAATACAATTTACTCACTTAAAAAGTTCATCTTCATTTAGTATGTATATATTTTTTTTCACACCTCTTTTTAACAAAATACCTAAACCGGGTTTGTCCCTTTCAAAACGAGTTGCGGTTGTATTTGCATATTTTAGTTCAAAACTTTATACTCAAGAAAGCATAACTTGATCCCTGAGTATTTACCTAAATATTTGATATATTTTTAGAATTTTTAATGTTGCCCCAAAAAAATAATAGTTACATTTAGTGATTTTAAGAAGGTATTGAACTTTTATAGAAGTCCGAATTCTAGTGAATTAAATTAATCAACTTAAATATTCAGGGATTGTTGAAATTTTCTGGAGTATAGTTGAGAGGTTTGAATGTGTAGAAAACTTAAATAAATTAGGAATCACGAACATTAGTATGAACTAGAATAATTCTTAGCAGCAATTTTATACATATAATGCAAATATAGATGCATAAAATTAAAACGTCAGTTTTTTCAAATTATTTATTTAAACAATGAAAAAAGTATTGAAATGCTTGCACATAATTGAATTATGAAAACAACATCCATAATTAATAAAAACAATCAACATGGGTAGGTACAATATTATTTTATGAAATAAAATATTTATGTTAATCAAATTTAAATTTCCAGACTTCTAATTCCATTAGTATATTTTAAATTGCATTTTTTTTGCGGTACATTTTTTTTCATATAAAAATTATTTAATAAACTAACAAGATAAATAATTTAAAATGGTAAACATCATTGGTCACATTTAATTAATAAAAAGGCAATTTTTACTCAAGTTTTTATAAAATTGTAAAATGTCAAGTTCTATAAATTATCATAATTTAATTCTATCAATCACTAAAAATACTATAAATACGAGAAAGTATCACTTAATTTTTAGAACCGTCGCTTGGGGTTACTTAAGCCACTTTTAAATTTAAGATATCCGCCGATTTAAAGTGGTAAAAACGAAATTTTGTCTAATTCTGAGCATAGGTCAATATTCTCAATATATTTCGTTTTGTATTAAATATTTGTGTGATAATTATAATCGATTTACGTGGGTAAAATCCCGTTTAAAGCAAGCGTCTATATACACAGACGTCCTTTTTTGTATGGCTGGCGTACCGATCACGGTTTTTTTGCGTCTCAAGACGCTTGTGGCAGTTAACCTGTTAAAGGGAAAATAAATTATCTCAATAAAGAATAAGCGTTTACTATATAATCATATATTTAAGATAACACACAGTATCAAAATATGTGATCCAAAACATCGCTAAACTATTGAATTGATGGTACGAAAATTTACAATCAACTCAAAAAATTCTTGCCAAAATCAGTGTCTTTTTTTACCCGGAAAAATGGCTTTAATTACTCCAGTGGCTTAAGTTACCCTGTATTACCTGGTATATAATAAAAAAGGATGTTAGTATTTACTAATTTTACTGAATTAAATAAAAAAAATATTACGTGCTTCGTTTTTCATTACATATTTAGGTATTTTAGTTTTGCAACATAAAAATAAGAAAAACAATTGTACTAGAAATAAATGAAGGCACATTGTTTTTTTGTATAAAAAAATGCCATTTAAAAATATTAATATTAAGCTATCTAAAATTATCACAGAGACTTCTATTAAGTTAAAAAGTTATGCAAATAAAAATATATAATATATCTATAGTTTGATAACAAAAATAATAATTTAAGCCATAAAGTAAAACACAAATAAAAATATAATATAAACAAATAACTTAAACAGACTTTTTAGAATAATATTATGAATTCTTAAGCAGCCTATGCTGTGATTAAATTACAAAATAAAGTGGTTAGGCAAGAAATTAAATTGATTATTTTCCATTCTATTAAAGTTCTTCATCATCGCCTGGGGAATCCAGAGTAGGATCTATCTTTTCAAGTAAGTTTACTGCAACAACTGCAAACTCTTCCCAAGCGATATGTGAAGCTAACAGAGCTTCAGAAAAACCACTTGAATGCATTAAACCTGTTGGAGAATTGTCTGAAAATTCTTCAAGATTTCCAAAAAGCTGTTGCTCATCTGAAAGAAAAGAAAAATGACTTATTATAGCAATATACAAATTGTTTTGTGGTTTGTTTTGACAGAGGTAGATTTCACATTCATTTGCGCTCGTAAAAGTAATCCACATACTTTAAATTTAACAGTCATTTATATTAGAATTTTGCTATTATTCTCCATACAGTGTGTATGTGAACATATAAGGTAAATTAAAAACCATGTCATTTTTTTATAATGAATTAGTATAACCTAGTATGTTGAGTAAAAGAGGTGTCAAGAGAGATACATCTGGCTCGGGAAGAGGCACAGCATTCCATAGAGCTTGACACAAAAGTTGTGCTCGCGGCCAAGCGTGTCGGGCCGCGGCTGAACTCAGTGCAGCGCACGCGGCACGCGCCCCTCCGTGCTCCAGCCAAGCGAGGCGAGCACCTTCATCAGCAGCCATGTTCACTAAAACTCCTGCTGCAGCTAGTGCAACCTCCTCATCATCTTAAAAAAAACACAATGAGACTTTCCGTTAATAAATATGTTTATTTTTCTTTTCATTTAACCCTTTAGATGCGCGGTGCAGATATATCCGCACCAACTTGCACCACTTAAGTGCGAGGTGCGGATTTATCCCATGACCTGAAAAAAACACGCCGCTTCAGTTCGAGATGCGGATTTATCCGAATACTATATTGAATATAATTTTGTTTCGTATTACGACATTTCTTCGTAATTTTTTTTTACGATATGTATTTGTGGGTCATTCTACACATGTTTCAAATTTGCCATTTTTTAAAAATAATAATGGATTTATTTAATTTAGTTCTGAAGGTGAATATAAATGCACCACTGACCAATCAAAACACATAAAAATTGTCCTTAAATATTAAACTTTATTTTTCATTAATTTCATTTAATTGACTTATTTCGTGACTTTTTATGAAATCTTATTCCGTTCGTAAAGGGTTAAAAAATTGTCTTACCGTTTTCTAGAAGTTTTGTTATATCCATCAAGCCTCCCGTATCAACAATGAAATCTCTCGTTACTTTGGATCGGGACATGTTACCCAAAACCCTTGCCGCTTCAGTTACACATGGACCCACTTCCATCGGCAATAGTCTGCATAAAGCTGTTGCGGACAAAAATAAAGCATGTAGTTTTTGACTTGACACGTGAAAATTTGACTAACTATTATTTTATAATATCAATTGCTGTGAAACCTCTATTTATCGTTTTTAAAGGGACCAATTAAAATAAACTATGAATGCGGGAGAACAATGAATTCGGGATTGAGAGGACAAATGCAAGGAGATATGATTGAGTAAAGTACCACCCTCCTAATCTGCATAACCATTAGTAGCTTTAAACTCCAAGATGAAAATAAGTCTTAGATATAATTAAATGTTGGTAGCAATGTTATAAATGTAAGATTTTCGACGCATCGATTCGGGCAGTCGATGGTCGTGTGGTCAAGGGTAATGAACTTGAACAAATGGTTGGTTCCAAGGTTCACTGGTTCGCATCCCGCCTCTGCCGATATTTTTTCTGAACGAATTGATGCGTATAAAATGAATTTGTTGCGTTATAGTATGTGTATATTTAATTACTTATAAATAAATGTATTTATTTTTAAAAATGCGCACTTTTTTCAACGAATGGCTCATTTTGATGTTACTAGTGCTAACAGCTGCGTCAAACTGTTATTCTCTCTCGAAAGTTTCGCATAGTAAAAGCCGTTAAAACACAGATACAAAATATTTCAAATATGCATTTTAATTCAAACGATAAATACGGTAAATGGTGGATAGAGAACCGATCGGAGTAGAATAAATAAACGACGTATCCGGGGAAAAAATATTCGAAAAACGATGGATAGAAATTTCACTGTAATAGTAAATCAAATATATTTTTTATGATTGAATTTGGTGAATGAGAGTTTCAAACCTTCACACAGGTCTATTTGCATTCCACCAAAGGCATTGGGTGCCTCTCCAGAGTGGTAGTAAGTGAGGTTGTTAAGTGCAGCCAACACGCTGGCGGCCAGCTCGGGGCTGCCCGGGGGCGCGTGGCGGCGCAGGCAGGCGACACTCCAGGCCAGCGCGCGCTCCCCCGCCGCTCCGGGCCCAGCCAAGTCGGCCCCCACAATTGGATTCATGCACATATTTGCAATTACACGTACACTCTAAAATTTGAATACACACAATCTGTTATATATAACAATATAAACCTGTACGTGAGTGTGGCCGCAACGTTGCGGCCGTGGCTAAAATTCAAATTCTGACAAATTTATTCCAAATAAAAGGCTTGTTGTGTTATCTATAGACATCTGAGCATAGTTTGGCGAAGTTTTAAGACACTACCTATAGTACTGACTCACGCAAAGGTTATTTATAAATTGTAAATGGTGTTTTTTTGTAATGATATTTCAGTTAGTATTAACAATAAAGGTGAACGATGCTTGTTACATTATATAATTAGTTTGGAAATAGGAAGATATATATGTATATTTTTGTAATGGCTAATTACATTAAATAGTTTATAAGCATTTACCTTGACCATGACATCTTCATCAGATCCACTAGAACCATCCAAATCGCTTCCTGGAATTACAATAAGAAATACTTTACACAAAGCCATAACTAATAATTAAAAATTAGTAATAGGTAGTCATTAAAATCTTTAATTTTAATCATAATAGTAAATCAATATTTCATTATTAAGTAATATTTTTATTTTTATGTTGGCTGTTTACAAATGGACGGGTATCTCAAACACTAATGAATATTTTGACGTGTTATTTGGCACATAATTCAGTGACAACAGTGCCAACATAAAAATAAAAAGATTAATTCGAATCGCTTAGCCCGCGAAATTTAAATTCAAAGTTCTCGGTATGTTTTTGCTCACAGTAGTACATACCTATTATAATGTTTTCAGCCGTATCAAATTCTCCACCAGGCCAGCATTGTTTCAAATAAACGTTTAAAACATTTAACAAAGCCTCCATAGCACCAGACTCGTTGTACAACTAAAAACGTAACATCAAGATGTAAAAGGCATCATGAAATAATTTAATAAACTGATGCAATTAAAATTATTCATAATAATATTGACTTACCTCCAATCTGGTGGCATCATCACAAGCCACCATGTTCCCAAGAATGTAAGTCAGTCGAACAATCAAAGGAGACTTCTCCGTATAGGTTTCTAAAAGTTTTACAATCGCTGATAGGAGTCCTTTTTGATCACACAGAGCTACACAGCATTCATAATCAGCCGAAAGGACACTAGAAAACAAATTCATTTTTGTAGTTTGGCAGAATTGGATCTGGCTGTAGTCAATTAAATATACTTCTGACATCATTTACATCAGCATTACATTTTTTATAAAAATCACCAAAGAAACACTACACACCAATAAAGGAATTTATAAAGAAAATGTTACTAAATAATATGGACAACTATTTTTAATAAATGATAGCATTGTTTTCATAAAAAAAAAACTTTATATGGGAGGTCTCTGTTTCAATTTTTTCTTATCAATCACACCAAATCCCCGATGAACAAAATTCTAAAGTCAAAAAGTCATCGTCATCAAGTCTATATGAATAATTACACTTTATTGGATGACAGAAAATGTGTTTATTTTCATTTCTTAAATTTATGTACAGGAAATAAGTCATGAATGGTGGCGAAATCAATATAAAGCATATATTCTTAGCATAACAGACCTAAGAGTTCTCGAAACATTTGTTTCAACATCAAGGTCATCAGAGAATAGTCGGATAGTCCGGCAGAGCTCGCCCATCGCTCCACTTGCTATGAAGTCGGGCAGACTGCTGGGCTCAGTGTCGCCATAACCGAGGTGTGATTTGTTCCCTCTTAGAGCATCTACCCCTGCCATATTACGGAGCGCCCCAGTTAATTGATATAAAGCATGGCAACCCTGCTCTCCCACAGAGTGTGAGTCTTCTGATCTCTGAAATAATGCAATAAATGCCAACATAAATCGGTAACCATGATATTTATAAAAAATTAATAAAAATAAATTAAATCAAATGGATATCTACCGCTTCGTTAAACATTTTCAGATGAAGAGTCATAAGAGGAAGTGCTCCGAGAGACTTCATCCGCTGCAGCAGAGCCGTACTCATACCCAAGAATTTCAAAGCTCCGTATCCATAGACTAAGCACTCGGCATCGTGTAGGGGTTCAGCCCTTCCGAGACCCACCATGAACAGTTCTGAAGAGTTCCAAAATAATAGATTACTCTTGATAATTGTTATTACTGTTGCTATCATATGCATAAATGAATGATTACGATTCGTACTAAAATTATATTTTATATAATGCCAAAGATTATAACATACCGAGTGTATTATCATCAAAGAACAGATGGTCATTTTTATCATTCCGTGCCACTTTGAATATAAGTTTGCAAACACCAGATAAATTACTACCGGTAACTCGAAGCTGAAGAAAATACATCGTGTTAATGGTCATAATTGTTATGTCATCGATTTATAATAATATTTCAGAATAATTTGTTATAGATTGATACTCACTGCAAGAATTATTCGAGCTATGGCCATCAGTAATGTCTCATGTGAACTGTCAACGTAGGCATAAAGAGTCTTTAATATTAATGCCTTTTCATCTCCGCTGATATCTTGCCACCCTCTATTTTTTTCAAAAGTATCGTACAAAAATTTGAGATGCAAAATCACTTCGTCGTCGCTCAATGGCTTCAAATCTCTATTGGATAGAGCATTTATGATACGTTTGGATGGATCAATAGGTTGTACTGAAGCTACACATTGAGTTTCTTTGGGAATCGAACACTCCATTACCGAGGATGGATCCATTTGAAAAGTTAATTCAGGCGAAGGAATCTGTACTGCAATTTTCATTGTGTTTGTTTCAGTAGATTCTAAAAACCAATTCAAATATTAATAATTACCAACAAGCTTTTATGTGAAACTATGTTTTATATAATTATACTTGTATTTGAAATACGCTGACCTTTTTCCAAATGTTTATTGTGAATAATTTTATTGTTATCATGTTTATAAACTTTTTCTTTTGGCATAGGAGTTGTGATTCTAATGGACTTCTCATCAATTTGCTTCATAGGTTTTTCTAATTCAATTTCTTCGCTCTTGGACTTAAAGTCCCCAAATAGACGCCTTTTATTGAAAATCTCCATTGAAACGGCAGGAGATATTTCAGGAAAATGTTTTATGTCTTCTGTGTAGACTTTAGGTACACTAAATGGTTTTCTAAGCATGGAATCGGAAGATTTTGAAGAAGTCAATGGTGAAAAAGTATCTTGGGTATTGTTATCTTCTCTTTCTTCAGACACTGAAATGATTAATAATAATATCAAATGATTATTATCATCAACACCATCTAAATGTTTATATCGATTGTTAAATGTAGGGCTAGGGCATGAAGAACACTGGTCTAGTGATAGATTAAATAAATGTTATACTTGCAAGTCGTAGTTCCTATATATATATAACAAAAAATTATATTGTCAAGAAATTACTCACAACTGTTTAGCATAAACAATGATCGGTTTCCTGGAATCTTCCTTTGATGCAGTGGTTTTGCTAAACCATTCAAAGACGGAAGTTTCAGCTTAGATCCCGTTCCTGGAGGACTGTCTTCGTCGTCTCTGTCATATTCCGACTGCAGACTTTTAGTCCTTCGATTTGTGTCATTCCTCTTCTTTCTTATTCCTTCAAGTTCAGGTTTCTCGTCAATGTTATTGAGAAGAAATTGTTTGTATGACCTTTCATCAAGACTGGAACTTATTGTCATAAGCATTGGATTTAGTTGACCATTTTTAGACTTGGGTATTGATGTTATCAGATTATCAGTGGTTTGAAACTGAAGATATTTTAAACTGAAAATAATGCATATTGTAACAATATCGGATACCTTCGATCAAAGAATATAGTATCTTCTTAAAACATTCATTTAAATATTTGGTACCTTTCTGTAGGCATTTTGAAAATGGCCTAACCTAACTTAACTTAACCTTACGTAATAATTGGGTCCTAACCTAACATTAAGTACTAATTGGGTCAGTATAAGTATATAAAATATATTTTTGTTTTTATATCATTTGATGAAGTAAACATTTCTTAACTCAATTAAAATTTGAGGTTAGATAAGGCTAGGTTAGTGTTTGGTTAGGTTAGGTAAGTGTTAGGTTAAATAAGGTTAGATATAATTAGACCTTAATTATTTTTAAAAAGCCTCTGGATAAAAGTTTAATAACTTATATTCTAGAAAACAAAAAAATATAAATAAAATAATAATCTGTATTATAATTAATAAATCTGTAACATAATTTTAAGGACTAATTAATTCATCAATTAAATAAGTTAAATTGGATTCAAATAATTTTTCGAAAAATACGTACATATCTATCCTGAAATACTTACTTTACTGCACTTGGTGGTCGACTGGGTCGGCCAGCTTTTCCAAATAACGTCCTCTGTTTCTCCCGAGGAGTAAAAGGCCGCTGAGTGCCCAGGG
Source organism: Glossosoma conforme (assembly GCA_022606575.1). NCBI lineage: Eukaryota > Metazoa > Arthropoda > Insecta > Trichoptera > Glossosomatidae > Glossosoma > Glossosoma conforme. Next base: position 1,243,095 of record JAGTXR010000046.1, read on the forward strand.
TCCTCGGGGCGCCAGCCATGCCTCCTAAGCTCCCTAAACTATTTTCAGATCCACTACCTAAAAGATAAAAGTAACCACACATCTGTGATGAAATCTTCTATGGAATTATTTTTATTGTGACTAATTTTATTGAGAAATATAAGTTATAACTTAATGGCTTTCTTTGTTGATCTCAAAACATTAAGTATTATGAATAGATTCATCTTTTAAATGCGGCGCCTTTTTGGTAATTGGATTTGTTATAGTCCATCCAGTGTATGAAGAACCCTATGACACATTTATTGCCCTGTGCTAAATATCGTCCGATATAACGTTGTAAAAACAATTGCTACCTATATTAATTTTATCAACATAAACAAAAGCCTCTCTTCTTATATATAATAAGTTATTTAGGTAAATATATCACAATAAAAACAAAAAATAAAAAATATATACATATTGTTACAAATTAGAAAAAATAGGGCAATTTGTAACTATAATAATACAATATCTGATGCATGTAGAACGCCATCTCGCATTGCTGCGATATACAATAAATGTGTCATAGGGTTCTTCATACGCTGGATGGACTATAATTGATTTTTGGGCAATTAATATAGACTGTAATACATTTTCTAGTAAACAAATATATCAAATATTACTAAAACTTTTTTACTGGAATCCAATATATTTTATAAGATATAATATTATAATATATATAGTAAGTAAATTTTAAATATTACAACAGTAGAATAATGCTGTAATATGAGGCTACAAATATCATATAAAGTTCATGACCGCTATATACGTCATACACAGTGAATGTGTGAGTTATACACAGTGAAATGAAGTGAATTATATGTACATATTATGTTAATTACTTATATCTGAGATGATTTGATGAATCTATGGTTAATATTTTCTCAGCTACAGTTATGGACTATAGACATTTATAATAGAATATCTGATTTTTGAATTCAACTTTTTATGAAATAAAACATACATTATCACAGAGGTGATCTGCAAGAATGTTCCAGATGGTGTGCAAAGCGTTACGTTAAATATAATAATTATAGAAAAATGTTGTTGGTTGAATTGATGTATGTGGATGACGAAATTGCGATCTCAAAATGTTTATAAAACGATGCAGTAATATAAAAATTAATATAACATTTTTACAGAATCCAATGTAAAAAATAATTTACCTCTGTGTATTTGAGCTCTGGCTTCACTGATTATTTCAGCGCTTGTTTTGTGTTTGGAAGAAGCAGCATAAAAAGGCATAGAACTAGTTCCCTCCTTTGTACCTCTTTTCATATTGTTTTTTCCTTTACGCGGAGTCACTTAAATAAATATTATTTAAATCATTTACATATTATGTAGTGTATTTATAAAGTGACAGTTATTGATATCTAAAAATATATTCGTACAACTCTACATTTCATTCAAATTTAAATTCTGTTTAAAACTCGAATTCAAACAAATGAATGAATACATTCGAATTCTAACCATTTCACATTTTGAAATAACATATATATTATAATATAGAACAAAATAAAAAAAACATATATACCCAAATAACGATGAAGAATAAAATTACATTCTTGGGTCTCGATAATTTGTGGACGCAGTCCATAATGTTAATATTTATAGTGAACAGTGATAACCATGCATAAAACATTCAGCAAGTTACCATGTCAATCATTATCACTTACAAGGAAACAACACTTGTCTCTAAGCAGCCTCTCAAACAATCACAGGTGCATGACAAGCCTTCTGTTCAAAACAATCAATAAATGCTTGCATGATGTCAGAGGCACAAAATAAACTGAATGAATTTTCCTGAGTTTAGCATTTATTGATTTTTCCTTCAGTTGCATGGCAGGTGGAAACTAACAACAGATTTTATCACACAAGGTGTTATTGCTGAAGTTTTGATTGAAAAACTTTACATGACAATCATTAACAATAACGTTTACTATAAAGTAAGACATTATTTATGAATACAGAATATATATCTCTTTCTTTTAAAAGTATTGAGATTTATATTTTAGTTTTATTTTGCTGTCATTACTTAGAAATAATATATTTTCTTGTTTAGTACTATTTTATTATTGTTTCAATAATATATTCATAAATAGTATGAATATTATTTGATTAGTATTTGTAATAAATTAAAAAATGACTTACTATTTTTTAGTTTATAAATCATATTAAAAAGGTCTGCCTCCACATATAATATTATTATGATTGCTTGATTGCTCAACTATTGGAAAGAGACACATATATACAGTATAATTATACGTTTACCTGTGTTACTTTACCTGTGTCATGTAATGATTTGGAAAGTGTTATTCATTGCCATGATAATACTGTATTTTAAAAGAGATACAGTTATACAAATCATTATGCCTGTACAGTTGTTAAAGCCTATAATTAAACAATATTCAATTTACTTTATAGTGATGAAATCTAGATATGTACTTAAAAATATAATTTATTAAATTGTAACAAATAACTTAAATGATATGGAGCAACATAGTTTTTTTAGGTCAATAAACATTTCTTTCTAATTGCATAATCCTATGGTTATTTAATTGTATAATCAGTTATTATTTCATTTTTACAAAAGATAAGTAAGTAACTATATGTAATATATGTACAATATGTAAAAAATACATTTCATATGACTTCAGTTGCTCACGTTTAACATACTGTTGAATAACATGCAGGACTTACATTTTGCATTTTTATTATTAATTCATTAGGTTTTACCTTCCTTCTTTCTAATAAAACAATGAGTAAACATGCCACTAGCATTTTTGCCATTTTTATCTGTTTCATATCAGCATCTTTATTGCACTATTGCATGTTCATATTATGTTATATTTATCTACAACCCTCCCGTTATCATAAAGTTTGACATAAATTATGGAAATTTTATGTCTATGTTAACTTATATTTTATTTTATGCAGGTCAAGGTGCATAATTACATTAAGAAAAGATATTAAGTATATTTTACTATTTATTTATTAACTGTACAATCAGAATGCAATGTTTTCTTGCGTTTATTTTATTTTTCATTAATTTAAAAATATTTTTTTGTAAGCGTAACACTATTTGTGGAAATAATTTGTTTTTATTTCATTAGTGTAAAGTTTTAATTATAATGATTTGTAAAAAAAAGATGCTGACAGCACAGTGGATTTGTATCAAGTGATTTAGAAAATATCCATGTAGAGAAGCACATCATAGGCATAGCTTCAGTGTATTTAGCAGGGTTGGTAAGAACGACCTCGTATATTTCTATATACGGGCTTCTGCTCATGAGAAATCCCTTATAAAATTGACTTGTTGAATAAAAAATAAAAGTCTTATGAAGAATATCTATAACTTTGATTTTTGTATGTCATTTAAATTTATTTAAAAAAAAACATAACTTTGTTACTTCTTGAAATATCTGTAAAATAATTGACAAAAAAAATCTGCTTTTCGAATATAGCGCCTAAGATAGCCTATTCTTAAAATATCTGCAGCTAATCTCTGGATCCAGGAAATATCTAGATATGTACCTAGTATATGATGTGAAGCAAATAAGCTTTTTTTTTAAGTTTTTAATTAAAATAGTGTAATCTTAATGACAGAAAATGATAAACTCGTAAAAGGGGAACTAAAAAAATAATATGTTTCTAGTAAATGGGGAGAACTATAACATATTTTTATAGGGTAATTGCCACCAGTGTACATAATAAATTATACTCTTAACCTTTGATAATAATGAAGGATATTATTGGTACATATTAAATAACGTAAATGGCTTTAATTAATAGGGCAAAAATGAAAAAAAAATGTAAAGTTGTGTTTTTAGATATTGTAGAAAAAAAAAATCTTTACAATTTATGACAAGGGGACTATTCATCCACTTGTGTTTTTGCAGCACAGTAAGGGAAAGGTCAAACCCGCAACACCAATGCGTTGATATTTTAAATATATTTTTTTGTTCAGCTAGATACTCGCAGGCATGATGAGAGGGGGGTTAATTCCCTCGCCGATAATAGGGCATGGAGTTGAGGCCTAAGGGTCTGGCAGTAGAATTTAGGAGACCTGCTAGGGGGCGTGGTGACTAAACCCGATTTTTTTAAGGACCCGCATTTTTTTTATTTGTAAAAATTTTGTGGGTGAAATTTACAAAAACATATATTTCCAATTTCATTTATTTACCAAAATTTTCATTCTATTTTATAAGGGAGTAGCATTTTTATTTATTTTTCAAATTAAATTCTATACTCACCCGAATTTGCTCTCTACTGGCCTGCACATTAATTTATTGAACAGAACCAAAGTCCCAAGATGTTTAAAAAATAAGCATAGAATATTTAATGATAAGAAACATAGAGAAAGCTGTACAAAAGCTGTATGAAAAAGATTATATGTTTTTACAATATTGACAGTGAACATACATTTTAACGATGAACTAAACGAATTAAATTAAACGAAAAATATTGAATATATAAGGTGTAGATTTTTTTTCAGACGATCTAAATCATGTTTCTTATTATTATTAATTAATTAATAATATATATTAATTATTAATTTTATCGTTATTAAATATTATAGTTTGTTTACAGGTAACCACCTAACAGCCTAATCTACCTAGTATTTGAATTCTTGAATATAAGTGTTCTTGTCTATGGTTCAACAGCTTTTATTCGAAATTTAAACTGTCGCTGTCTTTTCCGTTCGCGTAGAGTCGTCTGCTGCCATTCATAATAAGTATATCATAATAACTCCTGACGACAAACATTGGGACAACGTGCAACATGGATAAATGGAACTACAATGCACCGACGTACGATGTCTTCCGCGAAATTAACACCGATGACTACTCTGAAGCCTATTTTGACACCGACCACGAAAGCGTCACTACAAAAGTTTGTACACATTACCTCTATTATTATCAGAAACTTATACTCAATCTATTCATCTCACTTATCAGCAACTATACATATGTTGTAGAATGCAGGAATTTTAATAACATTTACACTTTCGCGTAACGATCTTTAAAAACGTTATAACATATTGGATGTGACTACTTGAATGTTACCAATTTATTTTGAATCTACCTTATTTTTAAAACTATAAACAAATAATATTTATCATCGACCAAATCTATTTTATAAATTCCATGTTGTGTTATCCAAGCCTTAGTATTGTTGATATACGAGGCTTATTGTAATACTGTATAATTGAGTCGTGTCCATTTTTATTTTTACAAATGTCATTATTTGTTTTTTTATTTAAATATAAAATATTCGAAAGTTATACGTCACTTAAACTTATTAAGCGTAACAAAATCGATATTTTAATGACGTTAGCGTTTCCTTGATAGCTTTCCTCATTGTCTGATTTATCATGTTACATTACAATGCCATTTATGAGTTCAAGGCAATTCACATGACCTCACAGCTGATCTGTCAGTGAGGATTCAATTCTTAAGGGGCATGTTAATGGGCTGTAAAATTTGCATCCTACTGGAGATATTTAATGTGACGATGGTCCACATATGTCTATGAACAGTATTAGGGGCGAGGTATTTCAAACTGTACTTACAGACTCCCATTGTATTCTTAAAATCTTAGTGGTTTTTTTCAGGATTTATAAACTAAATATGGAACAACTGTAAAGTCGATAAAAAATAATTAAAAAGTTGTGCACTGAAATAAATATAAACTTATATAATAAACTAACAACGCAGCTGTTTACAAGTTCTCTGAAGACTTAACACGTTTAATGCCATAGTACGATTTGAGAAAATACATACCTGCGCCGATAAACAAATTATATTGTATATTATGTAGACATATATTAGCTTCATAAATTAAGTACAGGGACTGTTTGTTCGAAAAAGAACGTAGGTCACACAGGTGACCTATGTGGCGCCCTGGTCAACAATGGCGTAGGTCACTGGTGACCTACGTGGCGTTAAACGTGTTAAGCATTGGTACAAGTCCGATCAATAAATTTATTTTTTCCAGAATCTATATTCTATATCACCTATGTGTTACATTCAATATTGTATAATACTTTCAATAAAATCTGATTGCAAGCAGCACCTGATAAACTTTATTAATGACGCCTGCAAAATCAATGAATATATTATCGGATGCCGTGAGCTAGCAATCAAAAAGAAATGACTCGTCTTCATCATCTGCGTTACCCTATTCCGTCTCTCTCGCGTTGATGCAAAAGCAATGATATATGACTATCTTACCACTATCTCATGCATTTTCATAATCTATACATTTTCCTTATCCGAGAAAGCGTCTTTTGAGTCTATGCGCAATATACGAGACTCACAGCTATGAAAACTTACTTATAGGTGCGCCGCTTTCATTCTAACCAAGTCTTATTGGGTGCCCATACATGGTCAAGCCAACCATGAGCTTCTAAAAAAAATCATGTTCAAAATAACTCATACACGCCCGCCGAGGAGACTTTCTAGAAGCTTGCGATTTGATTTGAAGCCTTGACCGTGTGCAGGCACCCATTCACTTCATCCACATTATTGCTGACATAAATTGCTTATTAAATTGTTCATATATTGTCTCTTTTACTACTACAGTGGTACCTCGACACTCTTTCCGCAACTTTGCTCGTATTGTATCCCATTGAAATTAACTGAACTGCCATTAATCCGTTCTGGCCCCCAAAATGTCAACCCAGTTATTTTTGTTACGTGTTTTTGAATAAAAAAAATGTATTTATGAATTACAAATATTGTACAAGAACATAATAAAAGAGAATGTAAAGAAATAAACTAGATTTATAAAGTGTTACTATCACTTAATTTTCGTCACTGCTTTTCTCACCTTGTTACAACCTTTATCGACTCCTTCTGTTTAAGCTCAGTAAATATCATGGACGTTCTACACTCACACTGCCTCGACAAGTCAATAACTTGCACACCTTGCTCATGTTTTTATATAATTTCACATTTCAATTTAATACTCATCATCTTTTTCTTAGCACTGAACTTTCCACTACCTTTTGTCAGATCCATGGTTGTAAAATAAATGAAGTACAACTTATCAAAGATGCTTTGACAGCGAGAACACATGATAACTGATTCTCTGACCGTGGCCAGGGGAATCAAGTGGAAAAGCGTGACGAGCGGCTCGTGTGCAGTGCAACCGGCCAACCCGCTAAGCCGTTTGCTCGTATTTCAAAACAAAAAATCGCTCGCTTGACGGCTCGTATCTCAAAAAACTTGCATGTTAGGGCACTCGTATGTCAAGGTACCATTGTATCATATATAATGTCATAATTCATGTCCTTACATATTATTTTTCCACAATTCCAGATATCAACTAAGGAAGAAATTATGACAACTAACATGATCACCACTTCAGTAGTTTCCACTGAAGTAGTCGTGAAGCAGGAACAACTCTGTAAGGAAGAGAGTACAAAACCCCAATTTATTGAATTGTTTCAACCGCAACTGCAGGTAGCGCATCCTGTAATAAAGACTGAGAAAGATGCCACCCCTGAACAGAACCGCGAGAGAATGCATAGGAGGCGATCTAAGTCAATCGGTTCAATAATGGAGTCTATGGGAAATAACACCAACGGCTTTGGCGGGCTCAGTGCGGCCATCAATAAGTTACATCTCTCACAGCAGAATGGCAAAATTGTTGAAGAGATGAAGTCAAAGTCGACCAACTCTTCCCAAAGCAATTTATTTCTACGTCCAAAATATATCTCCATGGCGGAAGCGATTTATCATCTGCAAAAAGACACTCCGAAACGTTTTCACAGTTCTTCAAGAAAAGAATTCTTTGAACCCCGCGCAGTAGACGCCGCTCTGAACCGCAAGAAGGTCCAACAGCTGCGCTCCACCATCCCCCAGTCCCCGGCCCTCATGGCCAAGGGCAGGACGAGGCCGGTCACGGCGCTCTCGCAAAAAGAGCTTGAAGACCTGGAGGTTAAGGAAATCAAGAAGTATCATATCAAAGCGCTGCCTATTTCTAAAGCCGTGGTACAAGGAATTATGAACTTGGCTCCCGTTCAGCGCCGACCCAACACCCAACCGGAACCTTTCAAACTAACTCAGATTAGGAAAAAACCTCCTGTAGAGGAACCCAAACACGTCTTTACCGCACGCCCGGTACCCAAACACATTCTCGAGAAACCTGCAGAGTTGGTTAGAAAAGTCATTCCGAGCACCATACCTAAAACTCCCAATTTCAAATACATTAAATCTCGATCACTAGATAATGTCTGCAAGGGATCCAGTGCAGCGGACTCTCATAACTCCGAGAGTCGCCCCAAGTGCCAGTTGAATATGATGGATAAACTTGACGTAAAGATGCAGGACCAGATCAAGGCTGGACACTCTGGCGTTCCTCTGTCTCAAAGAGTTCTCATGCATCCCTGCAAACCGCAACCGTTTTCTTTTGAGCAGAGGGACAAAGAAAGACAAATGAAAAAGATGGAAAAAATTCAAAAAGTTTACGAAGAAGAAAAAAAACTAAGAGAATTCCATGCGAACCCAATACCTACCGTTGTTCTTAACAAGAATAAAGTGTACCCCGCTATGCAAAAACACCTCGAAAGCAGATCGCATACGAAAACGGAAAATAAAGAAAACGTTTCCAATAATCCGACACACGTATTTAAAGCGCGTCATCCGTACGTGCTCTTCACGGAACCTTTTGTTCCGGAACACAAGGACAGACCAGCTCTAGAGCCGTGTCAGGTTAATTTGGTCACTGAAAAGAGGGCTCGCGAACGAGAAGAATACAACCAGATGCTAAAGACAAAGGAAGAACAGTTGGAGAATGTAAAGAAGATGGTGGATGAAGAAAATAAAATAAGAGAAGAACAAGAAACTGCTGCACTCCGTGCCCAGCTCGTACACAAAGCCGTGCCCGTGAAGCACTTTGCTCCTTTTGTGGTTCATCGATCCAATGCTCCTCTTACTAAACCAGAAACTCCCAAATTTGCCAGCCATAAGTCTCATTGAATCAATATAATTCTTTGTTTTGAAAAAAAAAGTTCACTTTAAATATATATATTTTTAAATCAATAAATAATATTCAATTCATTCATTTAATATTTGTAAGAAAAATTAAATATAAGTTTTCTAAATGAAGCTAATGATTAATATTTTGCCATATTTTATAAACAGTAAGTTAAGAACTCTTCATTGACAAGCTGATATTGCAAACGGGAAAATAACATTATCTAGTATGAATATTTCTTAAGGAATTTTCATTTCCAATAATATGTACATATAAATACATAGCTAGAAAGTCAAATGATTTTTTTCTTAGTGCTGTGTTTTTCTGCTTTTATCAATTCATCATTGATACTTTTTTAACTTCTTCAAATACAATTGTTCTTTCCATTATTTTAAAATACGTTTTTACCTCTTTATGATTAATCATGTTGAAACTGGGAGAATTAGTGGGAGTCTATCTGTTGGATTGGCACAACTATTGATGACACTTTCCTTGGAAGCAGTACTTTCTCATTTTATACAAAAAAATATTGTAGGTTTTTTAAAAGTCGACTCATATTACAGTATTTTAAAACTTGACCATTAAATTTGTAGGCAATCAGGTAAGAGGAAAATTTCATGAAATAGAGCAGAGTCCAGCTGTGTTGTTTTTTTTTGTAACTTGATCTTTATAGAAAATAATGTTATCGCTGACTTATTATATAAATCATTTGTAATAATATTTTAGTTGTATTTTATGGTGGATAAAAAGTATTGCCATTTTTATTGTAATAATTATTTTATTTTGAAAAATTTAAATATTTTGTAGTTATTCACATTTATCTTAGTTTTTTTTTATTATTGATTTTTTTTAACAAACATTAATGTGTAATTAATTCAGCTGTAGCATGAATATTGCAGGGGGGACCATTTAGGTTTTTTTTTACTAAAACATAATATTGTATATAATATAATTTTACCATGAAATGGATAATTAACCTGAAGTGTGTTTGATTATTGACTAAATTGATTAGGTTTTTTTATTTAATAATTGTAATGTGTATTTTTTAGTTAAATTTGCTTGTATCATTTAAGTTGTATTTTATTTGATTAATATAATAAAAAATATATGGTTACTATTGTTTCGTTTTCCTCTATATACATACATATAATGAACATACTTTTATACTGTAGCTTATACATTCCAAATACTCTATCAATACTAATTTTAAATCATCATCAGCCTGTATCCACTGTTGAACATAAGCCTCCCTCGAATTTATTTACATAAAAAATATATACGTAGATAAATGTTGAAGGATAAAGGTTCTATAACAATTATAGTCATCTTTAACAAAATTATTATATATTTTATTCACATGTAAACTTTTTACATACATTGGAAATCATTAAAGTAAAATGGTAGACATTCAATATTGCAAATAAATAAATTATAAACTTGCTAATTATTTACAAAATGATATATATCTAAATTTTAAAAATAATACACAGAAAATCACATTTCAGATCATGAAATCAGATAAAAAGGCGCTACACTCAAATAAGATGTGAACCGGATCCATCCTTGAATCCACTTAGCTGCATTGTTAAGAAAATTATCAATGGCCGCTTAGTAGTTTAGATGTTCTCAGAGAAGGAGTAAAAGAAAGAAGTTGTGTGTTCATTGCAAGTTTTATTGGAAAGACTTCTGTAAATTTCAGTAGGACAATACTTTTTTTTTTGTGATGTAAGGCACAGGCGTGCATTACAGATCTTAGGTTGAACATATCTGGTAGGTAATAGGATATTTATTTCCTAGGATATTTCAATTGAACAAAACGTAATAATACCAAATGTCTGCTTAAAGATATACCCAAGAATATTTATATTTAGCATGAGACCCTGAAGTATTTACCTCAGTTAAACACTTGACGGTTTTACACACCAATAGGTGAGAAATACATCCGTGCGCTACTGGAAAAACACCTTTGCTTGTGCAAATTCATACAAGATGAAAAAAAAATTCAAAAGGTATCTCTTCACGTTTTTACATGGGTGAGAATATTCAAGCTCATTTTTTCACTGAATATTTTTTTGCATTCCTTTTACGACCAAAATTATAAAAAAAATCTGTAACATTTTTCTTTTAAGAAAAATTGACGCTGGTTTTCATAGTCCGATCAGCAAAAAAATGTAAAAGTACATAGTCAATTGACAATTGCCCTTTACGAGAAGGGGTAGGATGACCGACCCTAAATTATTAGAATACGTTTTCCTTTTTTAAATTTTATTTAGAATGAAAATAAAAATATGGTGGTATGTAAATGGTTAAAGAATTTGATATATATATTTGACCAATAAATTTATGTAACAAGGTTATTTTACTGGTGTTTCTTAAAAAAAAAAAACATTTAAAATGAAAATAAAAAATTGCGGACTTAAGGGGTTAAAAAATATGAAATATATTTTTTTGTGATAAAAAATATAAAAAGTAAATTCATAAAAAAATAATTTTGGACCAATTTTTGCAAAAAAAAAGTGTTAAGTGGTTACACAATATTATTTTTAAATCAAAATTACTATTTCAACAGGAAATTTAAATCTAATACAAAAACATGTATTGTATTGCAATTCATATATATTGATTTACATAAATTCATAGAAATAGCGTTGCTTACTCAAAAAGTATTCACAAATTCAGTTTATTTCATTATTATATATCCAATTATAATTTAAAAAATGGTAAAATAGTATAAATAAATAAAATGTATATTTAGAATAAATAATAATAACATTATCCCCTCCTAATTCTATATACATAAAAGTGTATATAAATCTGTATAAAAAAGTTGTGTTAGTTACATTATTTATTACTAGAAGGGCTCGATCGACTTTCATGATTCTTGAATTGTTAGATTTGTCTTGATTCCGAGTAAATAATTTTATATAATAAAACATTGGAAAAAAAAATTTGTTCATACATTTGTATGGAACAGCCATTTAAATTGATGTTGTTTCTAATAGCTTGAATGTATTATCTTAGATATTATTATTTTGCACACTAAGCCGTCTTCGATCAAATAGTATTGAGTATTAACTTGAATAAAAAATTGATTTCATTAATCTAAAATGATAAAAAATAACGCAACATTTATTGATTCTTAGGCGGTGCAAAGTTCGCCAGGTCAGCTAGTTGATAATAAAATAAAATCATTCTATCAATTCAATTACTTTACATACGAAGTACATTATGTCAAAATATAATAAATATTTCATATTTTTAACATAAAAACATATCACTATCGTGTCAAATGGTAAGTTAAATTAAAGAGAGTATTATTATTCAAGTAAATTGCTAATGTTAATTGTAAAGATAATGAGTTTTCTTATTATGAAATAAATAAAACAAACTACAGCGGTACCTTGACATACGAGTGCCCCAACATACGAGTTTTTTGAAATACGAGCCTTGGAGTGAGCTATTTTTTTGCTTTGAAATACAAGCAAAATTTGAGATAAGTGCAATCAGCTTAACGGGACGGCCGGTTGCACAACGTGAATCTCCCGGCCACGGTCAGAGAATCAGTTATCAGTGTGCTCGCTGTCTAAGCATCTTTTTGTTCAATTAATTTCAATGGGGAAATTTGCTTTGAGATACAAGTAATTTGAAATACGAGCAAGGTTGCGGAACGAATTAAACTCGTGTGTCGAGGTACCACTGTATTTAGGATGTACCACAAGCTCTAATACAACTTTACGCAGATCATTGATAGTTCACTTCTCTAGGACGTCGGGTTGAATAGTTACAAATATCGACGCTTTTGTATTGAAATGAATGTTTCCGAGTAAATATTTTAAGTCTTAATGTCGTTTCAGGGTAAATGTCAATAATAATAAAGACTAATGACTTTATATTAAATGTTATTGTAAATAGGGGCACATGCAATATGCATCAATATCTACAATTATTGCCACAATCAATAGGAAATAGCAAAAATTATAATCAATTGGGTCTAGGTGGTGTAAACAATTTTGTGGTGTGAATTTTCAAAATGTATTTTCAATAATTGAATCATTTCACAATCTACTCTTAAAATAATGTTTTTTTGTATAAAAAAATTATTATTTCAAACTGTATTATTATTACTGAATTTCATGTTTTATTCGACAATGTCAGCTGATCTATTTTGAAGGGTTATGTTTACTGGACGATTGTGTGCCTATTTTATGGTTGTTATGGACCATATAATGTGAAATGAAGTGTTTTTGTTGATTGCTTTATATACAGTTACAGGCACTATTACATTCTTAGCAAACAGTCTCATGCTTCCTCGCAGACGATAAGGTTTTATTTCCTTTTAAGTCCAGTTCTGCTGTGATGGGGGGAGTCCAGCTGGAATGTTCAAATGGCAGAGCCTCTTTGTCGTCTATTGTGTGATCGCCTTAATAACTTGGCATCAAAGTGAAGCCTATCAATGGTGAAGGTACATGGGGTGGGACGGCTGCAGGATGATGCGGTGCGCGATGTTGCCGACCGACACGGCTGACAGTTCATGCTGCTGCAGGCCGCCCACGGCAACGTGAGCAGGTTGGACCTGAAATAATTGAACATCATTATAGATAATTTATAAATCCATTTTCATGTTGGTATGCCTGATCACTACAAAATTTTATATATACTTTTAAGTTCCCTTACCTTTATAAAACATATTAAAAAGTACAATTTAATATTTCCTAGCTCCATATGGATTTCTAACCCTATAAAGGAAGTCCGCAAATTCTTAAAACTAAGGCGTTTAACCGATACATCCTCCCTGTATTAACTTATGGCGCAGAGACATCGAATCTAACAGCAAGTCTTACACATAAAATAAAAGTCACCATACGTGCTATGGAGAGAACCATGCTCGGAGTGTCGCTAAAAGATAGAATCCGAAACGAGGATATCCACAGAAGAAATGAAGTAGTGGAGGCCACCCAACGAAAAGGCACACTCAAGTGACAATATCGATGGGGAAGAAAATTATTGAAATGGCGCCCAAGAATTGGCAAACGAAGCAACGACATGAGAAGAATAGCAGGAGTGGTCTGGATGCAGAAGGCAGAGGATCGAACAGGATGGAGACTAATGAGGGAGGCCTACGTTCATCAGTGGACGGATACAGGCTGATGATAATGACAGGAAGTCCAGTATATTTGTGATAAATACAAATGATATTTATAAGCTGCTGTTACTTTTCTTGCTACTCTCTACATTCCTTACTTACGCGCCCCACATTTTTCATATCAAATCTTGCTTATATTTGTAATTATCTTGAGAATTTGATTTTCACATACTTTATATTTAACTGCACAGCATTCTATTCAATTAATTTAGTAGTAATTAACACTCAAGTACCTGAACAATATTAGGAATCTGGACGGGCTGGCATCCTGATGCGGCTACGTGCACTTGTTGCTGCTGGACCTGATGCACTCCAACAGCCTGCAAAATTCAAATGCATTAAAAAAATGTTAAAAAAGTAAAATGTATTCAATTGATAACAAGTCATAATCAATATTTAATACACGCACACAAATTCACAGCAAACATCATCCTATATGACATTTCTCTCATCAATATGAGAAAAAATAAACGGCAGATGCTGGGATCCCAGTGTCTGCCATTTATTTTTCCACCAAAATTTAAGCAAACTTTTAATCAGAATCAATTCATTTTTTGGTTACAAAAATATAAGAAGTCTGAATAAAAGGAATGATAATTATAATAAATATATATATATATATACAGAGAGCGGCAAAAAAAGGTGACCAAAAAAAGTTTTGATTTAAAACCGTCAGCTTTATTTGCCGCTCCCTGTATTTTAAAACAAATTAAACCAAGTATGTCAGATTTTTTTTTAAATTTCTAACAATAAATTATTTATTTAAACATCTGTATTCTGACGGATACATAATTACCGTTTTATAAAAATTTAGACCAATTCAATAAAAATTATAACATATTAACAGATTGGAAAGATACAATGTGTTTAGAGAGGGAGGCTTACATGTATCTGGATAGGTTGATGACCATGATGGGTCGCGACGTGTTGCGGATGAATTTGAATTGTCTGAACTTGGAGTTGTTGAGGTTGCTGTTGTACTATCTGGTGCTGTTGTTGCTGCTGTTGCTGCTGTTGTTGCTGCTGCTGTTGCTGTTGCTGCTGCTGTTGTTGTTGCTGTTGTTGTTGTTGCTGCTGCTGTTGCTGTTGTTGCTGTTGCTGCTGTTGGTGTTGCTGCTGCTGCTGTTGCTGCTGTATATGTGCATTAGTTACAGCCGCTAAGGCAGACTGAAAAATATAAAATGTAATTGATAAAGCAAATTAATAATAAATGACATTTTAATAATATACTTAAGTTATAAGAAATGAATATTTTAATAAAAATAAAAACTACCAATTGTCCAAAATTCAAAAATCATTGGTGAAGATAAATATAATTAATTAAAACTACTCCGTCATGGAGACAGTTAAATACATTACATAGGTTATAGCAGGACTCACATCATTGAGAAGGTTATGTGAAGCCATGTGTTTTTTAAGGTTCTGCCCCTGCGTGTAAGATTTAGGGCACAGTGCACAAGCATAGCTCTTGGTGGCGAGTGGTGGAGGCGCCTGCGAGCTGCCGGGCACGACTCCGCTGCCAGCCTCAGCGGCTTCGATTTCGGCTCGTGTGTGTGTCCGGAGATGCTTCTTGTATGATCCCGATTCCACATAACCTGCAAACACTTAATATCAGTAATGCCGTATAGATGAAAACAAATCTATCCGATATATCATAGTTTCAATTAAGTTAAATTCCTTAAGGTTAACACTAGTCAATAATAATAATTAACAAAAAGTATAAAACAAGATAAAAGCGCATGTTCTATAATTCTCTGGAAAGTTGTTTTACGTTTTTACTTTAAACGTCAGAAAAGTTATATATTAACCCTTTAAGTGAGGCAATTTATTTTGAAAAAACCTGCATAAAGTGTCAACAATGCAAGAAAAATAATGTATTTATGTATTATATTTTTTATGATAATTTGTTATTCTATGTATCTTTACATACTGATAAGTGTAAAGCCGATATTTCAGCTTCCCGCATTCAAAGTGTTAAGCAACATAAAATAATTTTATGTTCAAATAATCTCTCTTTGAAAATAGAACGTAAAACAAATGTCATATTAATAATTGATACAAATCCACAGCGAAAACCATATTACATGACATTTCATTAATAAATTAATCAGAATGAGACTAACCGCAGACAGTTTAACCATGATATCTTCATTACACTCGACTAGAAATTAAAACAACAAATATTTATAGTGACAACGGTTTTGAATTAAAAAAAATGATGTCTATGAATCTTCGTGGTTAATTAAATAATAAATAATATTTAAAAAACATTATTTTTTGTAAATATGTTGGTCTATTGCATCACTGGACTTATTGCTTCAGTAAGTAAGTGTACCTTTGTTGCAGTACACGCAGATGTACTTCTTCTCGCCGCTGTGGTGGCGCCGGTGCACCGCGAGGTAGGAGGCCGTGGAGAAGCGCTGCTCGCAGAGCGTGCAGGGGAACAGCTTCTCGCCCGTGTGCTTGGTCATGTGGATGCGCAGCTCCGTGCGGTTCGTGCAGCCTTTGCTGCAGATTGTGCACGGGAATCTAAAAAATAGTTTTTTAACATCACCGTTTATAAATCCATAGCCTAATAATTTAGACCTGAGAATCTATCTTCCATCTTTTTACAACCTATGAATGCAATTCTAATATCTTTCACGGGTTCTTTTTTTTGGCACTTTTGTGCAGTGGCCACAATTGTTCAGAGGGGACTCCCACTAGACTTATCAGTTGCTAACTGATCATAATCTAAATGAGCGCGTAATCAAGGAGACTTAAATGTCCTCCGGTGTGATGCGGGCGTGAGGCGGGTAAAGTCCAGTCCAACCTAATGATTTGAATGATAAATATTACAATCATCTCTACAAGCTTCAAAGTAAAATTTAAAAATCTAGAAATCTTACAAAAAAAAATGGTATTTAAACAATTCGAAAATGTGTGATGATAAATTTTCACAGGTAATTATGGAAATATTGTATTTAATTTTAAAATAAAATATGTTTTATTTGATTAATTGAGAGTATTACGAAAAGCATATAAAAAGGAAGGTATGTAATGTTTTGATCATAGTTAATGAAATTTATCACACAATTCATATCCACCTTTTCACTAACTCTTTGCTTTATATAGAGCCAACACTCACCGTACTTATTGACTTGAAAATGGCCATTCGACGTGGCCGAAACATGTCGTCTACAAATATATTGTGGGATAAATTCTAAAAAATATTTTATTTATATCTGATATTATGGAATTCCACTAAGAATTATCGATCGAAAAAATCTAAATTATTTATTAGGCTTACATCGAGAATGGCTGCTGGGCAGATAATGACTTTGTAGTTGCAAGGTACTGTTTGTGCGGCGGAGTATTGAAAGGACGAACAAACACGACAGTGTAGCAAATTTTGCAAAGTGGTTCATACTGCGTCACTAGGGCCCTGAAGACTTTATCTTTCATATGCTCAAAGAATTTGCACAACATGGCTAATTCCAGTATTTTTAAAAAGTTAAACTAGAATTCAGGTCGGTGAACTAAAATACAATGTCAATGAATTTCCTAATATATTTTTTAAAAAATGAGTACTTACTTTTTAATACCGGTGTGTGTGACCATGTGGTTGTTCCTGGCAGAGGAGGTGGTGAAGCGAGCGTCGCACTGCTTGCAGGGGTACGGTTTCTCGCCCGTGTGCGTGCGCTGGTGGTAGATGAGCGCCGACTGCTGGGCGAAGCACCGCGTGCAATATGAACATGCATAAGGTTTCTCCCCTTAAAGAAAAATAACAAATAAACTTAAATTGTGCATAAACAACAAAGTGGGAATTAAAGAGGAAGTGACATTTTAGAATTCATAAACTCTCATAAATTGAAGGATAAAACGGGGCCCCTATGTGAAAGGTGACAAACATGTTCTATCTCAGTCTATTTCTATTGCCTGTGCCAGTGTATTAATACTTCTATATCGATGAACCATTAAAAAGTGATTCAATCAAAACATGCCACCAAATTATATTTATGACTAATAACATTTTATAAGAGAAGGAGTGATTTAATTTCAGGCTTCCAGGAAACTAGGTTTATATTAGTATCTATGATTTAAAACATTCAGGCAGAAAATGTCTGAATAACTTAAAATCTACTCAAAAATATGAGGACTTTTAAAATGTGGAATTTGAAAAAAATTATATATGAACCTGTGTGGACACGCATATGTGCAGTGAGCTTAGAGACCTCGAAGAAGGCTTTGTTGCACACCGTGCAGACGTGGTCCCGGATGCCGCGGTGCTTCTTGATGTGCTGGCAGAGCGTGGAGTGGCGGCGGAAGGTCTTGCCACAGTCGCCGCACGACAAAGGCTTCTCACCGGTGTGTAGCCTGATGTGGACCTAAGCAAGACAATTAGTTACAAGTTAAAACAGTTAAGTATTCAAATAAATTCATTTCCTTTTTACATTTAACGTAAAACAAAACACTATAAACTTTATTAAGATTTTTAAAATTAAGTTAAATACATGCTTAAATCATCGGCGTGCGGCTCATAGAAGCTGCGGAAGCACCGTATCCGGTGAATTTTACACCGACAAGTATTCTAATAATATTTAAATTTCTTGCTCCATTACATTTTTTTTGCAGTGATAACTTTATTTTCTTTTATGTTTCTCTTATCATTTTCATGCATACATCCACTCTCATCAACCGCTTGAAGCGTACTGCGAGTTTGCAGCCAGGCGCCATACAAGCTGATCCAAAGCCAGCGTTGGTCACACATGTCAACTTAGGCTTGTTCATACTAAAAAGGTCGCATTTGAATCTTCCCCTCGTACTGCGCATGGATGCTCTTGCTGTAGGCAAACTGAGTAAGAGAACTGTTCACCGCCACACAATCATCTCAGTCAAACTCTTGAGTAAATGAAAAAAATATGTGTCTTTTTATGACTCGGTAATCAATATTTTTTGTACAGCAAGTCTTGATATATCCACGGCACGCCACCGGTTTACATCCTATTATAAATTTTGCTTAAAAATATAAAATAAATAATAATATCTACTGATTAAATAATTAATAAATGTTATTGTACAAAATATTAGCTGGTGCGATCAAGAGTGAATAAGTTGATGTCAATATTGTGTGCACCGTACCTTCAAGTCGGTGGTGTTGTAGAAAGTCTTGCCGCACGTGTTGCAGCCGTGCGGCTTCTCCCCGCGGTGTCGAGCGAGGTGCGCTTGCAGGGCGTAGTTGCTGATGAAGCTCTTGTCGCAAACTTCACACGGATGCGTTTTCTGCTGCAGGAAACAATTCACAACCATTTCAATAAAATCTAACAAGATTAATTAAAACCATTAATTTTAAAGAAGATCTAATTAAGTACATTTATGTCTAAATAAATAATAAACTGTCTATTTTGAATTCTGAATTCATCAGTAGATTTTGAAGAGAAAATTCCGCGAAGCATAAAAACTAAAAGGTTTTTTCAATGTATTGCTTTAACGTCTAAACTTAAATATACAGAACTCGGTAGTATAAAGTTCTAAAACGATTGATGTAAATAAAAATAACCTCAAAATGTGTCTGTCGATGTCGGTAGAGGATTGTTTTAGTCTTGAAGAAGCGATGGCAGATGGTGCAGGTGGGCTGTCGCTGCGGCCGCTCCTCGTGGGTGCGCATGTGCAGCTTGAGCATGCCGGGGCCTTTGAAGGAGCGGTGGCATATCGTGCACATGGGGGGCTTCTTACAGTTTGCCTGCGCAGAGAGAAACAAGGGTTCATTCTACTGTAGCGTCCGATGTTATCTTATGAATCTATACAAACGATTTGATTAAAAACATTCAATTCATTAACGATTTTTCAGAGAAACGCATGTTTTTACATTGATTTTTGCAATAATTTTATGAATTTAGCAGACACTTGAAAATATGTTCAATTAATGACATTGTAATACAGAATAAAGATTGATGGTGGTTGATTATCGTGATGATTTTAAAATACGACTATCACAAGAGAAATAACAGTTGAACTTGGAATCTCTCTCTGCCTGGGCCACTTTCTTCCCCTTACAAAGACATCTATTGCATCGTACGGTCCTGGCAACTTACCGCACCGACACCAGCAGAAATATATATAATAGGGTGAGCTATCAGGTTGAACAACAGAAAAAAACTAAAATACAGGTCACGATCAATCATCAATTCATTATTAATTATCAATCATACAATACGAACAGATTGAGAGGAAATTTTAAATTTAATTTTAAGAGTTGTTAAAAAATAATAAAGGAATCAATGAATTAATTTTATGGTGATACTGATTTTGTTAATGAATGAAATTGCTCTTTTGATGTGGAAGTTTAACAATTTTTGCAGATAATTAATTTTTAAATTAACACATCGTTTGCGGGAGACGCTTAAAGGCGTCTTTTCCATACTGTTGGTAGAGAGCGGGAGACGCTTAAAAGCGTTTTTTGTATTTGTATACTGTTGGTAGAGCGCGGGAGACGCCTAAACGCGTTGACACTTAGAGTAACAACATATTACGAGAAACGTGTGATTCTTGGTTACTCTCTGAACTAAAAATTAGGCGCCAGCTCCTTTGAGACGTGTAATACCTATACCGGGTACCTAAACCCGCAATTCGTGGAATTAGGGTCGGGTGGCCGACTGTGGTCATAAAACATTCACTTGAAAGCTGTAAGATAAACATTTCGTTTTTGTCTTTACATTTCTTCAGTGTTATAGCGATACTGTTTCGTTCAAGACGTTCTCCATTTTCGTTTCTGTCTACATTCCGCTTTAAGAATTTCGTATAAAATACCTATCATTGTATGATATATTCGTAATCGATCGCTGTTGTGTTTAAAGTTATTTGTTCCATATTTTTTTTATAAAAAAATACCTAATAACAATGGACTACGTTAGTGATGAGAGTGACGGAGAATTGTGTGCTGATAATTTATCAAATAATTCTTGTGATAGTGACGTTGAGAAACATACAGATGATGAATTTGAATTTAGTGATGATGGAGTTACAGCGCGTCCCCAAACTTTTTTTCGGCAAACAATTGAAAGGAGTTCGGATTCAGACTCAGATGAATATGAAGAAGAATGGTCATCGGCAGATAATACACCAGTACTGGAAGAGTTTTTAGGTCGCCCAGGTATAAATACCGATAATGCTCCGAATAGTGTAACGGAAGCAACAAATTTATTCATAGGAGAGGATTTTTTTACATTCCTTGTACAAGAATCAAACAGATATTATTATCAAAATATGCACAAATTTAAAATATGCAAGAAATCTCTCAAATGGAAAGACATTACAATACAAGACATGAAGAATTTTTGGGACTTATTATTCTTATGGGACAAGTCCGTAAGGACGGTCCACTAAGTGCGTAGCGAAACCCGGTATATGTGTAAATTCTGTGCTGTACCATTACATAAAGGGAACTGTTTCCAAGGATATCATACTTAGAAAAAATATTAGTGTTTATTGTTTTGTATTTTACAAAATATATATTATGTTGACCGTGCATAAAATGACTAAATCGACAAATCGACAAAAGTGCACTTTTTTCCAATGTTTTATATTTAACCTTGAATATTATAATTTTTTATGCAAAAATATAAACATTTGTGACCAGATAATAATAGAAAATTTCACTTAAGGTAAAGTACTCAAATTTTTATTTAAATATGATCAATAGTTCAGAAGTTATAGTTGTTTTACGTGAAACGTAATTTGGCGTGCGAATCTGACAAAAGTGCCCGCTTTACGGGGTGGATTAATTAAAAACCCCCAGCATACAATGTGTTAAAATTTCATCATCAATATTAAAAGAATCACAAAAGGAAATTTATAAGATACTAGCTGACCTGGCGAACTTTGGAACACCCCAGAATCAATAAGTGCTGCCTTCACATATTTTAGTTGAATTAAATTCAGTTTATCAAGATCTTTAAAATGGTAAAAAACAGTTGTAGGTGTATGGATGTAATGCCCGTACCTTGATCCAGTTGGTGTGAAGGCGCATGTGTGATTTGAGCCACTTGGCGTGCTTGAACTCTCGCTGGCAGAGGTTGCAGATGTGGCGCCCAGGAGTCACTGACGCCGAGGCTTGGAAGGTGGCTAATTCTGGATGAACACATCAATATAATTAATAGGATACGAGGCATTCATTATAATGTACAAGTGAAAAACATTAAACTTAACCTCTTAACTGGGTCATCCTCAAATCCCGATGTGCAAATGGTTGGGGCATTGATTTTTGTGCACGCGAATATATACGTGATACCCATTATATTAGGGTGAGAAAATAAGGGGTTTACAGGGAACATAGACTGAGTGGCATCGGTGTGATAATTACCTAAGTAACTTTGGTCTTCGTCTCCTTCTACTCCGACTTCACCGTCACTGGGGGGCTGGTCCTTGACAGGGCAGGAGTCTGAATCTAATGATTTCTCACTGGACTTGTGTGATGATTCTTTGTCTTCTATTTTCAATCCGTGTTGGTCCTGAAAAAAGCATATTTAACTTAATAAAATAGAGTAAATCATAATATAAAAATCCGTATGAGACTTACTGACCCAGAAGTCAAAGGATTGGTCAATAGGAGGTAAATCGTGTGTGGGCACAAAGTTTGATTTTTTAATTTGCTTTGTGATAAATTTGTTAAATTAAACAATTGTCTAGTACCTAATGGTTAAATGACAATTTGAAGTATTATATTATTCTAGGTACCTGTGCTTGGATTGTAGCGCTGTTGGCATCACCGGAATGGTTGGACGTTGTGATGTAGAAAGCTTCTAGGACGGGTCCCGATTCTCCAGAATCTCGAGATCCATGTGATTGGGCTGGAATATTATGAAAATGATTAATAATCTAATAAAACAAAGTTTTGTGTATAAAAAATATTAATTTATATAAAAATAAGTCGGGTTTTCCTTCCTGACGCTAACTCCAGAACGCACGAACCGATTTCCACGGTTTTGCATTCGTTGGAAAGGTATCGGGCTCCGTAAGATTTATAGCAAAGAAAATTAGGAAAAAATTTAAGAGAAAAGCAGGAAAACAGGGAAAAAAAATTTCACACACAGCGCCATCTCTGATACATAGCATGTACTATAACGGCGCAAGTTAGTACTTGGTAGGTGGTGTGTGACTTCTAAGATGGCGCCGGTGCGTGATACATTGTTTGACAGCTACGCTT
Source organism: Glossosoma conforme (assembly GCA_022606575.1). NCBI lineage: Eukaryota > Metazoa > Arthropoda > Insecta > Trichoptera > Glossosomatidae > Glossosoma > Glossosoma conforme. Next base: position 1,266,422 of record JAGTXR010000046.1, read on the forward strand.
TGTACTCTGCTTAGTGAATTTCATGTGACATTTATTATAAAAAAAACGGTATTGTGTTCACTGTGAAATTGAGGTTAAGGTGAATTTAATCTCAAATGCACGATCCACATAATTTTGTGAAATTGAAGTTAAAGATATTCGTTTCCTAACAGTTCAATTGGAAACCATCAAATCAACCACGCGTATTGTGCAAGCAGGCATTTGTCCTCAAGGTGATAAGTTGAACTGTGTAAATTATGTGGATCGTGCATTTGAGGTTAAATTCACCAGTCTGTCTGTAGTCCAAGATGCCGAGAGGACGACGTGTGAACATCGGCCGCCGCACTAGACATGCAAGCCAGCAAAAAGTGTATTCACAGAACTTAAGCGAAGAAAGACAAAATATAATAAGAGAAAATGCCAGATTGAGACAACGCGTGAGCACACGAAGATCATTGGTATCATACAATCGCTTGGCATTCCATTATGATCCCACTGCAAACTACAGTGATGATGACAATTTAGATATTGGACCAATGACGACTGTATGCCGATATTGCAATGCGTTAAAGTTCAAAAGAGAAACGGCTGGATTGTGCTGCGCAAGTGGAAAAGTTAAACTGGATCCATTACTTACACCTCCACAGCCACTGAAACCATTGTTCGATGGAACTGATCCCGATTCCAACCATTTTCTTCAACGCATCCTTGAATACAATAACTGCTTTCGCATGACTTCCTTTGGAGCTAATATCATTCGAGAAGGCGGCTTCATGCCGACTTGCAAGGTAAAAGATACAACACACAACCAATCACTCACACCAATCAAAAACACAAAAAAAAAATGCAACACATAACAACTACACATACACCACACACTACACCATCACACGATCAGAAGTCACACCGTATTCTTTAACAAATGATTGTTTGCCATTACAGATACAAGGACAAATATATCATTTGCATGGTTCAACGAACGAGTAATATTGGCTGCGAAAAATAAAGATGTCGAGGATCTCAATACGACCATTTAGAATTTTCTTCCAGGACATTGGTTTCCTTCAAATCAGTCGACACCGTTATGAACCAAGATGACGTAGTCAACTATCCCACGGAGTTTTTAAATTCACTGGAATTGTCTGGATTACCACCTCACAATTTTCAGTTAAAAGTAGGATCAGTTGTCATCATGCTGCGCATTAATCAACCTCGACTGTGCAATGGAACAAAACTGGCTGTGAAAAAGCTGATGAATAACGTCATTGAGGCAACAATCATAAAAGGAAAATACAAAGGAGAGGATGTCTTGATCCCGCAGATACCGATGATTCCAATGGATTTACTATTCGATTTTAAACGCTTACGATTTCCAGTACGTCTGGCTTTTGCGATGACCATAAATAAATCGCAAGGACAGTCGTTAGAAGTTTTCGGAATCAACTTGGAGTTTCCCTGTTTCGTGCATGGACAATTATACGTCGCGTGTTTGCGCGTTGGAAAACCGTCTTCTTTGTTTATTTACGCACCACAAAACAAAACAAAAAATATAGTTTATGAGAAAGCTTTAAATTGATTAACAGACTGTATAATAACAGAGTGTGTCTGTCAATATCAAATTTAAACCTTATAAAAAGCCAGTATTTCAGGAAAACTTTGTAAGCAACATGATGTGTCGAAAATAATAATAAAACTTCATGCTTCATTCAAAAAATGCTTTTTTATTAAATACGGATTGGATTTGTTTGTTTTAAGATTATTTTATACAAAAGTTTAGGTCTTTTATTTATCAATTGAGGCAGTACGAAGTCTGCCGGGACAACTAGTTAATTTATAAATTCTGACTAAAGAAATAAGTAGATAAAAAGCTAAACTAAGATTCAATACTTACAGTTATCAATATAGGTGAACTGAACATCATTATCAGTAACTATATCTCTTATGTTAAGATCATCATCTACAGTTGGTAATACTTTTAGAAGTGCCTGAAATACAAATCATTACAAAGAAAAATTAATAATTATACATATAGACACATATAAACTAAAGATAAATTTCTCAGCGAGCCCGCTAAAGATTAAGAGCAAGGAACCGTCGGAGCTAAGCAGCAGTTCAGGAAGGTCTACCCGAAAATGGCATTGACTTCCAGACGACAACACAGAGCACATCTTCAGTTCTCATGGATGTAGCACTTCATCAGAAAAAGTTTTACAATCTGCTGTCAGGCCAAACCTTTGGTGGAACTCTAAATATTTAATGTCCAGTCAACTTCCTTGTAAGACGGATATCCAAAGAGTATTTTAATTTTAATATATGCTCGATGGAAGGAAAAAAAGAAAATAAATAATACAACAAGAGGTGAGTACCTTTTGAGGGTTTTGGTCGAGGAAAGTGTGCAGCTGTGCGTCGGATCTCTCCACCTGCTGCTTGAAGGCGAAGCAGCGAGATACCTGGTGGACGCATTGCAAGCACAGCTGCGTCGGAAGACCATCCGTGTCAGCCACCTAAACAAACGCCAACATCACAATATTATTATATATATATATATATATAATCGTGTCGGAAACAACAGGGTCAGATACTATCTGCTATATATATCCACTTTCTTGGTATGGGAAACAACCATATTATTAAATGCGGCGTTCGATTTTAGCACATTCTACCAAGAAGTAAAATATTCCCATATTTTAGAAAATAACAATTTTTTAAATCTACAGAATGACATTTAAATATATATCCGTATTTATAATAAAAATTGACATATTTGAGAAATATTTAGCATCTAGGAGCTATATTGTGGGTTTAAGTACAATAATATGAGTTGAAAGGGATAAGACAAAATATTGTGAAGTGTTGTTTTTTAATATAATATTAAAACATCATAAACATAGTTATCTAACATTATGTATTCGGACTTTTATACATATCTATAAACCCATTCTCTACGTATGACACCTATTGTGGTCATGAGCTTTACATGGAAGTTGTAGCCTCATATTACAGCTTTATTTTACAGTTGCAGTATTCAAAATCAACTTACTATATAATTGAATATAAAATATATTGGATTGTAGTCAAAAACTACAAGCAATATCTGACATATTTGTTTGCTACAAAATGTATTAGTCTATTAATTGCCGAAAAATGCGTCGCATTCAAAAGATTAATAATATTTTTAGTGGCATTACCATATATGTAAAATCTTTTTATAAATTAATCATAGAAAAGATGAATGTGAGATTCCGATGACTGACATTATATCCAAGCCTTGTATATAACACTAATATTTACTCCTTTGTCATATCACCCATCTTTGAGAAATTAAGATATATTATATGTTTGTAATATATATTTTTTTGTTAAATTAAATCAATTATATACATTGAAAAGTATATTTCAAATATTATAAAAAAAATGGTACTCACATTTGCTAAATTAAATAGAGTTAATATCATGGATGTAATAAGATACAAGCTTGTTTTTTAACTTTGATTAAAGTATATATTGGATTTTAAAGAATGGCGTGAATATAACCTGAGCAAATAGAACACTTCACTGTAATTTATTAAGCTCGATTAAACAAAACAATATTAAAAATTATGGGCAATGTTATATAGAAGCATTCTTATTTTCATTATTTTATTTTCCAATTAAAAATGTCATTATTAAACATTTAAATATAATCATTATTATAGATGACATTTTATTTTTAAATTAGTTTTTTTTTTGGAACAAAATTAACATTTCTGGTTGTGATTAGCTTATGTGAGAAAAGTACAAAGCTGTATTTTTTTAAATAATTAATAAATTAAATAAAAAATAAACACTCGAAGAATATTCTATTATGGATGTCAATACAAGGAAAGGTGCTGGAAAAAGATCGATACTTCAAAAATCATGAAAACAAATGCCTTATTTATATTACGGGAGAAAAATTTGTGCGAGTTTGACGTTTAAACGTCGGAATGAAATTTAGCAAATTATACATCAAGATGAACAGATAGAAAAAATAACACTATCTTTCCAATGGCGTCTCTTTATATATGAAAGAGACATCACTATACCGAGACTGATTCACACGAAATCATCAAGTGCGTTTGGTATCTTTGTATTTACCTGAATCGAAGCGCAAGACATTAGCATATCGGCTATCAACTCGTCAAATAAAGGTCTCATGTCTTTTTTAACGAGTAGACAGGCTCTGCAAATTTTATCAAGCTGGAAATCCATGGTCGTAGCCATTTTGAAATGTATGTGTATTTTGTTTGCCAGAGAAAGATTTCTGCGTTCGCAGTTTACACTCAAGACATGATAATCTGACTGTGACACGTCGCCTGAAACATTTTTATAATTCGTTGTATCGGGTCAAATACGCGGGACACGGTCGAGGTACAGAAAGCGATTTTTTACACTATGTCAAAAGTATAACCATAAAATCTCTCATAACATGAAATCTGAAAACATTCGAATCTGAGGGATACCAACAGGAAATTATAATTCCCTTCAAAACCAAAAAATCCATACATATGACTAAATAAATACCTAATTATAACTAGTTGAATACATATTTACTTATTCTCTTATATTCGTTCTCTAGCTGGTAATTGTACGCCACAAATTGCTCATTCGCATATAAATATTCAATAATCAGAAAAAAAAGGTTAGTTGCCATCAAATGTTCTTTCGAAAGGATTTAAATAAAAGTGGAATGGACCATGTTATTTCTGGCACATTTCGAGTTCGTTGAAAAACCATTCGCAAGTCTTAAATTTATACAAAAATTCTTTTATTTTTCTGCTAACCGCGAAAAATAAAAATTCGGAGAAATTAATAATATAATTTTCACCATCGACTTTAGAATAAATATTAATGCCAGGTGCATAATCAGGTATTAATAATAAAAATCTTGAAATAAAACCAAATATTTTATTTTATAATTATTTATTCCCGAGTAATGCATACATATGTACAAAAAAATGACATATAATGATCACATATAAATATATAAAACTACTTATATTACATAAATAAAACTACTTTTGATGAGTCTTCATATGCCCCTTGAGTGTACACTTTTGTATAAAAGCTTTCTTACAGACTTCACATTTATGCAGTCTCAAATTTGCATGTATTTTCATATGTTCTATAAGAGTTTTTCTCCTAGCATACGATTTTCCACAGGTTTTGCATTCAAATATTTTAATTCCTAAAAAAATGTTAGTGATTGTTATACATGATAATTTGAAATGAGAATATATGAACCATTAATAAAATAAAAGCGAACCTGTATGTTTAAGCATGTGTTCATTCAATTGAGTTTTTGAAAAAAAATCACTTGAGCAAATAGCACAAATGTTGGGTTTTTGTTTCAAATGGTATCTTCTGACGTGTTCTGATAATGGACCTGATTTATAAAATATTTTCTTACACAGTCCACAAGGATATGTTCTAACAGGTAATCCATGTTCTTGACTTATATGTTTATTTCTAGTACCATTGTCAGAAAACCTCTCAGGACACACAGTACAGCAGTAGATTTTCACTCCTTGGTGAACTTTTCTCACATGCTGCCAAAGGGCTTGAGGATGGGAGTAAATTTTATTACACGTCTTGCAGGGATGCTTTTTTGTAGAATGGGTAGTTTTGTGCATTAGAAGATTTTTTATGCGTAAGAAGGCTCGTCCACATATATCACATAGGTAATTTGGAAAGTGAATGGGATAATGCCTACTTAAGGACCGATGTACAGAAAATGATTCACCACAAACAGGACAAGATGTTGCGAAAGGATCTAATGCAGGTATATTGAGTTTTTCCTTTTTAGCAATTATATTGAGTGTTTTAAATGCAGTTGTGGTGCTTGGTTTATAATCAATTTTGCAAAACTCCTCATCAACATGTGGAGTTGAGTTATTGTCATACTCAAAATTTTCTCCTTCAAAATTGAAATCATCTTCATTATTATTTTTCAATTTGTTCAAATTAATTTCCTCCTTCCTTTTCGTTGGTTTCATTCTTTCGGCTTTTGTGGAATTTTCTTTTTCTATAGAGAAAATTTTAACATTACTTTTGTTAATAATATCTTCTGGTTTGATGAGAGAATTTACTAAAATAAAATGTTTGAGCTTTAATACAACATATTCACATACTTGCCGCAGGAATAAATAATCATATTTAACATAGTTGGTGGTCTTCTTTAGGTCTAAAAAATCACTTTCATATTGCTTACATTGATAAATTCACAATTTAAAAATATACTAACAAATTTACAAAGGCCAAGTGTGAATATTTTCGAAAAAATTGCTTTAAAAAAATGTTCAAATAAAAACTTGAGAAGACACAAATCAAGGTTTAAATGGCATTATTATTAAATGTGGTACCTTTAGGTAAATCCTGATATAAACATTCATTGATTGCTTCCACATGTTTTCGAAAAGCCAATGCATCTCTCAAGCGACAAACACAGACCTCACAAATTTCTGCGGTTTTATGATTATCTTGAACTCCTATCAGCTGAAATAAGTTGTTCATAAATAATGTTATTTACAGTGAAACAGAATATTCCCATTTTTAAATTCAACAACATATAATCCAAACAATAACATTATAATTTTTTTTATAATAGTAGTTTTGTTATAATTTAAGTTATAAAAGTAATTATAATAAATCATCTAAGTACCTTTATATTAAAACACTCCAAAAGCATATCTGTGTAGTTCTCCACATTGCCATTTTTGTTGTATTTTATATGCATACTTTTATTATTGTTTTTCAAATCACAAAATACACAAGACCCTGGTATAAAATCTGATTTAAATATTTCCTTTGTTTGTGTAGGTATTGACTTTTCTAGGCTGTTGAATGGATTTATGTAAATATAATTATTTTAAATAAGGGTCAATATAGATAAAATATATATTTTTGGTAAAAGTTTTGTGGTTTTGTTGGTACAAAACATATTTTTATTTATAAAATGTTTTATAGCTTGATTTACTACAGAAAAATGTTTTTTTTTTTCTATTACAAAAATGATTGCATGAGTTAAATTAAACTAATGTGGAAATTAGCAATCATAAATTATTTTATAATCGCTTTGGCGGCTGAGATGCTTAACTATCAAAAGTGACTTAAAAGTGTGAAGAAATACACTCATATAATGAATATGTCAATGAGCAAAATTACTAAGGGACACAAGATAGTTTTGATTAATGAAGGCATTTTAAATATTATTTATAATAAAACTGTTATCAAAAATAACAAGAGCAAGCCATGTAGACAAACCTTTCTATCATCAAAATTTTATACAATTTGAGTAAATGAGTCATTGGACTTATGGAGGACATAATGATTGAATAATGTTTATTTATTTCTTATTGACAAATAACACCTATTTTTAATTATGTATTTTCTATCAATAGCCTGACACTAACATGTGAAGCTGTCAAGAATTCAGGTTATTACAAATATGTGACAGCATAAGTTCACAGCAATATGTAATACATAATTCTTTACTTCTTTGTATGTATGTACATACATAACAAATTATTGCTAGTTCATGAAAAATAGTTAAGTACCTACCTGCTAAAAATAAATAATTATTTGTAACATCATTACAACTGTGTGATATGTTTTGGATGTACACGGCGCAGCTCCAGAATGTAGAAGTGTATTAGAACGAAGCAAGAATCTTGAGAGAATTTTATGTGAATCAAAACGATCATAAAATTTTGTATATTATTGCAATTAGAATGCCGGTATGAAAGAAAACTCGGAAGAAGTTGTTTTGAAAGAAAATAAATTTAAATCTTAGATTATATTAAATTTACCTAAATATTATTTAAATTGAAATATTTTAGGCTTATAAATAAATAAATGAATTTTATCAAATAAAGATAATGAAAAGAATTTAAAAAATAAATGTGATATGTTTTACATAATATAATTACTACACCACAAACATTATACTTTTGTTATGTTAACTATTAAAGAAAAAATATTCATTACAACAGAAATGCTTATTTTCTGGGATAAATATCTTTATTGATAGGACCTGTGACAATGCTCACAATTCTTCAAAATACACTATTTCAGCATTAATAAATTTGCAGATACGTGTTTGCCACGCCTGAATGGCACCATGAAAATTTCTGACTGGAATGAACGTTGTAACATGCTTTCGGATGTTTTTCACGGTCACTCAATGCTTTCCTTTCAGGTTCCCCTGCAGTTGGAGAAACAAAAAAATAGTTACGAAAGTCCGGCTCATTTTGAATTAAATCCAATAGTTCGTAATGGGCTCTTGAAGCATCTAGATTTTTTCGATTTCATTCTTTCCAAGCTTTACTCAAATCTTTGTAAATAATCGCTTTAAATTTAAATTTAACTTTATAAATACTTAAATTATAAATTTGAGTTCATTTCAATCTAATATATACATTTTTAAAATCTGAAACAAGTTATATGTATATGTAAATAAATAAATAGGTAACTTAGTTAACAGGTATTTGTAGGTCTTTTTCTGACATATTGTACATATTTGAGTATTTAATTCTTACCTACCGTGTCATTATTTGAGTGTTGCTACAATTCAACTTTGTTAGACGCATCTGAAAGACGCATCTGAAGCAACCAATCCGAGGTTTGCGGGGATTGAAATCCATTTTGTAAAAGATTGTCCGCCGAAATAAGGATTTTAGAAAATTTGTAACACAATTATTTATTTTACTGCAGCTCTCCACCAATATTGGAGAGGATCGAAGGAATTTATCCATTCTAACTTCGTCAATTGAGGTAAGTCTTACATTCGCTCTGTTTAATGATAATTTTGCGTCTTCGGCGTCCAGTGAAGGTCCAGGAGATCGGAAAGCTGCTAGTTGTTAATTCATTTAGCCGTATTTAGTATTGACAAAACGTTGTCTAGGCAATAAAGGGTCGCGGAGATTCGTGTGGAGCTCTGACGCTGAGATAATGTAATTGATTCTTAATTTTATCGGTATTCTCCCATCTTGTGAATGCGGGACCTGAACTTATTTGATGACAGAACTGAATGCCAGTGCAACTGTCAGAATTCACACGCGGAATCGAAAAAACGACGAAATCAATCGGTAACGTAAAATTATTCAAGCAATTTTGCAATTTGCACAATTCGCTATCTCTCGCGCCAGATATTCGTGTTACGACACCCTCATTTATGCAGGAACATTCTTATTATAATATCGGCATATATTGATGTAGTTCTTAAAATTAACACACTATACTAAGCAATAGGTGTATGGATGTTAATCACGGCACCAAAAGACGTTAGTAATTGGTTAAACTGGGTTTTTAGAGATCTTCATCCAGTCTTGCACAGATAACAAACTCTTGCATCTCGATCTCCACTCTTCTTGATCCTCTGCAACCCTCTTTAGCTTTCCATAAGAGCTATAACTCATGTCCTCGAACAATTGCTGCAAATACTCCCGTCTAGGGCACCCTCCGAAGTTTCTACCCTCAACCATCCCTTCCACAATGTCATGAAGAAGACCATCGTGGCGCATGATATGACCGATCGCCTCTCTTGAGATGGTACTTACTAGATGCCTATATTCCTTGATTATGCTGATAACCTCATTTTTACTAAAATGTACAAATATTGTTATAATTAACATAAATGAAGTGTAGACATTGATAGACATGGCAATATAAGAGTTGTTTAATATAGAATAATCTGAGAAAATCATTGATAAATATTGAATCGTTGAGTAATATTCAGATGTATTCTTGCTGAATAATTTATGCTGCTGACTTTTGCATGTTTGCAATATGAATATTATGCAATGCTTTACTTGCAAATTCTGTAATGAAGGTCCATGACTGTACATTTAATAAATCATAATGTGTAATGTAAATAATCATATTTTTGTATATATGATTGATGGGACTGCAAATTCAAAACCAGCCAAAATATATTAATTTAATGTCATATCCTATCATTGCAATTTTTTTAAATTTCATTGATAACAGGATGTATAATTATCATTTTTCAGAGCTGCTATCCAAAAAATATTATCGGCTTTGTACCTTGGACAGATTAAATATCAGTCGTATTGACCTTTATTTGTAATCTATAAAACTGAACTTGACATTTTAACGGCTGTATCGTAACATAATGCAAGCTGGCCTTTGATATTTTTTAAATATGGATACATGAACATCAAGCATGTGACCCTTATTTGAACTGCTCCCTGTTTGTGTTTAAGTATAGTAGAAACAAGTTATCACGAAATCAAGAGAACAAATATTTTTATGTGGAATGGAGGATTTGAAAAAATGCTTTTCTGTGAGACTAGCAAGTTTCTTTATCTACCAAACAGTATAATCAAACAGAAATGTTTAGACACATCATAATATATAAAATATCTATATTTTGACAATTACTCAATTATTTCCTTATCGAGAGTGATGAAACCTTTTTTTTGTAAAAATATATTTCTATCAGTTATAATAGTTTTGTTGGAAGCAGAATATTATTTCATGACAACTTTTTTTTTTCATTCATAACAGCTTTTGCTGCAGTAGCTTATTCTTAGTATACTTAAAAATTAAGATACAGTAAAGTAATGAATTATGCTGTGTGATACAACTTTTTTTTTTTTTTTACCCAAGAAAACCTATTTTAATTTATTTAGTTTATGTTTCATCACTTGTTAAATGTGGCATTGTATGAAACATATTTGTTGTGTAAAATTACAGTTGATTGTACAATACTCAGTATTTATTATTAGAAACATTAAATCAATACGAAAATGTTAAATCCATTTTTTCTTTTATAACTTTGTGTCATGTTTTTCCTTTCGTTTTTAGTTCTGACGTCAATATGTGTGACCGAAAGGCGGTGATTAAAAATGCTGACATGGGGGACGAGATGCAACAGGATGCGGTGGATTGCGCAACACAAGCCCTGGAAAAATATAATATAGAAAAGGTTTGACCCACTTGACTGTCCTAGTAGTTTAATATCCAACCTCATTTTAATAATATTATTAAATCATTCAAGCAGATAAAATAGATTACAAAATAATATTGACTAACCCTTGTCTGTTTATTGAAATTACTATATATTATTTTTCAAGTATTTAGTGCCATGTGATTGTAAAGAGTTTATATGTATTGTTTTGTTTTTATTCTGCAGGATATTGCAGCGTACATAAAGAAAGAGTTCGACAAGAAATACAACCCGACCTGGCATTGTATAGTGGGGAGAAACTTTGGCTCCCACGTAACGCACGAGACGCGCCACTTTATATATTTTTACCTCGGACAAGTCGCCATCTTGCTGTTCAAAAGCGGTTAAGAGAGACTCTGTTTAAATCATTACAGTCCCCTGATTTCCATCCTAACTTAAATTTACTATCAGATTTTCAGCGTGTCAAAAGAATTCCCAAAATTCCAATGTTTTTTTTAACATTACCACTGTGCTAACTCGGAATGAAGCGGAATAGTGTGCGTGGGAATATAGATGTATGGGCGGTAATGTCTGATATCGGTGTTTATAGTATATATTATTGTAATAATATTGATGTTATTATGATTTGGAATTATATATAATTAAAATTTACAATATTTGTATCTTTGGTTTATATATCATTATTATCTTACATAATATTGATATAAATTCAAAGTTTCCAGTGCTTGCAGTGAAGATTCTCTAAATTCAGATTCTTATTTTTTGTTATTGGATTATGTGATTCTTTCATATAATATCTTACAGTTAAAAACATTTGGTTTCTAACATTTAAATTGTTGACTGACAATTGGAAAAACATAATTTTAATTTTATTATAAAATTTAAATATAATGTTTCCATTCACTGTTAAATAAATAGAGAAAACTACTAAAACAATTATGAAGAGATTTTATGTGTAATGGTCCTTTAAAAATGTAACTTACAGTAACCGTTAATAATGATTAATGGTGTTGCATGTTTTAGAAGTTTGTCTCTTGGACAATGAAACATAAATATTGTGTGACGAGGTGATCATATTAAAATTAAAGTTATTATTATATTGTTTATTGTATATTTTTTTATTTGATTTATTAAAACCTTTTGTAAATTATAATAAGAGAGTGGAGGTATCGACTGTATCTCATTAGTGGGGCAACACTCGGCTGCCCTAAATATTTTTTCACGAGGGCAGATTGAAATAAAAAGTAGCATCCTTGCAGTTCCCTTAATCAGATGATTTGAAAGTGGAAGAAATTTAGCATACAGATCTCTAACCTTTTGTGGTTACACTGCTTAGGTAATTTAATTATAGTACTGGTAATTTTATCTTAGGTATAGACTAAAATCAAATTAAGGTGATTAATTTATTCTTCTGGAGTCATGCCAAAGTGGAGTGGTTATTGGATTGATACATTTTACTATAGTGGATTTTTTTTTGTCAATATCAGATCTGTACCCGGGTAATTATTCTTTGGAAAGAAATGTATGTCGGAACAGGTCAGAATAAAAGTTTCCCGTGTTAAATGAACTATACAGTAACTCCACCACTAATGGTTTCTTTCATCTAAATGTTTTCTACACAGTTTTACAAAATGTATAATTTTCACTTTTTTATGAATACTCAGATTAGTTTTCAAAGCACAGGCTATATTTTTGTGCGTAGAATGAAACTCTATTTTGTATATTGAGAAATCGTATTTAAACAGCTTAAACATTAATCTATTTGCACGGCTGAATTTCATTAATTTTTAAAATAATGTGAAATTTTAGAATTATTAATATAACTATTTCATAAAAATTTATAATGTCGTCACGTTTCGGCATTGCATTTTCATAAAAATTACTTTTTATAGCATAATTTCTGATAAAATAGATGTAAAACAAAACTTGTCATATTTTGATAACTATGTGAAGCAGTGGGGCGAGGCTTATTTCTCCCCATAGATGTTAATTTTGCATAAATAATGGTATTTTGATAACAATATGTGCAATTTCAATCAGCTTTGGCATGAAATACTCTATGGTGACCAATAATTTGAATGCAGGATTACAGTTTTATATTTCATACTATTGTGAAAGCACTCAGTCATTATTACAACAACAAAAAACAAATCAATTTACAATGTGTAAATTAAAGTTGATTTTTACTTTTAAAAAAATGGAGTTCTAAACTTTAAAAATCTTTAATTATGCATAGTAAATAATAAAATTCCATCAAGTATCATCGATTGAAAAAATCGAACAAGTCAAATCTATTCACTGACATCATTTTGAAATTTTTACTTAAATAGTATGGATGTAATGATAACAATTACTTTACATTGGTAAACCTATAAATAGTTGTACGGCCATTTGTCTATTAATAAATTGTATTCGAGTTAGTGTAACTGACAACTTATTAATCATTTCTTATAATATTCATAAATCACTATTTTATGATGGGTTTCTATTTGTAAGCACAAAATATTTGTGGTTTTCGTGGTAGAATACTTACGTTGTTTTAGTTAACAAATTTAAAACTAGGATATATAATTAGTTAAATGATATCGCACATTTATGTTGTGAACCAATATATTCGTTCAAGTTCCTCCTACCATCAATCCATGGATAAAGGATTCTCTTTAATCATGTTTGACATCAACACGGCAGTTCTTAAATCTCTGTTGGGATGTTGCAAGATTCACAAGTTTTTCCCGCCGTACTTAATGATCAAATTTGTTTTAAAGGATGAATACTAAATTGTTTTGGTTATGTTTGAAAATATCTATTTACTATATCTAATGCGGTAATATCTCGGAGATTGTAGGGTTCATTATCTGATAATCAACATGCATATAAAATTGAAACAATTATTTATACATTTGTATGCAGGTAAATGTGTAAAGTCCACCAACAACGAGGTCTTACTGCATACTTTCAAATTGTCACAATGTACGCCACTTTATTTTGGTTATTATTTGTGACAATAAAACGGTTCTCTTTGAAATGTCCTTTCTTATTAATATCCTACCCTGGACATTCCTATAACATTTACAAATATTAAATGCAGAAGATAGTTGCATCTATTAAATCATTATTTATGAGGCATACATTAAAGGAATTATGAGACAACTACAGGCAAGTATGTGGATATAAGATATGATTGGATTTAAATAGAATTCTCTGGAATAAATATATAAAAACAATAATTTATATTTCAATATTTATAATATAATTTTAAAATATTAAAATTTAGACATTAGATCTTTTAACTTATATAAGATATTTAAATACATTTTGAGAATATAAATAGGAATACGTTATAATAAAATCATGACGGCCAATAGGAAATGTATTTTTATGAAGCTGCATTTATACTATAGTCCATCCAAAATAGGAAGAACCCTATGACACATTTATTGCCCTGTGCTAAATATCGTCCGATATAACGTTGTAAAAACGTTCGCTACCTATACTAATTTTATCAACATAAACAAAAGCCTCTCTTCTTATATATAATAAGTTATTTAGGTAAATATATCACAATAAAAACAAAATAATAAAAAATATGTGCATATTGTTACAAATTAGAAAAAATACGGCAATTTGTAACTATAATACTATATCTGACGCACGTAGAAGGCCATGTCACATTACTGCGAAAACCAGTGTTGGGGTATAAATAATCGTATTTTCGATTGTTTTTGTAAATACCTACTAAAATTAAATATTAGAATTATTATCAATTATAAGTGAATATTAACAGGTTTTAAGAGACATGTAAAACAAACTATAAATAATAATATTAGTAATATGAAAATTATGAAGAAAAGCAAGTGTAGAGATAAATATTAGCACATAACCTTAAAAACACATATTTTAGTCGGAATCCGATAAAGCAGTACATTCTAAATTGTCTTCGTCACTATCGGAATCAGAACTACAACTTTCACACATTTATAATCAGGTTCTGTTCACTTAAATTGTCAAAGCGTACATCGCGATCCCAATCTGCATAATATTCTCTTTTTGTTTTGTCCACCACTTTTTTCCAATCTTCTGCCGTGACATTGTCACATGCCTCGTTCAATAGAGTCAACATCTTGTTCGCTGTGAATTGTGGAGACGTGTTATTTCTAGCATATTTTCTATGAAAATAATCTCGCAACCGTACGACAAATTCACGTGATTCACTCCTGAGAACAGTTTTTTTCTGTCTCTTCGGCATTGTAAAAACACAAAAATATGATTCAATTAAACAACTTTAACAATACTAACAATAAATATAATAATTACAACAACAAAAAACACGAATCGATCGAAGAACAACACGCTACTGAAAGTCAAACATTTGTACTGATCCGTTATGAAGCCGCCATGCGGAAATAGAGATGTTTATATACGATTCACTTCGAATTCAAATTCGATTTTTTTTCGAAGAAGAGAAAAAAAATCGACCTAATCGAAATAAATATTTTTGCCCCATCCCTTTTACAAGGGGCAATAAATGTGTCATAGGGTTCTTCCTATTTTGGATGGACTATAGGTAATGCCAATTTGACCCCACTCCTCGAAATTCATGCAGTGATTTTTTGACACCAAGAAAATTCAAATAACTAGAATTATCAATTTTTTGTTTGCTTGGTCGATATCAGGCTTTCAACTGATATTTTTAAATAAACATTATTTTCATAAATAAATAAAAATGATCTCCAATGTAATTTATTCAATACATTCAAAGTTTAAATCCAGAATGAATAGAACACACGCCAAATGAAAGATTCTCATATGTGACTTGTCGAAAACCTGCATCTTCAATCATCGCTTTGAAGTTTTCCTGTGAAAAAATAGAAGATCAATATACATATGCCAAATTCTAAGTGTTCATAACAAAAAAATAATTATGGAAGCATACCTGATCAGGAAATTTCCTTATGCTCTCCACCAAATACTTGTATGGCTTGTATTGCCCGGCAATTAATTGTCCCAATACAGGTATAACTTGAAATGAGTACTGGTCATAGATACTGAAACAATAATTTGTTTTAAGGTTCAAAGAACTAATTTAAATAATGATGTATGTAGTTTATTTTTTGAACATAATAACTAATATGTAATTACCGTTGTAATTGATCACTTTCTAGTTTGCTAAATTCTAGGCACATAAATCTTCCACCTGGTTGGAGCACACGATACGCTTCATCCAATACCTAGAAGCAAATTAATTAGTGAAATAAATTGATTAATAAGTTTAATTTTTAATTTAAAGTATAATACAGAAAAACATGCTTTACAATCAAGTGGTTAGGTGAAATATGTAAAACGTAAAAGTTTTTTTTTTAATAACTGACAATTTAAAATCAAAGTTAGGGAATTTCATGGTCAAACCAGTTTTTATTAATCTTTAAGTAACCAGTATAGTTAATACTTCTAGTAGCTAGGTAACATTTACAAAGCAATATTTGTTTTGGCACATTACCATGCTAGATGAATGAAATAGTGGTTCACCTTGTTAATGTGAGTACAATTCCTTATACCAAAGGCTATCGTATATGCGGAATAGCTGTCGTCAGGTAATCTTAAGTCTTCAGCATCTCCACATACCCAATCAATCTGCATTCTATCATTCGATATGTGACCAAGCCTGAAAATAATCTAGAACATATAACTTTGTTGTTGATTACCTATTGACGTTAGACTACAGCCTGGAATTCACACATCATTAAAAAATTACCGTGATTCGGTATACAATAGAATTTCAGTATTTTCTATTAATGGGAAAACTTATGCCTAAATAGGCTTTTCTTACAAATGATGAAAAGGATTAGTCCATAAATAGGGACGTTTGTAATAATTTAGAACTTATAAATGACAAAAATAAAAATATTTTAGGATTTATTACAATTAAATTCGCGACCCCTCATATTGAGTGCATTAACTATTTGTACATACATCAATGACAGCATTACGAGTATTTATATAATAATAACATAAATTATTTTAGATTCAGCAACTCACTTTTCAGCCCGCTTTTTGCCAACATCAAGCATCGCCTGATTTATGTCAAATATTGTAACATGACTTTGATCGGTGGCCTTTTTTGAGCTGAAAGTTTTCATGTCCCTCAATAAATTAATGTAACGGAATGCAATGTCACCTGTGAATATATAAATTTAAAATTCATTATTTCACTTTAAAAAAAATGCACTAAGAAGAAGTTATTTTGTAATAAATGTTAATTATTTAGAATCGGTAGATATTTATTATTGATATTGCTAACATTTATTTCATACCTCAGTAACTAAGAAGGATAACCAAACTCTTGGTTCTAGATTGTAAAGATCAACAACAATTGTTATTTAAAGAAGCTGAAAAAGTGGAAGAAATGACTTTCAATCAATCTCTTAAAGGTCACAATTAATCTAAAATCAAGAACAATCCCCTAGAACGAAATAACTGTATTGATTTTATAAAGTGTAGTGTTACCTAAATACTGTTCAAAATTTGAATAAATAATATGCCTCATGTAATGGCATAGTAGGTACAAAACTTAAGCAATCGTAAAAGTATCACCTGTGCCTCCAGCTACATCAAGTAATTTGGTACCATGCATAGGTGCTAATCTCTGAATAAATATATCTTTCCATAGCCTGTGAATTCCTAATGACATAGCATCATTCATGACATCATACTTATCGGCAACAGTTTCAAAGACTTCTTTTACTGTAAAAAAATAAATTTTGATCAAACCATCAAACTAAATATGAAAATAATTAAATATAAAAAAAAAACATTAGAAAATACTAACCTCTATCTGCTTTTTCGTTTTCATGTACTGTTTCGAAACCAAAGTGAGTAGTTTTATTGTGACTTTCATTTGTGTTAGCATTAGCTGCGGCACTGCTTACCATACGAGGCACGACATTGATTATTTTCTTGTTAAATTGTGTCTGAACCCTAAAAATAGTCCTCAACGCCATGACTGAGAGAATCTTTACACAACTAAGGCCTTTACACACAATCACGAACTTGAAACAGATGTCAAAACACCATACCAGTTTAACCAACATTAATAAATTCAATTTGAACCAAAAACAAAATACGCCTTAACTAGGTATCTGTCAAGAAGTATGGACAAAGTTCTATGTTGAGGACAAGAAGCATGAACCTATTATGTATATATAAAAAATAATGGGTTCATGACTAGGATCAAGCTTAGTTTTTTATGCAACATTCAGTTTCAGCGTATTTTTATTTGGTTGGATTTAAAAGGGGACTAGGTTAATAAGATAATGCAGTAGTGTACCACTCATGTTTCAATGGAGCACAATGCAAATTAAATGGGAGCCGTTGTTTGCTGTATGAAAGTGTGTAATATATTACGATTTAATTTTAGACCTTCAATTTTATATTCTTTGTAATGAAAATGAGAGATTTTTTATTTTTATTAATTTATATAAATCTCATTTTATTGAAATGAATCGAGCTGTTATCAATTGAGAGAAACTGTGAAAATAATGTATTTTTGATGAATGAATAAGTCTAGTAATATAAATTAGAAACTGAAAAAAAGACAAGGCACACAAAGGTGAGAAATAAAATAAAGCTGAAAAATTTAATATTAAAGTACAATATATTTATTAATTTTGAAACAGAAATAATAAAAATAAACTGTCGAAATACAACATCGAAATAAGAAGTCTGACATAGAAGTTTTGTATTTTAAAAGTAAATAGGTAGGTACATTGAAATTACCATGACAACAAAATTCATTTTCTCTCTTAACACTTGCGTACAAAATATTTATTATACATGAGTTGAATTATTGTTAGTTGGGTTTTTTTTCTCCAAGCAGCAAACTTCTGAAGTCTGAGTTTGACAATTTTTCAGATCCATTTGATTTGTTAATCTTGGTTTCATCCTGGGTTCCCATAGCAGGCGCAGATTCATTGGGGGGCTTTGATGCTTTCTGTAGAACGCTCGGCATAAAAAGTTGTGTGCGAGCATAACCTCTCCTGTGGAAGTAATCAAGTACAGTATTAAAAATCATGACAAGTATTTAGTTTTATCCTCTAAATTTATGTGGGATTAACATGCAGATTTTGCAAGAAATAATTTAATACAGTGTTTTAATCAAATACATAATTGTGTAAATATAAATTATAATGCTTTTATTAGGTACTATAAGGAGATTAAAATATATTGTACTTACGTAGAATTATTTGGATTGGGTTGAGTATTAAGTATGGGTTCTGCTTTCCGAGGAGGTGGCGCACTGAAGGCGACGTTCAGTGGCCGTCCGCCGAGGTCTACTCCATCTTCAGCCCGCAGAGCAGCTGCGGCACTTTGCTCATCTACATATTCAATATAAGCCAGCCCTTTTGGGTTTCCATTCCTTAAAAGAAATAAAAAATATCAATTTTAGTATTTCAATCCTGATAAACCTGTTTTTTTAAAAAGTGTATCTAATGAATACTAAGCAATTAAATATACATATACTATACATAAAAATCCTTAAACGAGTCAATTAATTCAGAAAAAATATCGGCGGGAGCGGGATGCGAACCGCGGACCTTTGGAGCCAACCATTTTTGCCCAGGTAATTATACCGCTCGACCACCGGCCGATTTCTTCCACCTGAGATGACTCGTCTCTGATCTTCTATATAAGTTATCATCGTATGATAGATGTCGCTATAGTATATATTCAAAGTATGTATATTTTTATTATTTTAAGGATTCGTTTAAGGATTTTTATGTATAGTATATGTATATTTAATTGCTTATAATATTGTAATATAGTCAATGATCTATAAAAGTATATTAGAATATTGAAATAATAAAATAATATTCTAATAAATAATTAAAAATATCCATCTAATGAATATTAATCAATATTAAAATTATGTGAGTAAAAATTATTGTATGAGTATATAATAAATATTTTGTGGTTCATTCTGGTTCTTCCTTCACTGGAGCGTCCGAATGCTGACGTGTCCGCTTTCTCACTGCTGTTGGTTCCCGCCCAGGGTGTTAACTGTACAAATAAATATGGCCATAACCACAGGTTCAATGCCGTTTACAATTCTTCATGACTAATTTCATTATCTATATTAAATGAAAAGAACAAATGTGATGTGTTTTTGTGATGGTCTTATATATATGTTGACTGACTTGTATGTTACGAGTCTGATATCTTTCAGCTCTCCATGCTTGGCGAAGACAGCTCTCAGTTTTTTGTCAGTGCAGTGGTCGAAAGCAATGTTCTTGACAAAAAGTTTGTTTCTTTCGATCCCAGTTTGGTAGATGAAATGTTTTTGCCGACTGTCTTTGGTGGCGCTGTATCTCGATATAAACATGGGGCGGATTCCCAGGGGAGTGCGGTCATGTGATATGGCATTCTCTACGGAGGCCTGAAATAAAAAGCATTTATTTTTTAATAATCTTTAGTAGTATTTACAAAATATTTTTTTTTCTTTAAATGAGCACTGTTCCGTGGAGAGGATGTTACAAGTGTTACGCAAAGCACAGAAGTGCTCCCAATTCTTTTGTTTGTGGTGCATTATTTGCTATTCTCCAATACTAAATATAATTAATGATGATTTTTGAGCTAAGTTGTAGGTTATGAATTATAATAAAAAATAAAACAAAAATGTAATCAATTAATTCGGATACTTACGACATGTTTATAGATACAGTAGCAGATGCTCCCAAAGGATTTCACGCCTTGTATGAGCCTCAACTCTTCAATTTCACCGAATTCACTCAATTTTTCCCTCAAGATATCCTCTTCGACTCTAAAAATAAAAAATATAAAATATACAAGAAAGTTGTAGGGACAAGTACAAATATTATTGGACCCTGTTAAATAAATCATCAAAATAATAATAACAAACTATCTCTGTAGAAAGGGTGACAAAACCCATCCATCACTTGGTAATGAGAATCCAGTGAAATAAATATTGTGAAATAAAACTATATATATAATTTCATTACTAAAAATAAAGAATTTAAGTCAATTAAAAATTTGATTTTGAACATACTTAAACTCCAGATTGCTAACAAAGGCTGTCCGGCTGTTCTTCTCTTCATCATCATCAGAACGTTCGGCAATGGCAGCTTCTTGTTTCTTGAAAGCTTCATATCCGGGAGGCGCATCTGCACTCACCTTTCTGTCATTTGGTTTATTTTTTTTCGGCGGTATTCCAGAGTCATCTTTGCAAAATAATAATACAAAAAAACATAATTAGAATAAAATATAAATATATATATATTTTATAATGTTTACATAGAAAAACTTGTTATACCTTTTTGATCAGATTGTTTTCTCTTGGCATTGTTTCCTGCGCTCTCTTCCACATTGGAGTCTTCTGAATCTTTCTTAACCCTCTTGTTATCTACACTTTTATCATTGAACTTTCTTTTTCTGTTATTTGAGATTTCTTGATTGAACGATCCAGAGGCATCATTATTTCTTGCCCATTTTCCTTTACCCATTTGGTAAGATTTCGCTCCTGAATTTTTTTGAGGCGTTGATTCTTCCGATGGAAAACTTCCCTTTCTCTTTTTTTTATTTTTTGCATATGAACTATCTTTATCCTTGGATTGAAACTTTGAATTGTAAGGTTTAGTTTTGATATTAATTTGGCCTCCTTCATTATTTCTTGCCTGACTTTCCTCCCACTCTATGGCTTTTTCCTAAAATTAAAAACAGGGAAAAATTAAATTATACAATTTGAATATTGCTTTTACTCAAACAACAAATCCTTTGACAGTGTTTAAACATCTACTTTTTAACCCTTTGAACACTATGAAGTACTCTATTTTTTCAATACCCATATGTTTTTTATATATATTCCAGCATCTGTGTTTCCTCCTTCCTACAATCTGGATATCTTCAAGAAACAGATAAATATACACTTGCAATCTCCCCAACCCACACACAAACACAACACACATATCCCGCATGCAACAACCAGCCTCCCTGGCTGAGCGTCATAGAGTGCACTGGTCTTGACCGGGTGTGCTCTCCTGCATGCGCTTACATAAAAAAAAAAATCTGGCATGTATTTTCGAATATTTTTATATACAATTAAATATCAGATAATGATATTATGACATGATTTGTCGGATTATATAAACAGAGCAGAATATTATCTACAATATGAAACCAGACTATTATGTGTCAATAAGAGATGTTTAAAAAAAGAATGATTGCACTTGATTATAAATATTTTTTTAATGAAAAACAATTTTATTTCGAAGAAAATCCAATAGATATCAGTATTGCTACAGTTAGGCGAATGTCCAAGAGAGCGAGAAAAAATCTGTGACAATGAAGCGCAATAATATCATATCGGCAGTCAATGTTCCAGTATCAAAGGCTAATATCTGTGACAATGAAGCGCAATAATATCATATCGGCAGTCAATGTTCCAGTATCAAAGGCTAATATCTGTGACAATGAAGCGCAATAATATCATATCGGCAGTCAATGTTCCAGTATCAAAGGCTAATATCTGTGACAATGAAGCGCAATAATATCATATCGGCAGTCAATGTTCCAGTATCAAAGGCTAATATCTGTGACAATGAAGCGCAATAATATCATATCGGCAGTCAATGTTCCAGTATCAAAGGCTAATACGGGCGATCAGTACTGACTCTTCGCTGTATCAACTGTTGTTACAATAGCGTCGAAAAGGTTCAATTCAAATACTTGTCTGCATGACTTCCACCGATACGAGAATAAGACAAAAAGGATTAAAGTCTTTCTATTATTGTCACACAAAGTGGCGGAACTTTGATAATAAATTCCTTTGCCTGTCCTGTTATTTACAGAAATTACAAATAACGTTGAATTGTACTCACGGCGCATATCCTAGTGCATTCGGTGAGCGAGTCAAGAGAACCGTGGTCCCTCTCGAGCGCGAGCCAGGCTCGCTGCAACCGGGGGTCGGCGCTGCTACGCACGGCGCGGCGGAACACGACTCGGGCCCGAGGAGCTCCTCCTCGCAGTCTTTCCATCCAGACAAACTCCAGCCATAGTCCGCCGCGTAAGCGATTATCTGCATACTCTGATACAGAAAATATTCAAATTAAATATATAAAAAATATTGATCAATTTTATTAGTAACAGTACTTTTTAATTTTTTTCCAGTTATTTCATGCATTTAGTTTTCACCGACGTGCAACTACCAACTTTTATAGCCCAAATCACTGCAATTCGTAAAGCACTGGCGTTTAGTCGGTTCACTAAGAGATTATACCCAAGGCAATATAGGATGATCCCAGACTAATTAACTAAATACATTATATTCACTAGAATCCGGGTTTATTTATAAGTTACAATACTTGAAATCACTGAAAATAGGTACAAGCTTTTAGTTATTCGGAGCAAACATGTGAAACATTAAAAATTGTAATAAATATCAATTATTTATGTAAATTCCCAGGGATCATCCTATATTGCCTTGGATATAATAAACATTTGCAATTCATGCAATAAAAACATGCACGCAACCACTAAACATCCTTCTACACGCAGTGTCTGGCTCTCTTGGATGAGTATCATAGTTTGTGGACCATAACGCAAAATAAAATCTAAATATTAAGTACTAAAAATTGCTAAGCCCAGAAAATAAAATGGATTTTTTAACTATATATTTTGTAGTTCAATTTATAAATCAACTTATTTAATGTTGAACAATTTACCAAATATTTCTTCAAACAGTTCCTTCCCGTAGTCAAAATCTTTTGTGTGTTGATATTCTATTCTTGCCCAGAACTGGAGGATGGAGAACTCCGTGTCGGCCGTGTCACCCCACATCTACAAAAAATAAATATTACATTAAATACACAGTGACAGCTAATAGTATCATACAGGACTATTTTATAAATAAGACCCCATAGGCGTCTTAGATCAATACATGTTTATATGTCATACCTGACCGAGGCTGTCCCACGCCAACCGGAATGTTTTACGTAGTCTGTCCACTTCTTGCGATGAGGAGAAGTCGGTGTGTCTCCGGAGAATTTCCAGATAACACTGCCACAAGGCCACGTAGTCAGGGGCACTGTCAAAGCCACTGAACAAGGACACCTCAAACTCAGCTTTGATCTGTAGAAGACGAGAAACATTTTTATTTGTGAATCTTTTAATAAACCTTAGCACATTGTTGTCGGGAGACGAATTAATACGTTTTTATAGTCTGGTGCTCAAATGCAGGGAAACGTAGTAATACTTATTTTACTCTCTGGTGGTGGATGTCGGGTAATATAATAATACGTGTTGCGTAATAGCGGATTTTGTTGCTTAATCGTATATCTTACTTCAAACTACACATTTTACTCACAAACTTGTAATTATTATGCTTTAGTTTTAATTTATTAATAAATTATGAAAATAAAAAAAAATGTCTAAAAATATGCAATTTTTTGTGTGCTCGAAGAAACCTTGACGCAGATCCCGTTGGCTTGATTGTTTTTGACCTTCAATGCGCAATAATTGTTTTCAACTTGTACGGAGAATTGGGGTTCTTTCTACCTGACGAAGGGAGGAATGGTAGAAATGTTTTGTTCATATTTGTACAAATTATTTGTGTTTATGTAAAGTGATACTTCAAAGGGCGTTTTTTTGTGTTTGTTTACCATCATTTTATCATTGCTGCACAATAAGGTAAAGTACATTTAAAATTTTACTAAATTGTCGCGAATGTTCCAAAAGTTATAGACTTTTAAAAAATGATAAAAAAACTAGCGCGCGAACCCAAAAATCGCCCGCGCCAGGCGGCAATCAACATAAAACAATGCCCGCAAACAATGTGTTAATATCAATCAATTTTACATGCTGATACCAGAACGTTTTGGCCTCATTCGAAACACGTTATTTTGAAGTGTGTTTTGAAATGCACTGTTATATTTTAGAATTATTGATTAACCTTTTCTATGACTAAGAGCTGTCAGTTATTCCTGAAAATGTGCCTACGATATTTCGTATTGCACTTTCTGGACTAGAAACAAATAATCTGACCAACATTCATTCTAATGCGACGAGAATTGAAAAAAAACCTCCATTTACATCTTCCTTACCTGGTTCCGTTGACTTCCCTTATAATAAGTATCTGCTTATTTTGAGATCTCGGAATTGACCAGCTGCTTTGTAATAATTATCTTAATTTAATATTAATATTCTTTGCGATAATATTTGTGCCAGGCTAGTGGCTATCTTTGAGCTGCCAAACATGAAAAATGTAGTTAATTAACAAATATTTGAATAGCCTATATTAATATAAATGGATATTAAAGTGAGTACAAAAATGTATTGCTATCTTAATATAAAATACAGAGAGGGAGTCAAATTAAATAGTCAACCAAGACTAGTAGTTGGCAGTTTGTCACGTTAGAAGAGCTAAATTGTCATAGAAACAGAATAACAATTACACAGAAAGATGCATATGTAAAATTAAGAAAATATTTACAGTATAATTAAAATATGTGCTGACCACTGACCTAGATCATTTTTTGGCACTTTTTTAGCACACTGTCTTAATATTTCTACTTTAGTCTCTTATAACCAAAAGGTTATCAACTCACAATACTCGGTGAAACTGCATAATTATCATTTTATATTAATTTTAACTAATCAAATTGACCAATTAAAAATATTGTTTTAATTTCATTTTTTTAAAGTGATTACATGTTTCGGACTCTCTGGAGTGATTTTTTGGTTCTTTTTTTGCCCTGCCTCAGTCAGCTTCTATCTGATTTCTTATTCAGGTTCTTTTTTGTCTTATTTTTTTAATTTTATATATTTTTTACCTGATCTAAGTCTTTCCCCATTCTCTCCATCTGGTGCAGCTTCATGACCCACAGGGTGCTCTGGCGGGGGCACCTTCGCAGCACCTTGTCTATGACAGCCAGACAATGCTGCGGGGGGCCGACCTCCCTGGCGTGCTCCACGTACTGCGCACACAGCTGATCCGCCCCGCTCGGGGGTCCGACCGCCCAGCGGCAGGCCGGGGCGCAGCACTCAGAGGTGGCGCGATCGTACAACACTCCAAGAAGCCCCCGCAAGTCAAACCCGTCAAAGCGCTTATCGTGCAGAAGCCCTTTCACGTGAGATATGTAATCAGAGTACGTAGTGCGCTTTATCTCTAATTCCCTGTAAATTTAATGACATAATTTATAATATCATTTATAGATTTTGTGAATCTTGCCATCTTGCCAAGAGCCAATGCAGCCATAAAATAGGATTAGAGCAGATGCCTGCATAGAATACTGGGGGCAATGAAGACAAATTTTCTTTAAACTTTAAATGTGAAATATTCATGTTTAAAATTTCTAAATGGAATGTGATTAAACATTGATAGTGTCGACGGTACTCACTCTTTTTCTGATTCCTCAACGACTTCCAGTTCATTTTCGAAATCTAAAAGCTCCTTTAAAATCTCTTCGGAAACTTTGTGAGTATCTTCAACCTGAAACATTATCAAAGATTACATCGGTTAATATAAAATACAAATGTTTTTAAATACAATTCGACGATTGCGCATTAATAGTAAACGCTAACTCTTGTACAGTTAAAAATAATACCACCTCATTATTGTTATTATGAACACTCTTCTGTCAAAACTGAAACCTTTTTCAGAATCCCTGCATGATTCGTATAAGTCCAATTAGAATGAACAGTTTCTCCAACTCCTTAGGCAGGATTTGAAAGTCTTTCTCAGTTTTTTTAAATTATTTTATTACCATATCCTCACCATATTTGGAGCATATAGACACACATTGTCTTTTCAAAGTTCTGTAGGCTTAGGTTGTCTTTGCCTTGTCCCAGAACATCTGTATAAATACATCATAGATGGTTCCAGGGAGCCTCCAGGGCTTGAGCCTGCGAACTCTCAAAGATTGCGGCTGCAGTACCAGAGAAATATATGGGTGTTCAATAATCAGCATTTTTAGGGAGGATCGCATGATCAGCTCGACGCTCCCGAGGCCTGGACAATTTCGTTTTGTCTTTAAGTGGTGGCTCAACCCTACCGGATGTATAAGGCTTATATTTGATAAATATATTTTTTTAAATCTAGCTCGGTCGGGATTTGAACCGGCAGCGTCTGAATGACAAATGCTTTAACCACTGGATTATGCCACCCGATACCCTTTTTTTTTCAAACTATTCAAATGTTATTAAGAACTAAATCTATAACAACATACCCTGCTGCAAGGAAAACCCCTCTGGTGTTTAATACAATAAATATATATGAAATGAGAATTGTTATGGTCACCTTTTTCACCAAGGTTTCAACGTTTGGAATGTGGTCCTGCATGGTGTCGGAGAATGTGCGGAACTCCACCAGAGTCTTGTCTGTTTGAATGAGCGGCCGCGACAGCTGGTTGCAGTACACGTCAAACACTCGCATCACCTGGTTGGGGTACTCTTCTGATGAAGTACTGCCAACAGAAAATATATTCATTCAATTGAATTACCTGACCAATCACTGATGTTACCAGAATTCATTTTAAATTGATAGAGCACGATAAGAATTGCATATTGATGCTTTTTTAATGAATTTATTAATTTACTTATTTCACAGAAACGAAGTTCCAAGGTACAAAATAATAAGAAACAGAGTATACATAAATATACAATACCAACCAAAGATAATAAAAAAAACATAAAAGAAGAAGAAGATAACACGTGTCAAGGATCACATAGATCTAGGAGAGCAATACCATGGACACAAGAGGAAAAGGATGTAAGAAAAGGATTGACGTGTGCTGGTAGGCCATTTAGGAGCGCCATTGCCGTTGTGATGAATTGAGTGCTCGAAGCTCCACAAGTATCAACTGGGATCAAAAAAAATGGATGGCTACTAGCACGGGTGTACTTATCTGAATTTGAAATTGAAAATTGGATATCAGGAACTGCGTAAGTATAATAATAGTAACATTTATAATTATTAGAATGATATTATTATTATTATATTAGTATTTGTATAGCGCTCTTTTATGACCGAATGATCATTCCAAAAGCGCTTCTTTGCCTCTCTGAGTAAAAAGGTGGGTCTTGAGTCTGCTTCTAAGGATGCCTCCGCTTTAACACAAGTCCAACAATGACAGTTCACACGTAAACAACACAATAAAAGTACTTTAAACGTCAGATTCGAAGACAGATATCAATTACAAAAATGACAGTTAAGTAGTTTCAAAGTGATCACACAGATGGTGTTTTGTCTATGCACTTTGGTCACGTGACGCGTCAGAAAATGGCGGACACTGCTAAACGTCAGACTTTGTTGAAAGACAATACACAGAGGTTAAGAACAACTGGAAAAAGAAATAGAGCAAGATAGCGGACAGGATTCACGAGTCCATCTGTTATCAAAGTTCAAAACACGGGTGCTGTCCGCGGCCTTCCCTCCCAAATGTCACGTTCAAGCGATTCCACTACTCAGCGGACACTTTGACAGAAAACGCAACTGTCACAAAACACAAAACCACAAAACGCAGCACACAGAGTTCCGAACGGAGATTGAGAGCACTACAAGTTGAGAGCACATGTTTCAGAAACCATCTGGATAGACTCCTTCACTTTTGAATCTAGAGAATGAAGAAAATTATGACAAAAACCCGGAGTTCACTCGAGAGGCGACCGTCGCCGTTGGGCGCCAGGCCGAGAGCTGATGTTGGTCAAATATCAATAGAATTATGTTGTACCTCAGGAGTGAGAGATGAGTCAGCTCATACTCCTTGGCCGTGTCCCACAGGATGGATCCGTCCATGGGATCAGAGCCGGCCGCCTCCAGGGCCTGGGCAATGATGCTCCGGGCATCCGTCTCCCCCTCCGCACCACCCATGCTCGTGACGCACCACTCCACGTAGATGGAAGATGCTGCAAAACAAAATTATTATATTATTGATCCGCTGCTCCCCACCACTGATAAACTCTATACAATTTGAGTGATTGCTGTAAAAATAAAATCACATCTAAAGCCTCAAAGAGTTAACAATCTAAAACTTGATAATTGCAGGATAACATACAGTAGCAGTCGACGAATGCTTTGTCAAACAACTTGTAGAGTTGCAACCGTTGTTCTGGCGTGGAGGCCGCCTCCCCCTCCAGCTGTAGCCAGGAAAGCCATTGTTGGGGCGCCAGGGGGCACAGCGCGCTCAGGCGCTCGTAGGCGCTCTGCAGGCGAGAGCGATTAGCCAGCTGCCTGGAAACAAATATTTACACTGAGGCGACTAGTAAATACATTGACATCAGCTCGAAATAGCCCTTGCAGGCTGGTGCCGACAAACCTTGATATACGATCTTTCGTCTCTTATATTTGTTCGCTCTCCGGACACGAAAATGAAATAAAATAAGAAAAGGCATTGCGCAGCCATTTTGCTTATTATGACAGCAGTTCATCAAAGGAACGACAGCTGATTGCAGGGCACTGCGAAGTTACAGTGCGCTCCGTTTCACTTTCGGCTCAAATCTTGACGGAGGTACCAAAGTTTGTCAATCTTTTGTCTTAAGTAAATTACAATCACAAAATTGTGTTTCTCATCTGCTCCTTATCCCTCCACTACGTATTCTAATGACGATCCCAGTGACATGGTCGTTTTTTAGAAAATGAGGATGTCAGCAAACAGGTTACTATTTTTTTACTAATAGATTCATTAATTACTAGCGCATTGTACCTGGCATTGTTTAGGACTTGTCATTTGTTATCATTAATATGATTATTAATTTAAATTCATTAAAACAAAAGATCGTTGTCCCTTATGATTTGACTAAGTACGTACATCGAGTATGATTCTTTGAATTGATTGTTTTTTTTTTTTTATGTAAACGCATGCAGGAGAGCACACTCGGTCAAGACCAGTGCACTCTATGACGCTCAGCCAGGGAGGCTGGACGCTGCATGCGGGAAACGTGTGTTGTGTTCGTATTTGTGTGTGGGTTGGGGAGATTGCAAGTGTATATTTATCTGTTTCTTGAAGAGATCCAGATTGTAGGAAGGAGGAAACACAGACGCTGGAAGAGCATTCCATAGCTTACCGGTGGCATTAAGGAAGGAACTTTGGAAGCTGCCAGTTCTTGGTCGACATATATTAACCGTGTATGGAAGTTCGGCAAGTGTAAGACGAGTTTGTCGGCTGTGAGTGGGTGCAGGAGGAATTAGCTCTTTAAGTTCCGAAGAGCAGCGACCGTGGTAATAACGGTAGAAAAGACTAAGAGAACCAATCTTACGTCTGTGTTCCATTGATTGTAGATTAGACGTAAGGGTGTCATTGTTAATCAAACGAATTGCTCTTCTTTGAACTGAGTCAATTAAGTTTAGAAGGTATTTTGGGGCTCCAATCCAAAGGTGACTGCCGTATTCAAGGATAGGTCGGATTTGTCCTTTATATAGAAGAAGAAGTTGTTTATCGTTGAAATACCGACGTGATCTATATAATACACCTAGTTTTTTGGAAGCGAGACCGGCTTTACACTTAATTGACTCGTAATATTTGACATTATTCGATATTGATAATCCAAGCATGTTGATGGAGCTTGCTTTCGGAAGACAACAACCGTTGAAAGATACAGGATCCAAAGCAGTCTTCTTGGTGGAGAAAGTACATGATTGGGTTTTTGAAATGTTGAAACTGACGAGGTTGAGGTCGCCCTATCGTGAAACCCTTTCAAGAGACATGTTCATCTTCTCCACCAGAGATTCCCTAGCAGCAGATAGTTCCGAATGTTTCGGAGGTTTATGGAAGATTATACTCTCATGGACAGTGCTGTCGTCGGCATAACAGTGAATGTTTGCGCATTGAAGCAAATCATTCACATGCAGAAGGAAAAGAGTGGGCGACAGCACAGAGCCCTGTGGAACTCCTGAGTTGATTTTATGGCAGGAAGAAGAAAAGCCATCTACGACAGTGATGATGCTTCGATCACTCAAGAAGTTTTCAATCCAGGAGCACAGGGAGGGAGTTAGTCCATAAGACGGCAATTTATTCACCAGACCGCGATGCCAGACTCTGTCGAACGCCTTGGAGATATCCAGGGCAACAGCTTGCGTTTCTCCAAAGCATTCGACGGATTTCCCCCAAACATGTGTGACATATGCCAAGAGATCGCCGCACGATCGACTACGGCGGAAGCCATATTGCCGATCGCACAGAAGATCATTCTTCTCTAAGTAGTTTAGAAGTTGGCTGTTAATTAAACGTTCCATCACTTAGGAAAGTAGTGATGTGATGGCTATTGGGCGATAGTTTGTGGGGTCACTTCGGTCTCCTTTTTTTGGAACTGGGTGAACAAGGGCTTTTTTCCATCCCTGGGGAACAATACCACATCTAAAGGATAATCTGAAAAGTTTAGTGAGCACAGGACTAAGTTCAGGAGCGCAAGTTTTTAATACCACCGCTGGTATGCCATCTGGACCACTGGCTTTGTTGGTTGCTAATTGGAGAAGTTCTCGACGTACGGCTTTGAGGCTGAATTTTACAGCCCCCATCTGCTTGCCACAGTGAGGAATGGATGGGGGGTTGGCCCCACCCTCGTCGAGTGTGTAATGTGGAATTGGAAGCAAAAGTGGAATTGGAAGCAAATTGTGTAACTAAGGCGAATAAAATCAACAAATGTCGCATTTTCAACCTTTAGTACTGGATTTTTTTTCATCGTAAAATAAGGTGAGACTGAGTTATAAAATTATTTTAAAGACACAGAAACCTTCCCGGATGCACAATTAACATATTTAAAAAAAAATCATCGTGATTGGATAAGCAGAAAAGGCATCCAAAGGTAACATACAAACATACATTATTTTTTATTTATATCAGCTGTATAATCAGCCTGTATGACCTATCAGTATTCCTGAATAATCTTCCCTCTGATGAATAGAGATTTTTTGATTAAATACAAACATCATATCATTCTCCCAAAAGGTGATAATTCTTTAGAAAATATTTAACTCTATTTTTTTGGATATCTTTAATTTTGATTGGCATTTAAGCTAATTAAATAAATGTTTATTGTGACCTTTATAATAAATGTTTTGTGGGCCGCATACTTTTTCAAAATAAAGTGGATACTTACTGCAAAGCAGACAGCAATTCCAAGTGGTTGTTATAAACATATGGATTCTGCAAGATCTTCTCTTCTAGTACGGAAACCTTCTGCTCGAGACTGTTCTCATCTTCATCATCCGAGGAAGTAATGGACTCATCCTAAAATGCATACAAAATTGTAAGAAAAAAAAATCACTTCTCAACATTACAGGTTATTTCATAGAATTCCTCAGTATCAGATTTTACATTTCATAAAAAGATGTAATGAACAAACATTTTGTGAAACTTTGACAGTAAAATCAAAGTCAAATTAGTTTCTCACAAGGTAAATTTGGTTACAAATATATTTTTTGGTAATCGTAGCTTAAGTTGGGTAGGGTTTTAATAAAACCAGTTCGGTTTATACATTTTATAAATTTTTTGTTTACATTTATTTGACGGTAGGTATCACTACTGTCAAAGTTGGCAGAAATGTTGTGAATAACAGCATTTTAACTGCTAAAGTGGTAAATCTTATAATTAGTAATGATCCTCAGAACCATTATTCGAGAATTACATCATTGTTTTAATTGTATGAAGCATGTGTTGGTTGTATCTGGAAACACTAGTGGGAAGAGTTACCACGATCTATTTTATAGTTTTTTAATCAAAATAATAATTTCAGTTGATTAAAGTCAATAATAAAATACTAACAGATTATGGAATAATATGTATAATAAAAAACATACGAAAACTGTCAATAATGCATAACGTTATTATTAAAACCTTTAATTGTATTACCAATGCAATCAGTGCTTATTAAAGGGCATTATTGCACAATTTAAATTACAAAGAAACTGTGAATAATGTGCAATAACAATATCGATTAAAGCGAATGCAACGTACTGCCTGACATTTGGAAACTAAATGTCGCAAATACGTTTTCGCTTCACACAAGAAAGTTATTTGGGATGACCTTGCTAATTTGACGGATACACCATCGAATATATCAATGTATTTTATGTAATGCGATGAATGAATAGAATGTAGCGGTTAGATGTAAGAGAAATTTTATATTGGGGAAAAGTGAAAATGTAATTTGTAGGTTAGGTTAAGGTACAATAACGAACTTACGTCGCTGTCGTTTTTTTCGGTATCCTTGTTTGATTCCCCGCCGTCCTCGTCAACGCCCAGTTTACCGTCACTATCCTCGCTCTCAGATGTGTCGTTTTCCACGCGGGCCATGGCTCAGTGGGATATTAACGTCTCAATAATATTTACAAGTCTCTTTTCAGTGGATCCAGTACAAAATCAACCACCTACGTTCATACTTGTAAGTACCTACACATAGCTAAAGTTAGCTATTCTTGGCACAAAGCGACAACAGGAGCACCAACATGCTACTGAAAACGCTACACTGAAAGTGATTCAATTATTATGTTATCTAGCATAAATTATACTATAAATATCAACTAGAATAATTATTCTTCACGGGTGTTCTAGGTGAGTGTCCGAGAAGAGAGATGAGATACAGGGTTATTTTCCAAGGAGTTTCCCAATAATAGGTATAGTCCGAATGAAAGACGCAGGGGCCCAAAAAAGGGGTTTTTAATTGCTCGCCAAATTATTTAGGGATGATTTTGAAGGGTCATTAAGGAGTGTTTTTTTTTTCAGTAAAATCTACTTCTGGGTTGAAGAAATTTGTCAACCTATCCACAAAAAAGCTCCACGACAGAAATGTTGCATATAAAAGGGGATTGATTCAGATCTTTATGGACTGGAAAAAAGTAAAAAAAAACAAAAATTTCAATGTATAGTACTTATTATTAATAAAAATAATAAACTGCAGTGTAATATGAGTTTTCCAAGGCAAAAATAACGGTAAAATAATATTTCGGCTAAAAAATAAAATGGCTAAAAATCATAGCTTTTATATTAAGCCGTGTGTGGCTAAATTTTTCCTACTCTCTGATATTTCAACCGCCGTTGTAAGGGTCATTTTTGGGGTATTCATTCATCAAAACCTATGAAATTACAGAACTGAGTTTGTTTCTGATTCGTTACGTATTAGGTCAATAGTACAAATCGTATTTTCTATAATATTTGACAAATATTTTTAAAAACATTGATAATCAAAAAATATGATACAGTTCAAGTGCACCTGTAAAAAGTTCCTTTTTGTTTTGAGCTATTAAAAATTAAAGTTAAAAATTCAGTAAAAAATTGCGATCTTCAGTTTATGGGTATTATTTGACTTTGACAGCCTGTACATATTACTAAAATTGTCTTTACTCCGTAGCTGTCAAAAGTCAGATTTAATTGTACCTAACTTTTTTTTTCAATAACAATACAAAAAATATAATTTACAGTGATAGCAATTTTTTATAAGGATAAATATGTCTATACGCTCTTGTAGATGTTGCCTCGGATCAAAAGCATTACGATCTTTATTTGTGGCTTCAAAAAGAAAAGGGTCAGAAAGTCTAACGTACTCAAAAATGATAGCGGCTTGCTGCACATTACCTGTAAGCTTTATTTATTATCATATTGAAAAATCTTATTTCTTACAGTCTAATAAAAAAATGCCGAAAAATATGATCCGATAAAATTACAAAATATATATTTTCTCTTCATTATTAACAGATATCACCAAATGATGGCCTCCCGGAACATATTTGTTCCAAGTGTCTTCCACAACTTAAAGTGGCCTACAAATTTCGTTTGAAATGTATCCAAACACACGAAAGCTTAAGAAAAATTTCATGTATAGATGATTCCAAAGAATTTCTTCAGTCGATAGATCCCATTGAATGTTGTTTCAATGATGAGAGTAAACCACTAAAGTATGGATCTACAGCGTTTGATAATGTTGACATCCAGGAGAAGGATATCAAATTGGAATTCGAAAACCAAAACATTTTGACTGATTCTAATGACTTAGACCACGATATTAATTCTGATATTGACAGCTGTGTCAATGACGTATCTAAATCTTCTTTCGCTGAATGTCCAGAAAATGACTCGGCAGCCAATTCAGGTTCAGGTATTGATAAAATCTTCCTTTTCTTCGGAACACTTTCTTTGTGTGTTCATCTCTTATTTTACATCTGAAAATTCCATGAAAGAGAAAGGATGGGGTTATAACTGCATTGAAGGATGAGAGGGATATTTAAAGAGTGCAATTATACTTCTTAAATCTAATTATGTTATAACTTATTTATATTTTTAATATTATCAATTGATTATTTGGTACCATTAGTTATTTGATGAAAATATGTTTCTGAATTTAAAATTAGTTGAGTTTGACAATTATTTAATAATTATCTGTGATTTAGTATTTAAAACTGATTAAATCTTTTTGAATCTCTGTTGCAGAAGGAGATATAACAAGTTTATTGAAAAAAATAAAACTAAACCGTAAATTAAAAATTAAGTCACCGTTAAAATGTCCTAAATGTAATATAGAATTGGACAGCAAAAGGGATTACACCAATCATTTAAAGTCACACGACCTGGATATAAAAACTGAAAGATATTTCTGTGACATCTGTCAAAAATGTAAACAAAAATAATATTGTAAATCTTTATATATCAACCGATTTGGCGCCCTTGTCACTTCTGAGATCAAACATTGTAATCACTCACACGAGGCGTCATTATATTTCTAGTGTAGTAACAATTATTCTAAACCTTTTTCACAATAAGGTTCCATACAAATATGACAGAGCAAGGACACTTAAAAAATCAAATAATACTTCAATAGGAAGATTTTTGTTTGCTCTTAAAATTTTTTGAAAAATATTTAAGATTTAATGTTATATCACATATATTTAATATGACATTATAAAATTTAGATGTTTTTTTTTAAAAGTGTATTTATGTCGGTTATAGAAAATGACAAAAACTATTCTATATATATTTTAGCATATGCTTCAGAAAGGAAGCATAAATATTTGCATACCGAAAAGTATATGAATCCTGATCCCCATGAATGTGAAATATGCAAACGAGTGTTTCTTAAAAGAGCCAACTATATGAACCACCTGAAGATACATTCCGATGATAAATCTTTTGTTTGTGGGGAATGTGGGGCGTCTTTCAAGCAACCAGCTGGATTGACTCAACATAGGCTAGTATAAAAGTATTAATAAAATAAACTCAAACAGTCTCTTTCAATTAATAAAGTATTTTTTTTTCTTATAAATAATAGGTACATTCAAATCTTACATTTTATATTAAAATATGTATACTTTTCTTTATAAATTTTAGACTTATACACAAAGAGAAAAAATATTCTTGCGAGTATTGTTCGAAGAAATTCACATTAAAATATAGCTGTATAGTTCACATGAGGTCAGTATCAAATTTTTATACTTTTATGTATTTATTATAAAATATCTTATAATGAATGCATAAATTTATTATTAATTCTATATTATAAATTTGTATTTAGATCCCATACTCAAGAAAAGCCATATAAATGTTCATTCTGTCCCAAACAATTTGCAACTGGAAACAAAAGAAATATTCATCTGGCAACACACATAGATTTAATTAGTGAAACAACAGATAATAATAATCTAGAAGACATTAAAAAGTTTGTATTTTTTATATCTCAATTGAACGTTATATAATTTATATATGAGTAAATGTCTCATTATTATTTTTATTTAAGGTCTATACTGAAAAGGAAAAGTAGAATAGATCTAACCTGTGCTTATTGCACAAAAGTTTTCCAAAGGAAATCTAAGTTAGAAGAACACATCAATGTACATTTGGGTATCAAAAACTACTTTTGTGAAATTTGCCAGAAATGTAAGTTTAATATTATTTAACAAGAGATTAATTTATAACATGATCATATATTTATCGGATTGTCCGATGTGTAGTGGAAGTGTTGTGATCTGTGGATTGCTGAGAAGGGATTGTTATGCATGTTAGGAAGAGATTGATGGAAATACATGGACATTCCGAACATAAAAATAAAAGAAATAAGAACATGGTATAATGACACGGGGAATTTAATGTCAGTAAGTAAGCTAAATATTTAAACAATTTTAAAGGTTGAAAAGTTAACAGAATAATTACTTTAGATTTGAGTTGAATGATGAAAGAGATTTTATTTGTTAACAAGTTATAGAAATGATTTTTAGAATAATGAAAGGTTACTAGTACGTTGGTGTAATTTGGTTAGTCATAGAGCGGGCACGTAACATAGTGATTTCACCGGCGGGTAGCTTCATAATTGATCAGATTACGGAGGCGGTCGAGAGTGAAGAGAGAAGAGAGAAGAGTTCTGGTCCGTATAGTCATATGCTTATATAGAGACTGCTCAACTCTTACCTCCGATTGCACCGATAGGTGCAATAGTATTTGAAGCGACCTCTGGTGACGGCAATTCTAACAACATATATGGGACATACAAGGCAAACGTTAATAGACAAGACATAGATACCGAAATTGGTGCAATTGATAAAACTGAAGTCCGCCACATATTTAAAAACTTCTTGATCTTCATATTTTCAGTTTATACATCAAAGCGTGGGCATGAGGTTCTTCACTCAAAGAAATCTGAATGCCAGTGTTCAATATGTGATAGAAAGTTTGCCTATAAGTTACTTTTGAAGGATCACATGAGAACACATAGTGACGAAAGAGCTTTTAGGTGTCATTGTGGAGCATCATTTAAACAACCATCTGGATTATACCAGCACAAGTAAGGAAAACCAAATTCATATTTATAATAAAATATCTAAACTTGTAAAAATAATAAAACAAGCTAGATAAACAATGTATTTCATTTCAGACTCACTCACAAAGAAAAAGCTTATGTTTGTCAGTACTGCTCAAGTAGATTTGCATTGAAACATACATTAATTATTCATTTAAGGTAAATAAAACATTTTGTTCATATAACTATTGTGTCATGACGGTGTTGGTAATAATGAATTAATTTGACATAATTATTTATAAACGTTCCAGGACTCATACAAAAGAAAGACCATATGAATGTGATAAATGTCCAAAGAAATTCACAGCAAGTAGCCATTTGAAAATACACATCCTCAGGCATGGAGATGCTAGGACCTTGTGTTGTGAGTTTTGTGAGAAAAGATTCAAAACAAATGGGTTTGTATTTTGAATACACTTACCTTCCATAATTAAACAGCTTTAACACGTTTAACGCCACGTAATGTTTTTAATGCATTGAATGTTGAAATTCCTGTACAGGGATTGTTTGTTCAAAAAAAAAATGTCACCGGTGACCTACGTGGCGCCCTGATCAAAAACAGCGTAGGTCACCGGTGACCTAAGTGGCGTTAAAAGTGTTAACTATGTATAAATTGTTTATTTCCTAAATTTTGTTCTTTTAATTGATCAATTATTGATATATTTTATTGCATTTTAATTAATAATCTATATACTTATCAAGTTTTCTTTTTAATTTGGTAGAATTAATAATATATCATATTATTTTAAGAAATAAGTTTTTTCTGTCAAATATATATTTGAACAAACATGATTATATTTATTGTATTTTCAGAGATCTTAAGAAGCACATAAAAGTACACGAAAAGGAAAGAAAATATCCTTGTAAAGTGTGCGACAGAACATTCTTCCGATCGGATCATCGAAATCGACATGAAGCTACTGTACATTCACTCCAAGAAAGTAAAATGGAAGATTGTGGGCTTACTTAAATTTGTATATGTTTTTATACCGATAGTTTAATATAATTGTTTTTTTTAAATACATCGATATTTAAAAAGTTTATCGGAATATTTTATTTTTTATAATCTCTATAAGATTTTTAATGCTCGCATTAAAAGTGAATATTTTGATTTATCATTTTAAATCTAAATTAAAACATAAATAAATAAAAAAGGGCAGATTATCTTCTTAAGTTGTTTCTGATACCACCATTCATCACTTTCTCCCTATTAGATTCTTCATCAAATCTACTTTACTTGCGTACTCCAGCACACTTCTAAACCCAATCTCTTCAAACTCCCACACCCTTCCCCTCCGACTAACCTATCCTTGTTCTCGCACACCACCCACTCTTGAGGAGTGACTATCAAATAAAGTATTTTAAAACAAAAAAAAACAGGTGTGAGATAAAATATTTTTAATTTGATGGTTTTAAAATTGACGTACAATTATATTTGTACAGTTACATCGAGAATCGTTTATTAACATCTTTAACGTTATATTTGAAAACTAATTCTAAAAAAAAAATCGTTTTGTATTTAAGATGTTAAGATAACAAACAAACAAAAAAATGTAATACGAGTGTCATTTTTATGTTGAGAATGTACATATTTAGGGCTCTACCCCGATGAAGATACCTACCCAATTAAAAGATGAAGAAAATTACGAATCTTGGCTATGGATGTTGTTTTATTTTACCTGGTCTACTGTCATTCTTGACGTTAAACACATAGTTGAAAAAAACTTTTGCTGTTAATTATGAAATTCATTACACTGAATTGCATTGTGCTGGTGTTTATTTATTTTTGATATCATAGATAGAGTTTAATCTATTTTAGTTATTTTTATAAATATCTCATTCAAGTACGCGAAGAAAAATGTCGCATGTTTTGAAAGATTGCTGTCGATGTTGTTTGAGTTCTGGCCCATTACAACACATTTTTAAGGATAAACAATTGGATAATAAAAGCGTTTCTTGCTCCGAAATGATATCCGTCTGTTGTTCTTTTGCCGTGCGTAATTTTATTCACTTATAATTAAATTATTTTTTCAAATATAGGTATTTTGATTCGGATATGAAGTCCTTGGTATATAATCTAGTTATTCGTAACTACAGTATTACTAAATGCAATTTAACACTTTTGCTCGCGAAAGTTTGATATTTACTTTTTTAGAAATTCACCTTTATTTAGTACAAATAATTAAGATGTCAGTACTATAAAGAGCTTTAGGTATTAAGCTTTAGATATGAATTTAAGTACACTTAAGTTAAAGTTTATATTTGAATTAGGAACAGAGAAGAAACAGTTGAAAGCAGTCAGTTTCAAGTAGTCTATCTTTGAATTCCTTCTTGTATAAACGGAATTTTGTCTTGTGGAGAGAGTAAGATTTTTGTAGAATGATCCTTTGAGACTTGAATGTATCGTAATATCGGTCTGATAGATCGTAACCTGTATTTTATGTATTCTTTATGTTTATTTGTGCTTATTGTTGGTTTTTGCACTGTATATATTTAATGAATAAAAGTATAAACAACACAACTGTATCAATGCCTCCTGGCTTAAATGGGCCTTGATAAGAAGTGTAAAACTTATTGTATTATAACTGGTGTGGCAAAGATTTTCGATCTGATCTGCAGAGTTGATTTATAAATAGATATGAAATATTAAACCCCTTTTCTCAGAATTTTATATCAGATAATATAATTACACACATATATCAAACATGTTAACTTTTTGAAAAGTTCCTTTATTATTTTTTAAAACTTTTCGATATAATAGCTACAGTAAAACTAAAAAATGAGTAGTAAAATTGTTGATATGTTTATGTTCTTATAGGTATTTCCCAATGATGGTTTTCCCCTTTACATTTGCTTGAATTGTCTCATTGAGCTGAAGCGTGCCTATAGTTTTCGCATGAAATGCGATCAAACATACAAAAGACTCAAAGGTATGGTGGTGGTTGACTCCACTCAGGACTCCAAGATGTTTATGGAGAAACCCAACCCCATTAACATTGGATGCTTTGGTTCCATGGGCTTAGAACAAAAGGAAATCAAGTTGGAGTTTGACCCGGCGAACATTTCTCCCAGCGTCAGCTGTGCCATGGAGGATGATCATGCCAACATTGAGGACTTTGATATGTTGGATGAGAAGAAAAACATAGAAATGTATCCAATCGATGAAAATTTGGAGTCACACATTGGTAATAAATATGAGATTTTTTAAGTTAAAAATATTTATATAACATCCCAAATCAAATAACTAGGTTACTCAATATTCATCAGATTGAGCTGTATAAACTATATCTAAAAAATATTATAGCAATTACTTATAATTAAAGAAGTTTTATTAGACTTGAGTTCCTCACAATTTCAAACACCATATCATCACTCTTTATAAATACGTTACGGTTATCAACTGACAATACTAGGTGAAACTGCATAATTATAATTATATATTCATTTAAATTAAAAAATTAAAATGTGAAATAAAATTAAATATTTTTGATTTGTTAACTTTATCTATACTGTTTAATATTTTTTTTATGGAAATATCAATGATATTTTATGCTTATATAAGGTAATGTTTTTTTCAGGAGAAAACTCAGATATGTATGAAATAAAAAACAGTACCGGCAGTCTTGTTATAAGAAAATCAAAGAGACAGAAAACATTGAAAGTTGAACCCAGCAGAACTTGTCCTGAATGTGGGGCAGAGTTCAAAAAGAGATCTGAATACAAGAAACATCTAAAAACTCAGCACGATTTCAAATCTGAGAAATACTTTTGTGAAATATGCAAGAAATGTAATTATAACTTTATCATCTAAAGTCTTATAAAATTATTGATTACAGTTCTATTGTGATTCATTTGAATAATGGCTTATTTGTTTTACGGATGCTCAAAAATGGTCTTACAACATCTGCTTTTGTTTATTTAATATACTAAAATTTAACCCAATCACTTAAAATGCAGAGTCTATCTATAGTGGGAATTATTTATCATTATTAAAACAATGTAGTTTTAAAGTTAATTTTTCACAAACATATCAATGTGTAATTCAATAACATTAATAAAGTCATGTCACTTGTTAGGGTTCATATATACTCGTAGTTTGTCTATAATAATAATATCATTATTATACCTTATCTTCCAATGGAAGTTCTCCAAAACAAGCTTCATCAACATCCTTGGAATAAATCTCGAATAAAGGAAAATATTATAAGTCAATTAAGTATAAAGCTGGTCTCGCTTCCAAAAAACTATGAATATTATATAGATCACGTCGGTATTTCAACGATAAACAACTTCTTCTTCTATTTAAAGGACAAATCCGACCTATTCTTGAATACGGCAGTCACTTTTGGATTGGAGCTCCAAAATACCTTCTAAACTTAATTGACTCAGTTTAAAGAAGAGCCATTCATTTGTTTGATAAACAATGACACTCTTACGTCTAACCTGCAGTCAATGGAACAGAGGCGTAAGATTGGTTCACTTAGTCTCGAACTGACAGTTTCCAAAGTTCCTTCCTTAATGCCACCGGTAAGCTTTGGAATGCTCTTCCAGCGTCTGTGTTTCCTCCTTCTTACAGGGTATATGTGAAAACGTTGTTTTATCTCCTTAATTACTAAACATTTCAAATCAAATTTAAAAATCCTGGATATCATATCCACCAATATATGACAAAAAACCACTGGGTATATTGATTTCATTTTGATATTTATAATACTAATACTATGGTTAACAAAATATGGTATAAAAATATTGTTTACTTATATATTGTATAAATATATTTTTAGTTTACTCTTCTAAAATGAAGCACGGCTGCTTCGATAATCAAAAAAGGACACTTGATAAATTAAAGGAATGTCCAATTTGTAAATCTACTTTCCAAAACAACACGAATCTCAAAAGTCACATAGAAACACATTCAGAGGAGAGAAATTATGTTTGCGGAGAATGCGGGGCGACCTTCAAGCAATACGCTGGTCTATACAAACACCGGTTAGTTACAAGAAACACAGTTAGATAAATCATTTTAAACTACTATTATTATAATGTGTTCTCACATTTAAACTTTCAGGCTCTTGCATCAAGAAAAGAAGTTCAAATGCGACTACTGTTCCAAGAAGTTTTCATTAAAGTATAATTTGTCAATTCATTTGAGGTCAGTATAATTAATATTTTTAATTAATGTTTACTATTTTATATTTGTTTAATAGTTCTATTAAATTTATAGTTACTAACTTAACTATATACATTTTAACAGATTGTGAACTTGAAAAAAGGCAGCTAATCGTATATTTACTATATGTTATATATTAGTCAATCTGCAGTGGAGTGTTCTATGGTGAAGTGTCATCAGCGTACTCCAGCAGACATTGAGAGAGTCGCTTACAGCTTCTCAATCTGATGATATTGACTTGAAGAGATGTAGTCAATAACGAGGGTGAAGAGAAACGGATCAAATATGCAGATTTTAATGGGATTATTATATTTGTGTAACTCTATTCCTCTTTAAAATTTGAGCAATTTGGCAATTCATATTGTTCGTATAATACCCCTTAGCCTGTTAACCGTGAAAGCATCTTTGTAATTTTGCAACATACAGCGGGCGCGAACTCTTTCACTTGGATGTATTAATACATCATGCTCTGTGGAAACGTAATTTCATGTTATTTTATTTTTATTTATGCTTAAATTAAATGAAAAGACTATTAATAACATATTTTTTGTCTATTTATACATAAGCACAATGAAAAATAGAAAATTACAAAAAAATTGATTCAAATGACCTTGATTTTTTGTATAAAATACATATAAAGTGCATCTACAATGCATTAAAGATGTACATATTTTTAAATCGTAGAAGAAAAGAAAACATTTTTTTAAATTAATTTTTTGATGAACATATACATCCCGCCCTTTCCAGGGCGCAACATATATTCCAAGTATGTATTCATACGTCCTACTCGAATCCGATATTGTTTACGTTTGAAGTATTTATACGTCTTGCCCAGTTAATAGGTTGATGGCTAGTAAAATATGCTACTCATGACATTAAAAAAAAACTCTTTAAATGTTATTGTCATGTTTAAAAGGTAAATTAATTATATATTTTTTACTTAGATCACATACACAGGAGAAGCCTTTCAAGTGCCCTTTGTGTTCTAAATCTTTTTCTACCGGCAATCAGAGGAATATTCATTTAACCAAACACGAAGATTTGAATTCGGAAGATTTGGATAAAGATATCCTGAAAAACTTATTACAGTTCAAAGAGTAAGCACATGTTTATTATGCAGTGTTTTCTTAAAATAATTATTTTTCCTCGATGTAATAAAATTCAATATATATGAATATAGTTATGTAGTAC
Source organism: Glossosoma conforme (assembly GCA_022606575.1). Lineage (NCBI taxonomy): Eukaryota > Metazoa > Arthropoda > Insecta > Trichoptera > Glossosomatidae > Glossosoma > Glossosoma conforme. Next base: position 1,310,491 of record JAGTXR010000046.1, read on the forward strand.
CTTAATTACTGAACTTCTAAATTCATAATATATTTTTATTTTTAGAGGCTTAGCTGAGAAGCAAAGTAAACATCTAGAATGCAATTATTGCGACAAGACATTTAAATCCAAAGCCAACTTCAAGGATCACGTCAACATCCATCTTGGCATCAAAAACTACTTTTGTGAAATATGTCAGAAATGTAATAATACCTAATTAATAAAAATCTATGTTACAGGTTATACAATGGTACCTCGACATACGAGTTTAATTCGTTCCGCAACCTTGCTCATATTTCAAATTACTCGTATCTCAAAACAAATTTCCCCATTGTCACAGAACGCGAGCACACTGATAACTGATTCTCTGCCCGTTGCCGGGGGATTCACGCGGGAAAGCGTGACGCGCGGTTCGTGTGCAATCGGCCAACCCGCTAAGCCGATTGCTCGTATCTCAAATTTTGCTCGTATTTCAAAGCAAAAAATCGCTCGTTCGACGGCTTGTATCTTAAAAAACTCGTGTGTTGGGCACTCGTATGTCAAGGTAGCACTGTAATTATTAACTATTTTATTGATTATTTGTGTCTTTACAGTTTGTACATCAAAAAGGCGCCACGCACCTTTGCATTCATATAAAGAGGTTCCTTGTCAGATCTGCAATAAAGTGTTTAAAACCAAACAATCTTTAAAGCAACATGAAAGGTTACACAGCGACGAGAGACCGTATGTTTGTCATTGCGGGGCAACGTTCAAGCAGCAAGCTGCGTTATACAAACACAAGTAACAATTTTGAGATAATTTCAATTGCAATTTATTTATTTTTTCCTACAATAACAGAAAATCAAAAGATAATGCAATAAATTGTCAATGAGTTTTCCTTTTCAGACTAATACATGAAGAAAAGTCATTTGTGTGTCATTACTGCTCGAGAACATTTGTAACTAAATACAAATTAAGTATTCATATAAGGTAGGCATGTGTGGTCTAGACTCTAGAGCTTAAGGGATCAAATGTTAAACAACAAGTCAATGGCTGAAAAAGCTTTATATTATTGTCGATTATCTATAATATACCACTTGGTGTAAGACTGATCCTTCCTCTTATTGTATTAGCCATCCTGACAGTATATATACCATACTTTGTTTTTTTTTTTAAGATTGTTTTATAAATTAGGGGTCAGTAGGGAGTTGGTAGAATTAACTAATATGCAAATCATTATCAAATGTTGAATCAGAATTAGTAGAATTAATAGAAGATATTTTATAAATATAGGAAAGTACAGAATTATTATATCGTATTTATTTTTTAGGATACATACCAATGAAAGACCGTATATTTGTGACCAATGCCCAAGAAAGTTTTTCACCGGAAACCTTTTAAACATACACAAAATTCGCCACGGAAGTGAAAAGACGATGGCTTGCAAATTGTGCGAGAAAACATTCAAAACGCTAAGGTTAGTTCATTTATTTTTTATGTCTATTTATTGCACCCAAAGTGTTTATTTCGGATACAAACACAAGAAGTATCTTTGCAAGCTAGACAATATTGGCATAATGTCACACTTTGATTGAAGTGAAATTGTTTTTTCATTTATAATACATTAATTATGATTTGATTATTTTTAGTGATTTGAGACAGCATACAAAGGTGCATAAGAAAGACAGAAAGTATCCCTGCAAAGTGTGCAATAGAAGCTTCTATCGATCTGATCATCACGCACGCCACGAAGCCACGGTCCATTCACTCCAAGAGAAGAAGGTTGAAAATATTTCAGCTTAGTCTGTCCTGGGATATCTACATTAAGTTTTGTAATTATTTATATATATGTTATTAGGTTTTCACTGTCATTGACTTAGGGTGTTTTAATTATTGTGTAATGCTCAATACTTACCTTGCGAAAAAGAGGCTTTGTTTTTTCGTAAGTTTATTATGAAGGCAGAAAAATTAAATAAATATAAACTTAAAAAATGAAAGAAATTAAAATAAGAACAAAAGAGTTATGAATTTATCATAACATAAATATAATAATTAAAGTTAATTATTCTTTAAGAGTTATTGTAAAGTATTTTAATGATGTTAATTACATGATGAATTTCTATTAATTGGTGAATAAGTGACTGTGAGTGCAATTTTTAAACTGAAGATTATGTTTTATTTATAGTCAGGTTAGTTTTATGTGGTTAGTGATGGTGTTTTTTGACATTACGAGTTATAGAATTGTTAGTTGAAGGCTCATCACACATCAATTGAAGACTCAACGGTCCGACGCGAGTGTTGGGCTGTAATATTGTCATAGTTATTAATTCCGCAAAATCGATTTCTTTGTCTATGAAATCATCAGTTTATAAAGAAGGATTTTACAGATATTTTGTGAAAAAAAAGTCGTGTCTATTATGTATAATTTAAATGTACATACTCGTATGTGATAATATTTTTTAATGTTCTCAGTAGTTGTTAAAACGATTTGTTTTTATTAAATATATTTATTTACAATAAGGTGTGAATATCAAGACAAAAAGGGTACTTCTTTAATCTGAACGTTGACATTATGAATATATTTTATGCACAGGATGGACAAATATATGTGTTTTAGATGGATAGTAAATATTATTTATTTAAATGAACATTTATCTATTTATATTAATAAATTGGTTCATTATATATTAAACAAATAAAATATTTTTAAGAAAATATATTTTTATAGAAATGTGAGTCAATTGATACAAGTAACCTATATATTATAACAAACAAATCATTCCAGAATTTTACCAGAAATATAAAATATTTGTTTATGGAAACATGTTCACCTACTCATATATAAATTAATGTAAAATACAATGTATTGTAACATTTTGAATCATCTTCATTACATAACAAACCTGCCTGAAATACAGTTTCGATTTTATGAAAATAAATAAGAAGTTTATTATTTATGAATTTTTGACATTACTATTTTTTTTAACTTGATTTTCTTTGATATAAAATTTGCAAATCTATAAGGGAACTGATTGTGTTGGTTTTTTTTTTAAATGTAAAAAAATATATATAGTTGTGTTGTTCCCTGCAAGTTACACACAAGGTTAGATTATGCGTCTGAAAAACAGTTAAAGAACGTAGGAGCCTATTTCATATCAGCCTCGCTTAAAGGCGCGTCTAGCCCCGACGATTTCCTTGAAGTTTAACAGCAAGGGACCGTCAGAACTAAGCAGCAGTTCAGAAAAATCCTCCCAAGAAATGGTAGAGATTCCCAAGCGACAACACAGAACGCGTGTCCTATCTCATGGATGATGCACTCCATGAGACTGTCTCACTGTCTGTTGTATGCCTGGATCACATGGGTGCTGGATAGGCCACATTGACTCCTCATTGTTACTTTTTATGATTTCTAGTTTCATTTCGACCATTATTTTTATATTCTTATATTTTTATTACTAGATGACATTTTTGCAAGGTAAACATTGCTTAAAAAATCACGTGCTGCCTCAACGCAAATTTAAAAAAATGTGTGATCACAAATGACACTTACATGTTAACCGATAGAATGCTAAATAAAACTAATATATAGGTCTTCTCCTTACTCCTTAAGGAAGTGTTTGATTTGTGAAGCACAGAAGAGTACATGAAAAGGGCTTATTATAAGAGTTTTCTTTGTATTTATGGGTTAAAAAAGAACTGTCCTTATGTAGGTCAGTATAAAAAATTATCAATATTGAAAAAAAAATCTATCATTTATAATTAAGCTGAATGTATTGACTTCCGAAGTTTTATGACAAATGTATATGATTCATCATTGTAAGTGTTCCATAGGTAAATATTCTTTTTACTATTTGTTTGTTGGGTTAATCAACCAGCCCCCTTAAAGCCCTAACCAGAGGGCACCACCTTTGAAAAAATGTTACAAGATTTAATTTATTTATATTATCACATACAGGAGAATACCGACAGATGGTGATCGTGATTCCGAAGTTTCATCTGTGGATTCTATGTCGCTTACTATTTCTACATATAGCTAAGTGGAGTGTAGATCCGCCAACCTCATACACTACAGCCTGATATTCACGCATCATCCTTATTATTACAGGAGTTCTCTATGAATGGGTGGTTTCCACAGGATGACTTTTATCTACAACCAATTTTGATTAATAGGCTGTGTAACGGACGTCCGATAATATAGATCAACATAAGTACAAACTATAGTCTTCATATATTTTTAAAACTATTTGTTAATGATTATGTTTAATAGATTACCTTCAAAAAATATCCCATAAGTAGTTTGGTTTTTATTGGTTCATAAATTTTGCATTGTGGAATTCGTGCGAACATGACTTTTTCAAGGATGGTCTCGCGTGTTGTGTAGTATTGAAACATTTGTTTCCTTTTTTTACACTGTTCCAGAATTTAACATGTGTTTCAGACTTTCAATCATTAAAAACATATCAAAAAATTAGTCCTTCAAAATGAATCGCATAAGCAAGGTAAAAGTGGTCGACATTGGACTTCTTAAAAAACAACATTTATTTTGTATAATAAAGTATTATTCAAATTTTTTATAAGTTTTGGAACAAGTTATGTTTATAAATTTAATAAAACGATTTTTTTTCATTGAATTTTTTTTTTTCAACCAAATTACGAAAAACAGTCTGAATGGGTTAACTATATTCTAAAATTTTTAACATTTGTTGATAGGTACTATGAAAGACTATTTGGAGCAAGTGTTCGAGGACATGAGTTGTAGCTCTTATGCTGAGCAATAGAGGGTTGCAGAGGATCAAGAAGAGTGGAGATCGAGATGCAAGATTTTGTTGCTGCAAACCAATCCACCGGATTGATACTACGAAGACTGAAAAATTTACATTAATCATAATCTTCATTTAAATTCTATAGCATTAATATTATTATTCCACGGATAGGTAATCTTCCCTTTTGATAAATAATTATTTTTTCATAATAACATTAATATTATAACAAAAGATGTGACATTTATACAAAATATGGATTAATAAGTAGGATTGTTAAAATTGGAATTCTTGAGGTCAAATAAAACCAAGTTGTTATGTAAAATTATGCATTTATTTCATGGAAATAATTTGTACATAAGTGAATGTTTCTTTTAGTCGAACAGTCCGAAGCCCATGTCATCGTCTGATTCGTCTTCCTCCTTCTCTTCCACCTTCTCGGCTGCAAACAATAAAACATAGTCATTAGTCAAGAATAAGGAGAAACACAATAAAAAGCGTTTTAAGTTTCAATACTCAGAAAAAAGTGAGACATCAATGTTTCTCAGCCGAAAGATGGTATGATAATAAATTCATCACGAAAAGTAAATGGCAAGCTGGCAATTTTTTTTGAAGTTATTTGTCAGCGGTTAACAAGAAGCTGTATTATATTGAGATTTAGATAATTATTCACAACATTTTTTTGGTCTGTAATTAATTAAATTATTAGGCAGTAATTATTTATGAAAATGTCAGTAGAAAATACATAAAAAGTCAGCAAAAATAATAAATTGGCAGGAAATAATTTATGATTGGTAATTATTAATAGGTTAGATTTATTTATTTTCATATTGTATATAGCATAGGTTCATATTGTATATAGCATAGGTTCATATTACAGGCAATATTTAATATATTAATGCCACTTTAATAACAGACGACATTCATACTGACACAGTAAATAGTGCCAATTTATTTAATCTACTGCCTATTATTGAACATATAAATACACTATTGCCTATTATTGAACAAATAAATACACTATTGCCTATTACTGAACAAATAAATACAGGCCATAATTATTCAACATCATTTATTAAATGCATTACTGTTTTTTTCATCTCGATATATTATAGCTTCAAGTTTTGGAAGGTAATGTTATAAATAGGTTAATATTTGAATACAATAAAAAGTAAAGTTACCCTTCTTCTCAGTGGCAGCAGCGGCCGCTGGAGCGGCGCCTCCAGCGGCTACGGCCACGGCACCGCCACCCGAGGGCATGGAAGACAGCTTCTCACGACCTGCACAAGAGCAATTTATTAGATGGGCTCCAGTCCAAGTGTAGTAGGGAGCATTGGTGCGAGCATCAGACAATAAGTCTCTCAGCACTGCCAGTCAGCCGAAAGATGGTATGAATGAGAATCATCATAAAATGTTATAAATTGTTATTTATTCTGTAATGTTACCACGATATGCTGCACTAACATAATGCTAATAAAATATCTAATGTACTGCTAATAATGAGCAACAATGTGCATGTTTGTTTTCATACTTTGAAACTAAGTGAAAAGTCACTAAACTAAGTCAGTGGGGACTTGGAGACCGCCTCGCATCTAAGATCCTGCCCCATGTGCCCAACTAGCTGCACATTTTAAGACCTAATGCTGGGCAGCATACGGAACATCGATGTTGCTAGATCTTCCCCCCGGAAACAATTTAACGTCGCTGACACGAAGATCATCAAAATGTGAGGTTATGCTATAGGAAGGATAACATTATTTTGAAATGTTTACATGTGCATCTATCTGACAGTAAAATAGTAAATACACACCTTTGGTGAGCAGCTCTTCAATGTTCTTGCCGGTAAGGTCGGCAATGACCTTCTTGAGCTTCTCAGCATCAGCCTCGATACCCACGGAGCTGAGGATCTTCTCGATATCCCCAGCAACTGGAGCTGCCTTCCCGCCCAACACGGCTAACAAGTAAGCGGCCACGTAACGCATTCTAAAAGGAGAACATATAAATAAATAAACTCAATTAATACGCAATATTATTTTCCCATGATAGTCATCTGTCACTGCAATGATGGAAGCATCCGTTGACATCGCGTCCAAAATATAACATTTAACTGTCAATATCGTTTATAGTGTGAAATAATTTAGTTGCGAGTAGGTTCGGCGAGATAAAATTGTTAAAATTAAACTGATTTGCTTACTTTTAAGTCGAAGATGACACGAAACGTGTGAGGCGCCGGGTTATGAACTGTTCGCTAGTGGTTCACTGCGAAAAGAGAGAAGTTCGCGCGAGTGAGACGTGCATCCGCTTTGTCTATTGCCATATACTTTTTAAAAACACATTTTATTCTCATTCATAGTATAACTTTAACAGCCAGTTAAATAATAATAAAACTAATGGGTATTCTAGAACTTAAAATTACACCAATGTTATTTATAAATTATAACTCAATACTTTTTAGCCAATCAAGTATACATTTTACTTCAGGCAAGTCGAGAACTTTTTATGATTAATATATAAAACACTTACATAAAATTAATCTAAAGGAAAAAAAATGTGTCAAAAGTAAGGACACTATACAATAATCATTATGTACATACTTGTTTTTATATTTAATGTTTAGTAGTTTTAAAGTAAAAAGATATCAGAAAAATCTGTAAATTTTATTTAAAAAGTGTGTCTTTTTGTAAACTATTTACAATGAATAAAGTTTTTTTTTAAAAGGAACCAGAGTAAAAATGGCTCCATATTCTAGTTCTGAATTATTCATGAAATGCGGCTTCTTATAATAGTTACAATACAAATATCTATTTTTTAAATATCACTTTTGCTCTATAAAAATAAAACCTCCAAAACTCGTACATCCATTCTCTCCATTCGTACACAATAAATCAATGAAATATAAAAAAGAGATCAATGAATTGGGTTGAACATTTAAATCGTTAAATATATACTGAAATACTTCTTAAGAACACTTATTCAGAGAATCATAAAATAATTTAGGTTCATTCAAGCTAAAAAATAATAAAAACTTAACGGTTATATAGACCAGTGCTCCGCAACCGGTGTGTCGCGGCACACTGGTGTGCCGTAAGGCCGATACAGGTGTGCCGCGATCAAATAAGGTAATATTATAAATAAATAACTTTAAAACGGTCCTCAAGCTCTCAGCGCCTATCGCCTATTTATGTAGGCACACAACGAGGCACTTGCTTTATTAAGTTCTAAATGACTTAAAAAAAGTGAAATTGATCAAATTAATATATATTTTTGGCTTTTGGTGTGCCGCGGTATTTAAGGTGAGAACTTTGGTGTGCCGTAGATGAGAAAAGGTTACGGAGCTCTGATATAGACAATCAAACACAATATTTACATACAAGTGTTATGCTTACAATAATACAAAGGGCTTCTTAAATTTCAGCTTTTCGTGGTGTTTAGTGTTCGTGGCTGTGAAATAGTCGATTTTAAATATTTTTAAAGGAATCAAACATCGTATTAAATGCCTCCTCCCCAGCTGCAATTATCATTTTGTGTTATTTATAAATTAAATTAGGGGTCACTGGCATAGATAAAACTTAGTTGACAATAATTGTCTAGTACATATAACCTAATTCACCTGACAGCTAGTTCCCATAAACGCTAGCGGCCGCTTTGTACTCCGTTCGGTTATTTAATTTTTTTAATCATGGCCGATAGATTGACCCAACTGCAGGATACCATTAATCAAGTAAAACAAATATTTAGATTGTGCTATCGAAATGTCAAATTTTTGTTTGTAAAAAAATAAAATGGTCGATTTGTTTGTTTTAGATCGCCGAACATTTTTGCAACAGTATCGGTATTCTGCAACAATTTTCGACCCCGAGCAAGTTTTCGGGGTTCGACAGGAGCGGCTCGCAGACACCGAGCCAGCAGCAGGGGCAGGAGGACTATGCGCTGCTGTTTTCGTCGCTCATTTCTCGGTGTGCCAAAGACATTGATATTCTCATAGAATCCCTGCCCAGCGAGGAAAGCTCCACTGAACTGCAAGTCCAAAGTTTGCGGAGGCTCGAGAATGAGAATAAAGAAGCCGCCGAACGGCTAGAAGAGGTAACTTTAGTTACAAAGTGTATTTTTTTTTAACAATAGTAATGTCTACTGATAAAATATATTAATGTATATTAATATTTTGGATAAATTAGTCACTGAGCTGATTTTAGCCTAGTATTAATTGTCACTGATATTGTTCTAGGTTGTGAAACAAGGAGAAATACTTCTAGAGAAAATTCAAGGTGCTCTTAGTGACATCGCCCAAGCCCAACTTGATATGAAGAACCCCGACCTAATGACTCTGGAGCCAAGAATCCAATCATAAAACAAGGGAAAAGAAAAGTGGTGAATGTTATATTTATGGACACATGGAATTTTCATTTACTGAATGTTTCCTTTAGAATCCTTCTTTGTATTATTCTCATTAACGACGTTTCTACCATGCATTTTGTGAATGTGATATAATTTATCAATGAACTGCTGCAAAATAATGTCTCGAGTAATGTGTGCATGAAGGCATTTTACGCGGAGCTTAAGCACACATTTTTTCTTTTTACGGTTGATAAAATCACCAAATAGGCATTCTAACATATGTTGTCTGTATCATTTCTCATATATGGAACTGTCTGAGTAGATATATTTAACTTTTAATAGTAATTATGTGCTAAAAAGTACTTAAGAGGTAAAACATATTTAATTTATTTTAGATTTTTTCGGAAGTTTTATTTTAAACATTATTATTAGCAAATTCATTGAATACTAGTATAGTTTGGAGTTCTTGGTAAGCTTTTAAAAAAGTTTAGAATGCAAAGAGTCAATGGCATATGATTTTTTACAATGCACCACAAGCATCTCATTTTTTTGTCAGAAAGTTATGTAATACTGAGGTTTTTTTAATTAAATCGAAGTCACAAAATGGCGTCAAGTAATAAGACGTAAGACATTGGAACAAAGAAGAAAAGAATCTCAGAAGAACTGAGGAGTTTTCAAGTCAGACGGACTATAAAATATTTTTTCATGGACAACAAAGCCAATTTTTATTTTTTTATATAAACATATACAGGAGAATACCGACAGATGGTGATAGTAATTCTGAAATCCCATCTGTGGAATTCTATGACGCTTACCATGGTGTATATGGCTAAAAGCTGCATGTGGAGTGTTGATCCGCCAACGTCATAGACTACAGCCTGAGATTCACGCATCATCCTTTATTATTACAGGAATTTACTATGAATGGGTGGTCTTCACGGGACGACTTTCGTCTACCACCAATTTTAATTAATAGGCTATGACTGACATTTTACGGGTGATGGATCAAATTCACACCAACCGGGGTATTATAGAGCTCAGAAATCGATTAAAAATACCTTTTTTTTTAAATCTCCATTGGGGATCGAACCCACGACCTTTGGCTTGCAAAGCAAACGCTTTGACAATTGAGCTATGACCACCGGCATCATTACATATGAATATGCTTCATATGTAATGATTCCGCTTCTGTCTTGAAAGAGTATGATATCAGCTTGATATAGCACTTTTAGGCTGATGCCGTAAAGCCTCGAAAAACAATCTTTTGTCTCTTATTTTTGATCGCTCGCCTGACAGGCACATCTAATAATGTTAGTTTTAATTATAGAATATTATGCAGGCGTATCAATACGCTATTTTATTTGTTATGACAGTTGCTCCATTTCATGTTGGTGCAACTGTCATCTTTAATTGATTTTTTTGTCGCGACTGTCTTGGCAGCGCTAGATGTCACAGTAGTCCGTCAGTTGGCAGCTCGCTGGCGACCGGTATGGCGAACGCCTAATGGCGGCGTTCGTCATACTGGGTAGACGAAAAAGCAAGTATCTAATAAAATAAACGCGAGTTATGAACCAAAAACAAGTTCTTTGTATTGTCAATCTGCTCCTGCATCCTGCCGCCCAGTAATTCGATATCAAACTTAGAGAGGAGGATATCAATTATAACATTAAACAGCATTACGAGACTAAACTTGCAAGTAATTTTGAGAAATATGAAAGGTAATTTTGACAAGACCAAATAAATAAATGATAACTTTCTGTACAACATCAGATATTTGGAAAACTGGTAACGTGTAGCAGCAACATCAATCGTTACCAACATTGATGCACTTAGTTCCAACAAGCAAAGACAGATGTCTCACTATTTCTGTTTTTTTATTTTTACTTTAGCCTTCATGTACAATACAGCAGTAATACATTTTAATTGTACATGAAATGTTGGGCTAGTAAATTGATCAATATAGTGAAATAATTTACGTGATATTAGAATAAGGTCGTCGATATTTCTTACGTTTGAAATGTGATGTCAGCATATAACTAAAGAATGTAAATTGCAAAATGTGGAACTTCCTGAATTTATTATATTTTTAAACTCTCAATATTATTTAATTAATGTCATGCACAATTTTTGGGATTTGTACCCGTCATCTCCAATTGGCTTATGATTTTCAATGAAATTAGTGAAGACTGAATTAAATTTGACAGTAATAATCTAATTTATTGATATATTGAAGGTTTATGTTGTTTATGATATTTATAAAACAATTTTCCTCTGATTTAGTTTTTTTTTTCATTCTTTTTTTAAACTTCTTTGGGCATTCATTACATTGGTGAAATATGAAGTAATTATTAAAAAAAAGAAGATATTTGTGATGATGATAACTGATATTCTAATATTGTGAAATATTATGTTATTGTTTAACCCTTTAGGTGCGGCTATTGTTTTTATTATTGTTCCATAAGAAGTGTCGATAATCCATGGAAAAATAAAAAAATGATATATTTGATTTTTATGATGAATTATTATTTTATACATATGTACACACCTATATCCATTTATTTTTATTTTTTAACCCCATTTATTAATTAACCATCAATTAAAACAAACTATATATTTTTTAAATAAAACTATAGCCTGCTAACTAAACCATGCCACATCGAGTGATTATCCGACAGGGACACCCGATCCCATGTGCTTATCAAGTTTCGTATTGTTACATAGCGCGAGCAGTTTTGTATGGCCTTGGCTATATATCAGCACGCCGCACTCTAGTGACACGAAATGTCATGCCGATGTATAGGCACGCCGCATCTTAAGGGTTAATGAAATGTTTTGTATAAATCTTATAAAATTAAAAGTATTTTTTTCAATAAAAAAGATTTTATTTTATTGTAAATTTTAAACAAAAAATAATATAATATGTACAACATTCTTTACTACTCATTGGTTTCAGTTGATAATGGAAAATATAATTATTTAAATACACAGAGTTAGCAAATTATAAATTAATTCTCCTTTCGAAATTATTTCAAAGTTAGAATGGTCTTAATGCCACAATTATTATAATTATTGAACACAATTACGATTACCTAACTCCATTTGATCTTTGAATTTTGATATAAAACATAATCTTTGTACAGATTTCATTGTATAGATTTGCAGAACAAGATCAAATGCTTATTTCACACATCATTCGTTTATTAACATGACACAAAATCGTTTGTAAGTCTTTTATTTTCATTTTATTATTTATTACAATGTAAATTATAGCATTACACTAGTACTGGGGATAATCCTCTTACGCTTTCAGCAGATCTTTGGACTTTAAATATTTATTGTGGGAACGACGTCCAAGAAAACAATGATGAAATGTGAATTTTATAAAAAAATCAAAATAATGATTTAAAGTACTTCATTCAATTATTAAAATTACATCCAAAATATAATGAAATTGTTTTTGTTGTTGACAATGATGACATTTTTAACAAGTTAAAAACATCATTGAGAAATACGTCGTTGAGAATATACATAACATAATATATTTTGTGCCAACAACAGTTACTTAACAAATCTATTGTTCAGTCTAATATATAAATGTTTTTAAAAAATTGATATACCGGGCAATGAAAGTTAAAAAAATGATTTAATTATGAAAATTCCATTATATTGCCACCAGCTGGGTTAGGTTATTAATGAATAAGATTAACATTGGCAGAGATGAATGGCCTAGGCCTATAATGAAGGCAGTCGGAACCGCTTCAGCAGTTCTATTATAATTTATTTGTTGAATACTTTTGACACCGATAAGAGAAATATAGACATTTATACATGGACACAGACTTGTAGAAAGTTTATCATTTTGATGATGGGGTTTAATTCAAGAAGCCTCTGCACTGAGGCGCTCCCCACAGACACGGGATCTTTTCGTCTTCCAGAGGGAACTTGTAGTCGTAGGTAATCTCTTCATTCACTCCTATCGGCTGCTTGGAATATATGACAATCTTTTTTTGCGACTCTATCGTGATGATCTTGGCGTAGCAGTTGGGCTGTGAATAACCATAATAATATTACAGTGAGTATCAATATAGGCTGTTAGAAATAACATACTCGTGTATAGAGTTGGAGGTACTTACATTGCAGCTGTGATTGATGAACCGCGCCAGGTTGCCGCACTTGGTTGCATCGATGATGGTGTCCAGATCGATCCTGAAGAGATAAGAGCTGCCGATGCCGGTGGCCTCGTAGTGCGTCTCGCGCAGGTCGGCCACCACGGGGCGCACCATCTGGCCCACGTACTCGATGACCATCTCGTCGGCGGCTATGGGCTCCATGGCGAACAGTCCCCAGTCGTGGATGCCCGACTTGGCGAACTTGAGCTGCTTCTTCCTGAACTTCAGCTGGTTGAACTTGAGCAGGTCCGAGTCCGTGTCCGTGCCGAAGGCCGTGAGCAGCCGGCGCTGGTTGGAGCGAGCTTCTCGTGAGAGTCCCTGCATCTTGGCGGCCAGCTGCTTGGTGCTCTCCAGGGGGTTGTGGGGGTTGGAGTCGTTGCTCGGCTGGGCCGCGTTCCTGAGGTGGTGGTACTTGAACTCGGCCTTCACCTTGGAGTCCATCTTGTAGAAGCCCTCCGTGCGAGCTGAACCTGTATTGTGAGCCTGCAATAAATAAGATATATATATATATATCATCAATATATTTTAATTTTGTTTATTTATGGTAGCGAGACAGAATATTGTTTACATATGAAGTTTGTAATCGCATGCAGGAGAGCACACCTGGTCAAGACCAGTGCACTCTATGACGCTCAGCCAGGGAGGCAGTGTGAATGTAAAGGATTATTTCGTGTTCTAAGTGGGCTTCAAAATATAGATAATGATTACTTGAAGTGCCCGCAGTGTGTAGTATATGTGACATTGGATAACTCACTTGGAACTCCTCTGCTTGGTAGGCGTACTTTCTTGACTTCTTCTTGGGCGGGCTGTAGGGCACGTCTGTGGGGCAGTGGTCCACCCAGTGGGTGTCGTTCAGCCAGTAGCCCTGAGTGTCGTCTGAGAGCAAGATCTCATAAGACTTCTTGAGGAACAGGATGTCTTCCACGTCGATGCCCTTGGTCAGGAATTCGTACATAATTTGCATTTGCACAATCAAATCTCTCTCCTTGAATGCGACATTGTCTTGAGATTCAGGCAGCGACACGGCTTTCTCTGACGATATGGCATTTTTATTATCTTCCAACCTGCAAGGAAGAAATCAATCCATATTAGAAACGCTACATTTATATGGTTTTACATTTAGTTTTACATTTTTTTACATTTATATATATTATAATATAGTTGAGAAGTGTTTTTTTTTTATTGAGACTGTCAATTTAATCCGAAGTGATGAATTCTTTTCTTGGTTAATCTTAACTCTTTACATGCGAAATAAGATTTCATAAAAAGTCACGAAATAAGTCAATTAGTCAACGAAAAATAAAGTTGAATTTAAGGATGATTTTTTTGTGTTTTGATTGGTCAGTGATGCATTTATATTCACCTTCGGAATTAAATTAAATAAATTCACTATTATTTAAGAAAAAGGGCAAATTTGAAACATGTGTAAATCCACAACTCAATACATATCGTAAAAAAAAATTGACAAAGGAATGTCGGAATACAAAACAAAATTATATTCAACATAGTATTCGGATAATTTCGCACCTTGCACTTAAGAGATGTGCACGGAGGTTGCATCTCAAGGGTTAATGAATATGCATTATTTATAGAAGTGATTGGGGGACTTTCAGATAGAGAAGCAAGCTCAGACCTGCATACCTGTATCAGGCTAGATCACCTTTTGCTTTATTATGGAATTTTAAGTATTTCTTCTTTTAATAAATAAAATTCTTATGACAAATATATTTATTTTGCTTTAAATTGGAAGCCAAAAGGGTATAATTTAAAAATAAGTAAGTACAGATCTTACCTATTTTGTATCTCGGCTAATTTTTTGTACTCTGACTTTTTGAATCTCTCTTTCTTCTTCTCTTCCCTGCGCCGCCTGTTCTCCTCGGCCTTCCTCTTCTTGTGCGCGGCCGCGGCCTCGCTAATACTGTCCTGCGCCTGGCTGACCGACGCGGCCTCCATAGGCTTGCCGTCGTCTGCTATTCGCAGGGAAGAGTAACCTGAAATGTACAAAATTAATATCCAGTCAATTTAATATAATACATAATGAAATGAATATTGCAATAAGATTTAACCTAGTCTCCGTTATTACTATTTATGTAATAATTTTTATTTCTGTAGTATAAATTTTATATAATTTCCCTATATTAAAATAACATAATCAGCAGATTAAAGACTAATAATTTAAGTAAGCGGTTATCATAAAAATATTATTTCATAACATTATTATAAATATAATACATTACCATTTCGCAACACCACCAAGCTGACGGCTAGCTTGTCAAAGTGGACGCCAAGCCGATTCCTTTAAATCTGAAGAAAGCTAATATTGTATTTGCACAAGCTGTGCAAATGCTGGAGGCGAGCCATGTGGCAACACCACACTTATGGAGCAACCCAGTGGAGAACGACTAACATAGAGAAGTCGCCACCCAGCTCTCGAGGCACAAAGGTCTTTCGAACGACTTACAAACTAAGACACTATATCTTCTCCATCGATGATTAGTTAGCACGACTAATGCTAAAATGATATGGCGCGGTCGCTCACCGTGATCGTGATAAAGGTGGTTGGAGGCTCCGGGCGGCAGACAGTAGGGATGGTCCAGCGCCACCTGCGAGGCCGGGCTGGAGCCACCGTCAGACGACTGACTGCCTCCAGGAATCTAAATTTTATACAAATAAATTATCAATGCACAATGTCAATTAAAACGGAACTGATAAATGAAGAAATATATGTTTCGACTTTGACATGAAGTCATTTCTATGTAAATACTATAATATACTATAATATAAAATATAAATTTACTACTACGAATAAAAAACACTGGGAAATTTTAATTTAAATTTTGCGGGATAAGCGATTTGTATTTTTTTATATTGACACTACTGTCACTGACATCTGTGCCAAATTAAATGTCAAAATAATTAATTAGTGTTTGAGATACCCGCCCATTTGTAAACATCTAAAAGTGTTTTTTTCGTTTTCTATAATGTCTAAAACTATTCAACAATGCAGTTTTATTAAATGTTTTTAACGGAATGAAATTTCAGAAAAGATAGAAATATCAATATAGCGAGCTACCGAAAATGTCATCACAAGCTACCATTTAGTAATCAATAATATAGAGGATTTGGAATATTTCCATAAAACCAAGATTTTAATAATTTAATTTTTTGTTTGTACATTCTTACCTCTTTGACTCCATTTAGATCGCTGGTGACCGGCGGTGCGCTCTTGCTGTCTAACATGGAGTGTTCCTTGTCTTTGGCACGTTTCTTGTCTGCGGGCTTCTGCTTCTTTCTTCTAACCTCCAGACTCTCTTCTTCCGATGACATTTTGGTATCCCTCTCCGCCGCAGCCGGTTCGTCTTTCAAAGCTAAACTATGGATTCGTTCACCGGCAGCATCTAACAAAGGTTTCGCTTCACTGGTGCTGGCCAGCTTCATGAGACCTTCCATGGCAGAGTATTCATCTTTGGGCGTCACTAAGGGTTCAACCTTTAAGTCGGCAAGTGGAGGTGGTACTTTGGCGCGCTTTAACTTGTCTTGGGCAGAGATCTTGAGGGCCTTTTCTTTGTTTCTGGCTTCCTCTCTCCTGTCTAGCGGCGGGCTGGGTTCTGCGCTGCTGCTGGCTCCGAGGAACGCCGGGGAAGGTTTTTCTTCCGCCTTAAACGAGTTGGGTTTCAAATTTTGTTCTTCTTTAAGCTTGTCTTCTTCCTCTTTCTTCTTTTGCTGTTCTTCGAGGAATTCCCTTTCAATTTGTTCCATGTATTCGGTATTCCTTCTTCTCTTTTCCTGAAAATAAAAAAAATATCTAAATCAATAAAAGAATTATAAATATTTCTTAATAAAAGTAACAAATAAAAGCAGAAGAAGCCCAAATATATATATTTTTTTCAATTTAATTTTATTTATTTCTTTCAGAAACATTACAAATGCAATTATATTAAATGCGATTCTGAAATAAGATATAATACAAGAGAAACAATTAGGTATTTACTATGATTAACAACAATTATTAAAGTCCCGAAGCTCGCTAAGCAGAAGAATCCACGAAATTACTTTGATAAATAAATTCGTGGAGCTCACGTCCAAACTGGGCTTCTCTCAAGTAGAATATATCAATATTCGAGGCGATATGGTTGAACAGTGTGATCACTCTCCCAAGAGGCATAGTCTCTGGCAGGTTAGTATTACCTCTAGGAAGAACAAACAATCTGTGCCTCCTTATCCTTAAATAATTATCAGATCAAGCACTCATCTCTTCTATTTCTCAACTTATTGTATCCCAACATACCCCGTATAAAGTTAGATGGGTACAGCCACAGATAATATCCATACATCCTCACCATCATCCAGAAACCTCAACAATTTCTTCTGAACTCTCTCCAACATGATTATTACCATCCGCACTAGCAACCAATGGTTCTCGTATCAGCTCTGTGTACTGATACCAAGGGGTAAATTTACTAAAGCCACGACTTTGAGATTACTCTCATATATTTAAAAACTATATTCTTTATTGGATCTACGTTGACTGTCCTGTCGCCAATGGTTACCTTTTATGAGATGATGGAGTACGATGCCGATCGTTAAACAATATGACATCGACTGGTATCAGTACTTATAACAAAAATCAGTGTCCACGCCTCCATTTGATGTTACTCTATCTCAATTATTGTATTTTTTTTGTAAATACGTAAAAGTATAAAAAATATTATCACCTGGAAAGCTCGTTCATCCTCAGAGTCGGAGTAGATGCGATCTTGAATGGCGAGTTGCTGCTCCGTGGGAGGCTGAGCCGGGGAGACTTCTGTCTCTGCCGTGGCCGCATCCTCAGAGATGGACTTGCTGTTCTCCTCCTCGGGGGACAAGATGGGGGAACCCAGCCGCTCGTTACAGGGAGGCGTTCGGGGTTTCCCTGAAAATAAAGACAATCTCTTTAAGTAATTATAAAAAAGGTAGGGTTTCGAAGATGTGGAGCTATGTCAGATCGAGAAGGCGGTACCGGAAAGAGTAGGTGGGAAGATGTGTTCTGAAAAGATTCGATCTCGTCCTCTAAAAAGTTTTTTGAACAAATGTCCAATATATCAGAGTCCGGCGGTCAAAATTGAATCCTTTGCAAAGCCTTTGACGTAAGATGATTGGGACTTGTGTTTTGAATCTTGAAGATCTAAGGAATGTGCTATCATCTAACAGGTTGACGGGTTATAGGTTGTGGCCACTGCTCTAATTTGGAAGCGTATGTATCATATAAAAAGCAATATATATTTATGTTAGAATGCCTATAATAATTGGACCAAAAAATAAATATGTAACTTACGTTGAGTTCGCTGCCTGGGAGCTTGAGAGTCAGAATCACTAGAAGTTGAAGAATAAACCTTCCTTTGAGCTTCTCGCCTTTCCTTCGATGATTTAACGAGTCGTTGAGGTAGTTTGAGCTGTAAATAAGCACAAAAGAAAGTTAGGATGATATACAACAGGTGTCATATAATTACATTAGAATGATTGATGGGGAAGGAAGTAAGCTTGAGACTTACCGACATTTATAAGGGGTAAAGGAAAACTAGTAGCAGATTACACATTTAAGACATAACTAGATATCACGGTGTAGCGCAGTGGTCTATTTCTGGTGAGCTCATTAAATTATATAGGCATTGAACTTCTATAAGAATTAAATGTGTGAATTGTTTTAGTATTCATATGAAGTATAATAATTAGTTGGTATTTTTCCAATCAGAATAAATAATTTTTTGGTCAGAATATATATATTTTATTTTATTTTATTCTTTTGCATTATTAAATACGTTTTAGATAGTTACATCACTCAACTCAACCTGATCTAACTAACATTATTTGTTACAATAAAAATAATGATTTATTTTTACTTAAATTTTGACCAGAAATTTGAAAATTTTGAAGTTATTTTTTAGGCAAATTTTTGCAGGTGAAGTGGTGAACAGAATTATCAATATGAAAATATATGCTAAGCAAGGTACCAAAACTCGCGAGCTACTATTAGGTTTGGCTGGACACTGCCTGTGGAGTGATGCTGCATATTACCTTGTCTTCATCATCGGAGTCGGTGTCGGAGTAGATGGCTCCGCTGATGCGTGGCTTCACGGGCGGCCGGGAACTGTCCGAGTCACTGGAGGAGCTTTCTTCACTTGAGCTATCTGATGACGAAGATCTGACAACAGAGATTACAATATCATTATATGTATACATCAATTATTTAATTCATTCAATTAATAAATATTGATTCGAAACAATCAATTTGTGATCAAACATTGCTTATTTTACTGACTTGGAGGAGCTGCTCTTGCTGGAGGACGGGCGGCGGGCCGTGGTGAGGTAGGAGCTACGGTTGTGGGTCTCGCTGACTGTAAAGGAGGATCTCGAAACCTCCTTATCGGAGTCCGAGTGTTGAACTATTTCTTCCTGAAATCATAACAAACTCATATTTTAAATTGAAGTTGATTTCATCCACATTCAAATATAGTGAAAATATATATTACAGTCACTCTTTATTTTAATTTCGCATTAACAAATTTATCACTTTTTGCCTTTTGATATTATATATTAACACATTCGCATCGGGTGACATTCGCGCTCGGCTGATACTCTAATACGGGCGATAAATCGATGTCGCGTGTAAAAAATATGTTTCTACATAAACTGCTATAACTTTTAAAATATCCAACATAACTACATATTTTTTTCAATATGGTACTCACCAATTATAGCAACACCAGCAAAATCATTAAAAAGTTGTAGAACATCTAACAATGATTTTAAATTATATCCACAGCTTGAAAATACACATTGAAACTTTTAAGAGTACGTTTTTTAGAATTATAAATATTTTTTAAGATTTAGAGTGTGATATTCATGGTAATAATAACCCTTATGAAGGCCAATAACGCAAAAAATATACACAAAATACTAGCGATTATACAATAAAATTAAAAATATATGTTGATTTTACAAAATAAACAAACATTATTTATTCTAAAACTTGAAGCGAATTTGTAATGACCCTGTGTCTTAAATATGCGTTTACTTTTGTAAAATTGATAATGTCGAACCTCCTAGTAAGAAAAAGTCAAATACTTGTAGAAAAAACAAATATAAATACCCTACCCGACTTTAAAGATCGGAGTGCGTAAAAGGTAAAAATACCCTTCCCGTAATTAACCGTCAGTCGAGGTAACGGGTATTAATACCTTTCCCGATGCGAATGTGTTAATATGTGACTAGGCTATCAAAGTGTTTCCAAAAAAAATATTAAGTGGTTTAATTAACTAAATAAATTTATTGTAATGTATATATAACCTACTAGTTTAATTTGCGCAGGCATAACATAATATTGATTGAATGTGGTAATTGTTAGTCTTTTTAAAACCACAGAGCATTTGTGTGTATAGAATAGAACAAAAGTTGCAAGCTTCGTGGATCAAATTTGCCATTTATTTTTCTCCGATATTGATAAAAGAGATGTCATACAAGATGATTTTTGCTGTAGATTTATATGTTGACGGCTGGATGTTTAATACTGCAGGCAAAATACTGGTTATTTAGACGTAAGAAACGAAAAAATCACTTTTAGCTGTTTACAAATGGACGGGTATCTCAAACACTGATGAATATTTTCACATATTATTTGGCACAGATGTCAGTGATAGTAGTGCCAACATAAAAATGAAAAGATTTATTATAATTCTAATCGCTTAGCCCGCGAAATAAAAAACGGTATTTTTTACCCACAGTATTACACCTAACCTCGCCTAGACAATTTGTAGATAATACTAACCTGATCACTGAGGCGCTTATTAGAAGAGTCCTCGTCATGAGCGACGGGCGACGGGATCATCCTCTTCCTCCTGAAGCTGGGCATCTTGGGGATGGCGGCGCGCAGCCCGAGCCCCAGCCGGTAGTTGCCGAGGTCCAGGTTGTCGCGGCTGGAGTCCAGGATGCTCTTGAGCGCGTCCAGCTTGTCGGGCTTGTCCTCCTTCTTGTTGGAGATGTCCTGCAGCGGCACGGCCTTGGTGTCCTCGGCCGGCTTGCTGCGCAGCTGCTCGTCCCACCACATCTCAAAGTGCTTGAACGCCGTGTTCTCAATCATCTTTTTGTTAAAGTCCCGCTTGAGTATTTGCTTCAGTTCTTCGGTGACTTTGTTTATCACTAGATTGATAGTCGGGTAGTAGGGATCTTGACAAAACTGAAATCAAAATTTGAATTTTGTTATTGTTAGTATTCACTAAGAGATGCATTTTGACCCTTTTGGCCCCAAGAATTTTCGGGTGGTATATGCTAAAATCCCCACATTGTTTTGCGTGCAAACAAATTAATTACTTATTATTAAAAAATATATTCTTTCCAAAACAATATACAGTGAAACCTCTATCTATCGTTCCTCGAATAATTGTTTTCCCGGATGTGTCGTTTATTTCTTCTAGTCCAAATTCATTTCATACAAAAATAGATCGCATCGATTGTTTCTCTATCCACCATTTTACCGCATCATCGTTTGAATTACGCAATGTATTTGTTATATTTTGTCTGTGTTTTAACGGCGCCAGACGGCACTTGTTACGATGCGCGAAACTTTCGAGAGAGAATAAGAGCCCGCACAGATGGAGGCGGTTTACACGCGTTTTTCTGCTTGCGTTCATCCGTCCATAGAAGTTTGTTACCACTTCTCAACCACTGCTAAAGCGCAGACAGAAAAAATTGAAAAAAACTGCGGGCTGTGCAGTTTGCCGCCCCCGACGCACGTCAGTCGCTAGTTGTCGTCAGATACCCTAACATAGTGGAGTGTGTGTAGTTATCCTTTTTGAGCTTTTAAACTAACTTCGAAATGAGCCGTTCGATGAAAAAAGTGCGTACTCTTCAAGAAAGATTGAAAATTATCGAAGAGGTGGAAAAAAATTCCGCTGAAAAACGTGTCGATATAGCAAAGCGTTTAGGAATCGCGGCATCCACGTTAAATTCTATTTTATTGAAAAAAAAAACGAAATTCGGGAGCAAATTCGAAAATGCGGAAAATCTTCGAAAACTAGAAAAACCAGTAAAGAATCGAAGTTTAGCGAGCTGGAGAAAATTCTTTTTTCTTGGTACCAACAATCTCGTGCCGTTAACATTCCGATTGATGGGAGCATTGTTCGAGAAAAGGCCAAACAAATTGCGAAAAGACTCGTCATTAATGATTTTGCAGCATCGAACGGGTGGATAAGTCGTTTTAAAGATCGCCACAGTCTTGTGTACACGAAGCTCGCAGGGGAAAGTGCATCCGTAGATCCAGAAAGAACTTCGCTATGGATAAATGAGCTTCCAAAACTGTTGGAAAATTACGAGCCTCGGAACATTTACAATGCCGATGAAACAGGGCTCTTTTATAATTGCCTGCCCGACGACACACTCACGTTAAAGGGCGAGTCTTGCCACGGCGGTAAGGGGTCGAAAGAGAGGATCTCTGTGTTATTTTGTGTTAACAGTGATGGAAGTGACATGCGTGAGCCACTTGTTATTGGCAAATCGTTAAAACCTAGATGTTTGAAAAACGCAAAAACTTTGCCAGTAAAATACTACGCTAACAAAAAGGCATGGATGACCACAAACATTTTAAATTTATTTCTAAGGGACCTTGATGCGGAAATGCGCGTAAAACAAAGAAACATTTTACTGTTCATAGATAATTGTGCAGCTCACCCGACTGAGACGACAATTTTGAAGAATATTAAAGTTATTTTTTATCCTGCAAACTGTACGAGCGTTTTGCAACCATTAGATATGGGAATTATCAAATGTTTCAAAAGATTTTTTCGGAAACAACTTGTGCGGAAGGCTGTGTGTTTGATGGATTCGGGCACTTCAGTAAATAAAACAACCTTAAAGATTGACATTCTACAAGCGTTGCATTTCACATTGACTGCTTGGCGTCAGGTGAAACAGACAACAGTTGTAAACTGTTTCAACAAATGCGGTTACAATGGAGTGTCAGAATCTTTAGATGAACACGTTGAGGTTTCTGAAGATTAGATACTCAGACAAATTTTAACAATTTTGTTACTTTCGACGACAATATTCCAACGTGTGGGATAGAAACTATCGAAAGCTCTTGTGACGCAAGGTTGACGGAGACAGCAGAAGAGGTCGATATTGATGAAGAGGAGCCGCTGCCTGTACCTTCATTTTCAGAAGCATGCACACTCTTTGAAAGATTAAAAACTTTCTACTACGCACACTCAATAACTGATGCCGAAAAAATATCATTTGCAAAGCCGAAAATATAGTTGACTTGCGGAAATAAAACAGTGAAAAAACAAATGTCGATGAAAGATTATTTACAAAGTAATAAACTTTAATATTTTTTTGGTTCTGTTTAGCTTTGTATTTTTTAAAATAAATACACTCATTTCTTTACATCTAAAACTTGTTTTCTTCTTATAATTTTAATCTACCAATGGTTATGCAGATTGGGAGAGCGGTATCTTTACTCGATCGTATCTCCTTCCGTTTTATCCTCTTAATCCCGCATTCATTGTTTTCCCGCATTAATAGTTTATTTCAATAGGTCCCTTTAAAAACGATAGATAGAGGTTTCACTGTATAAATACAAAAAATATAGACATAATCATTACATACTGAAGTATATCTTCATAAGAATAAGAAGACTTTATTACATAATCTGCTTTCCTTTACTTCCAACATTACTGGGGCTCTAGAGGACAATCTCCAGGTAGATGTCCTCTATACAGATTTCTCTAAAGCCTTTGATAAAGTCAATCACACAATTCTTCATGCAAAGCTGCAATCTATCGGTATTAGGGACCCCTTATTATCGTTTTTCAAATCTTATCTTCATAATAGAAAACAGCAAGTCAGAATAAATAACTTTCTCTCGTCGCTTATCAGTGTCACATCAGGAGTACCTTAAGGAGCCCATCTTGCTCCATTACTATTTAACATATTTATAAATGAGATTAGTGATGTGTTCTTGCATACACGTTTCTGGTTGTTTGCAGACGACAACAAAGTCCTAAAATTAATCAAATCTCCTAATGACTGTCTTCTACTTCAACATGACATCAATCGCTTCAATGACTGGTGCATTTCAAACTGTCTACACCTTAACATTGATAAATGTTAAATTATTTCTTTCACCAGAATTAAGAATCCTATTAAGTTTAATTATAACATCAATAGTGTTGCCCTTTCTCATGTTCCTACTATAAAGGACCTTGGCGTCACCCTAAATAGTAAATTATCTTATCACGACCATATTGATAGTATTGTGAACAAGTCCCTTAAACTTCTAGGTTTTATCAATAGAATCACTAAGGATTTTAAAAACCTGAGCTCCATCAAGGTCCTTAACTGTTCTCTGATGCGTCCGCAGCTAGAATATGCTAGCGTTATATGGTCTCCCTACTATCGACCGGATTGAATCAGTCCAACATCGCTTCTTGTCAAGAGTTGCACGACTGATCGGCCTTGAGAGAGGTAGCTACTCCTATGAAAATATAGAGAGGTGACTTAATGTATCTACATTGGAGAGACGTAGAACAGTGACTGACTTGCTGTTTATTTTTACAATTATGAACTCCATAATCGATGACTCGACATTATTGCAGGAAATTACGTTCAATGTTCCCTCCCGGTTCACTAGAGGCAGTGACCTGCTACATGTAAGGACATCCAAAACCAACTATGGATTCTATTCTCCTATGTTAAGAATGTGTAGACTGGTTAACTCCTCTAGTGACTTGGACTTTTTCGGGGTGGACCTTCCAGCATTTCGCAGATCCCTCTACTAATGTACTAGTTCTGTTTTTTTTTACTCATGTTCATGTTTTGTCTAAATGTATTGTCTTAGCTATTATATTGTTCTGTTTTACCATTTCATTTATTGTATTTTCTATTTTAAAATCGTATGTATTGGCCTAGGCCGTTAATAAAAAAAAAAAAAAAAAATTTAAGAACATTAACCTTTACCTCCCAGTGGTTTCGTACGGGACCAGAGATTTGCATCGTTCAATGCCCAGTGGTCCCGTACGGGACCAGTGCTTATGGTACTTTTTGCTATCGGATTACACTGATTTATGATAATAGTATTCAAAATATAAATATTAGCTTACACAAATAATGACTTTGAGATACTGATCCATTATTTTTTTTTCGTTTTCGATAAAAATAAATCATAATGAGTTATGTAAACATCTTCATTAAAAGGTGGCTCTTGTGATATGCGTTGTGTTATATTATGAGAATCTTAATAAATCAGCCGTATGTCTGTATTATTTTACATTCTTTAATTTTTCTAATTTTATGGTAATAAATGCTTTAAGTTTTGTGTAATTTTTATAGTTTTAATTCTTTAAATATAATGTGTAACTGTAAAAAATGTGATAAATTTAAAATAAAGCATTTGTAAATTATAAACAATCTTTTATTTTGACAATGCTTTTTATTTTACCCAAATAGGATGACTACTTTTAGAAATATAGTTATTTATATAATAGTTTACGGGTCGCGCTAAAATTGCGAGAAAAAATGCTTGGGTAGTGAGCTACCTCTATTGCGTACGGCGCACGGGCGTGTAAAGTTTAAATATATTGATATAATTATATAAGACACTTGTCTTTTATATAGACACTGAAGTGAGCGCTGACAAATGGGTGCTGTGGGGCTTTTAACATAATCTAGGTGCGCCGATAGATCGGCACTCTGGGACCAAGGGGTTAAATTGATCCATAGATTCAATTTTAACATAATGTCTTTCTTTTTGTTGATTTAATTATTTTTAATAATATTAAATTTACAGAAATTAGTAATTCTGGGGGTATAATAAGGGGGAATAAATATTTTGGTAGTGAAATAAAACACATAAAATGTAATAACCTTAGAGTCTATATAAGAATATTTAATACCTTCTCTGTAATAATTTGATGTGATGAGTAGTTGGATTAATTGGAATAACATCAAGATACAAATAAAGTTATGGTGTATATAAGTTACCTCATCTCCATCGCCTCTCTTGTGAGGATAGCCCATGTGCTGGTAAGGCTGAGAGAAGGCTGGCGCCCCCGAGCCCGGGTAGAAGCCCCCGGGAGCGTACATGGGCTGAGCGTAGGGTGACGGATATGCAGCTGCAAACAAATTTGCACAATGTTTAATTGATTCTGATACCGATCGTCGCTATCTTGCATCGTACGTCATGGTCTTGCAAAAGCTTACCATTAGCGCCACTGCTATCCGGTGGACAAAGAAAGAACCAGTTGGTTTCCGGTGCGGGACAGTTGATGTAGCGCTAATCAAGGATAAGGAGGTGCCACTCGTACGTTTGTGCACATTGGAACTGAAGAAGCTTTCATAGATCGCAAAACTGCAGTATTCCATCAAGTGATGAGTGCTTGAGGTGATACATATTTAAACAAGGGATGAAATTATTATCTATTTGATAAATATATTATTTCAAATATAGCTGTAAATTGTCATTGTAATGTATATGTATATTTGTCAATAAATACGGTTATGCACTGGTAAACTCGGCATGAGCATAGTGTATTATGTCTTCATATATATGCAGATATCTAATATTATGATAATAAGCTTATGTAATATATTTTGATTGTATTCATCTACTTTTTGATAACATTATGTTTAGGGCATTATAAACAAAAAATTAAATATATTAGACTCCCATTATACCCATTATGTCCACTATTCATTAACAACTCAAGCTGATGGGGTTTATTTACAAATGAATACAGATTATTGGATATTTACAACACCGATGCGGATTATCTCCTCTCAAGCTCACATTTATTTACATTCTTTTAATAACCAAAATGACTTACATTGGTGTGGCCAGAGTGCGGGCTGAGCGTAGCTGTAGGCGGGCAGGGGCGCCCCCGCGTACATGTGCGGGGGTGGGGGCGGAGGGGGCGCATTGTAAGTGGCCGCGGGGCGCAGCAGGAAGCCGGGCGGGGGCGCTGCCGTGAAGGGAACAGCTTGCTCCTCAATCTTTGCCTCCGTCGATGACAGCGGCGACAAAGACATCTGCAATACAAGATTATTCAAGTCTAGGTAGGTTTAGCCACAAATTCCTGACATCATTCCTGTTTTACTTTAAGCCTCGCCAAACACATGATGTGTATAGTTACAGATGGCGTTGCTTCGGAGGTATGTTTGGGTGTTTGTTAAATAAGATCAGATTTAGTCTTTTGTTTGCTAAATGTTGAAGAGAAGGCCGGTCTATTTAATCATTGTTCCTTACCTGGTCATCATCCAAATGCTTGTCACCGTCCGCGTCAGCGCTAGCGTCCTTGGCGTCCTCCTTGTCGTCGGGCCGCTGGGAGCTGGTGCCCCGGGGGGCCCGGGTGCGCTTGCCGCCCAGCAGCAGCTCGTCCTCGCTGGAGGAAATGTCCGATCCGAT
Source organism: Glossosoma conforme (assembly GCA_022606575.1). Taxonomy (NCBI): domain Eukaryota; kingdom Metazoa; phylum Arthropoda; class Insecta; order Trichoptera; family Glossosomatidae; genus Glossosoma; species Glossosoma conforme. The sequence continues at coordinate 1,338,144 of JAGTXR010000046.1, forward strand.
CTTCTGCAAGTTCAGCTTCTTGCGCTGCGCCAACAGCTCGGACGCAAACTGCCGCTCTTGCTGCTTTGCCATAGCGATCTGGAAATATTTCATATCAATGTAATTCTCGTATAAACGTTTGCCGTATAGTGTCTCCCACAGCCCCAAATATTTAATTGATTGAACCCTTTACTTGCGAAAAAAATGAAGCGATTTTAGAGCATTTTTTAGTACTTTAAAAATTTGACATAATTCTTTCACGCTAGATTGTAAAAATAAAAATAATGTTCATTCCAAACAGTTCACACTTCAGATTAAGCAAATAAGAATTGAATCAATAATAATTATATCAAAAAATAAAATAACCAAACTCGAATTTTGATTTTGTGATCATATATGATGTAAATAATAAATCTTTATTACTGTCAACTTGTGTTTAGATGAGCCGAATATTCGACGCTTAGTAACCAAAGGGATAATTATACATCAATATTGGCACATGAGTAGCGCTAGATGAATTCTCTCTAATCCATATTGTATATTTATTAACAAGATAATTTAGACACATCTCATTTGTATCAGGAAAATCAATCGAATAATTAATAACAATATAATTTTAAAGTTTGTACCTTTTGGATTGCTAATTGTCTGCACTCGTTGTAGGTTTCCAAGCTGAGAAACGGTGACGGGGGAGTAGAAAGTGGCGGATCAATCTCAGGAGTTCCTGAACCAGATTTGGGACTCATTTTCCAGTCTTCTGAAAGAGATTATATGAATTTACAGATCATTGATTGTTTACAAGCTCCAAGACATGCTCTACGACCTCAATGAAGCGTCGAACAAAATTGGTCTGAAAATGAACATGGATAAAACGAAAGCCATGATTAATAGTCATATTTCCCAGACCTTTGACCCTATGTCCATTGGGGGAACACAAATAGAGGTTGTAAACGACTATACCTATCTGGGACAAGTAATACAACTAGGGCGAAACAACTTCTCAAAAGAAATCGACAGGCGCATACAACTGGGATGGGCAGCATTTGGAAAACTAAAGTACATTTTTAAAGCGAAAATACCGCAATGCCTTAAAACTAAGGCGTTTAATCAATGCATCCTCCCTGTATTAACTTATGGCACAGAGACGTGGAATCTGACAGCAAGTCTTACCCATAAAATAACGGTCACCCAGCGTGCTATGGAGAGATCCATGCTTGGAGTGTCGCTTAAAGATATAGAATCCGAAATGAGGAAATACGCAGAAGAACTCAAGTAGTGGATGCTACCCAACGAATAGGCACACTCAAGTGGCAATGGGCAGGACATATATGTCGAAGAGACGACGGTCGATGGGGAAGAAAAGTATTGGAGTGGCGCCCAAGAACTGGCAAACGAAGCATTGGCCGACCCCCTACAAGATGGACTGACGATATAAGAAGAATAGCGGGAGTGACCTGGATGCGTAAGGCAGAGGATCGAAGAGGATGGAGACTCATGCAGGACGCCTACATTCAACAGTGGACGGACACAGGCTGATGATGATTATTTACAAGAGATGCACTGACGAAGTGTACAGTTTACACGAAATCATTGTTTTTTTTCTGTGATGAACAGTTATTTAACATTAAGGTTATCAACTGACAATACTTGGTGAAACTGCATAATTATAATTTTACAATTCATTTTATTATTGTTTTAATTGCCTGTTTTTATTTTTTCACTATTGAAGATGGTCTTCTTCACGATATTGTGGAGGGGATGGTTGAGGGTAGAAACTGTAGAGGGCGCCCTAGATGGGAGTATTTGCAGCAAGTATTCGAGGAGATGAATTGTAGCGCTTATGCTGAGCTGAAAAGGGTTGCGGAGGACCGAGAGGAATGGAGATCGAGATGCAAGATTCTGTTGCTGCAAACCAATCCACCGGATTGATACTACGAAGAAGATTGAAGATGGTCTTCAGGAAGGCCGAAACATGTAATCATTAAAATAAATTGTGAATCAAAACTGAATATTTTTAATTTATTAATTTTTTAATTAAAATTAATTGTAAAATTAGAACAGTTACTTAACGAGATTCATATTAAAATAAGGTAAAAAGACATTATACATTGTTTTGAACTTTTTTTTTACGTCTTAAATTAAACTTAGCTTGTTAAGTATTATGAAAATAGTATTTTACCTTCATCAGGAAGGACAGGCTTGTCAATGACTCCGGGTCCTTCTGGTTTTGGTTCATCATCATCCTCAGAGCTGATCCCCAGTTGCAAGAATGGGGGCGCCATGCCTCCTCCGCCGGCTCCCTTTAACAGCATTGCTATTCTGCAATAAGCAATCATCACAAATGTAAAACGCATTATTACAACAATAAGCCACTTTAACATAAATGCATAGTTGGCTACCTAGGGTTCAACAGACATCACAAAATCCCAGAAGCCGCTATTGCTGGTCTGCATCAGACTTAACTCTAGTATGTTGGCAATGAAAGTATGCTCCTTCTTTTGTCCCAAATCTTTCATTATTCATAAAAATAAAACACACAAAGAAACTAAGCTAAATGTAAGCTCAGCTTTGTAAGATAAGCATAGGTTTGAAGGCAACAAAAATGTATAATTAATCAGTTTCCTTGATCCTTTGATGATTATGTCACCTTGCAACTGCAGAAAAAGTACTTGATACAAAAAAAAAATTTTTTTCTTTAAAATTCCCATAAGTTTACAATAATGCCATGAAAATCTCAATACGGTATTCTAAGTTTACATTATACAAACCTCGTGTCTAAATCAACATTTTTGAGATCGTCCGAGCCGGGCACGGGGCTGGTCTCTGGCTTAACGGGGGTGGTCGATTCTTTTTTTGATTCCTTGGCGTCTAATGAACTACTCCCTGATTCCTTTGTTTTTTTGTTTTCTTTTGGTGACACATCCTAAAAGTAAAATTGAATGCTATTAGAAGCCATCAAAATAATTTAAATCGTAACAACTATGACATCGAATTTACATGTATCTAAAATAACATTGATTCTCTTTAATCGGTGAAAGTGAGGCAATTCTGTGGTCGACCTTGTGTGCTGATATGAGACTCTCCACACTACATGCTCAGAGTTAATGGTTCCCAGAAAACATGCATTTGTGAAAGACACCCAAACATTGATTTGATGAATTTCCCATGAAGTTGTGAGCGTGACTCTTTTTGGTGAACTCTTCTAGGTTACATACAGTTGGACAATAACATCACAAGAATGTATCACAAGTGGTGAATAAAACTGTTACGCTACAGTAAATGGTGGAAAGAAGCAGACGAGAAAGAGTGCAAAGCGAATATACTTACCCTGGACTTATTTGACTTTTTGGATGTGCCGGATGAGCTGTCGGAGGTTTTTTTGCTGATCTTGACCTCAGCGGCCGGGGAGGCTGACGGGGGCTCTTTAGGGGTGGGCAGGAGGGCGGGGGCAGGGGCGGGGGCAGGGGTGGGGGCAGGGGTGGGGGCGGGCGAGGGGGCGCTCCACGGTACAGACGTGACGGGCACCGGGGGAGGCGCATGCATTGACTGCAAAAACAAATCTCCGCTTGTAGCCACACACACTGGGCACAGAACAGAACCTCCAGAATTAAGTAAACTGCCATAGAAAAAAAATATTTTGGAATAATAATGCAAAAATCTTTAATTTTATGATATTGTGTTTTACAGTTGATTCTACTTTTTAAAATTGTACTACTACTTATTTTATTATGTAAAACCATCTTCACTAGTATCATACGATTCTCTATGATACAGAAGATAATATTATAATAGTAATTTAACATTAATTGAATATTTGAAAAATAACAAAAACAATTACGTTGTTTCACTAGGAATTTTCAGTATATTAATATTAAAGATAATATTAGTAATAAAAAGATTTTTTTAAAGCAACACTAATTAGCAAAAACGAGTACCCAAAAATGGGGATAACAATTACTAAGTAAACTCTCAACATACCGGATGATTCCCACTATAAAATAGATATTTTTTATTTTTTTCAAGAATCTAAAGGCGCTTATATAAACTGGTCGGATCTGTTTATTATTATTAGAGACCCCATGATTTGTTATTTTGGTTTAACTAAAGCTACAGCACAAAAGTATCAGGTCTCTTATAATCAGTGGTGTAGATATTTTTTTTAGATATCAGAGAAACACTACATGCCAATTATTTGAATGAGCAAATCACAAAATGGAGAACTTCACAAAACGGAAGGGAGGATTTTTCTCGAGGAATTTCTCTTGCAGTAAAATGCCCAAACAACAGTCACCATAATGAATGTGGACACTATCAATGTTTTTTTTTTTTTTTTTTACAGAACAGTGGAAATCGGTTAACACTAAAATAACGCAATCCATAGTATATATTTTGTATAAATTAAACGTAAGAAATGATACATCATGTGTTATAAAGTCAGGATGAGAATAATATTTCGTGTCAACCAATTTTTCGTGATAGACGATTTCCATAACATTTTCAATTTCACATTTTACACATTGAGCACAAAATAAGCTAAAGAACATGATTAGTAAATTAATGTGTGTTCCAAAAATATACCCATAAAAGTAACACTTCAACGGATTACTTTTGATGTTTATGTGAAATTAGTAAATGGATATTAATATTAAATCTAGAAATACAATACTGCTGCATCATACGGAAATTTACCCTTGCTTTACAATGATATGTATTTACTACAATTCGCCTCTAATAATGAGTAATATCCACATAAAATATAATAAATACTCAGTGGTCAATTTTTGTATTCCTCCGTAATATTATTTAGTATTAAATAAAATTATAATAATGTATATTCATTTGTAGCGATGGAAATAAATAATTTGAGGAATAATCGGGGATAGAATCACGCACCCGTGTCATGCATCTGCACGAGCGGCTGAGCAGACTGACAAATTTGTTGTCCGGACACAAGCACGGCATCGCAAACATTCTATTTGTATGAATTCAGATGGGTACGTGTACACATGCAAACTAAATTTGTTGCAGCTATAATGGCCAATTGCGATGTTTTTTCACTTTTTCAAATACTTACATTACAAAAATTGTTACATTTCAAATTCAAATTTAAAATATTCACATTTTTCCGGTTTTTAAATGAAATTTTCATATGGTGTAGTAAATACATATCATCGGAGCTCTCGGATGTTTTTAGCACAGTAAGGGGAGAGTAAAAGAAATATATAATATGACGATTAAAATACCTATTAGGAATCCACTAATTGCCAAGAGGTAAGTTGTACACTATGTTTTGGACCTTAATGTTCCATAAAAACAAAAAACTAATATAATAAACAATTGCAGGGAAACCTACTTAATTGTATTTATAGATATTTCAGTTAATCAGACAATAATTATGGATTAGTTTGACATAAACATGATACTTATAATATGATAAAGCTAAAACATTAACTATTACGTTTCATAAAAATAAATTAGCAAGGCTTCTTATCTACCGTTAGTTATGACTAAGACTCATATACATATATCAAAATTAGTCAAAGCATAAAATATTGTTGATTATACATTGTTAGTATGAACGGCTATCACAAGTATAATAAGTAAGAGTTACGTCTGTGTGGACTCGGTGCCAGTCCGAGGCCGGATGGGGCGGCCAGGAGGCTCCCGGCTCCACCGGAGGCCAGTGCGGGGCCGCGGCCACGTAGCCTCTGTAGCTCCCGTACCTGCCAAAAAACAACACTTGCATCATGAATAAATGTTCATTATTAACACATTTAACGCCACATTATGTTTTTAATGCATTCGACTCAGAGGCGCCATATAGGTCACATTAAATGTTAAAATTCCATTGAAATGTAACCGCTGGCGTATGTTTGATCGAAAAAAAAACATAGGTCAATCAATAGTGACCTACGTGGCGCCCTTTTCAACAACAGCCAAAGTCACCGATAACCTACATGGCGTGAAACGTGTTAAGTGAGACAGTGTGATTGGAGGATAACATATGTTATCTAGTTATTCATGGCCCATATTAGATTGAATGCAAATTTGAAAGGATAACAAAATTGTAAATGAACTCGCGAAATACGAAAACGTAACAATTAAGCATCTGGATCTATTATATATTAATCTGCATCACAATGAGTCAATAAGCAATCGACCATGCTGCGCAAGGTCATATTTGACACACTAATTAAGGTCAGCAGAGATCTCGTCCGAGGACGTAAAAAGTTATTGAAGTAATCAAAGTAAAAGCAGTCAGTATAAAATTTAGCAAATACCCTGAAGCTGGTTCTCCATAGTAAGGATCATATGCCATGGGAGGCATCTCTTGGAGCGGTCCATAGCCGGGATCCACGGCACCGTAGCTCGCCTCAACCTGAGCTGCCGCTAACGACAACTCAGAACTTCGCGAATAAGATGATCGATTGTGCCTAAAAATACAAAACCATTATAAGCATAACATCCAAATACCATGCGCAGTACAATGTTATCGCCTATTATATGTGTGGTCAAATTTAACACATTTTTTTAATAGTCCCACATATGCGTTGGTAATAGCAAAACAAAATCTACGTGAGAAAGGCCAAGCTCAACTGACACCTCAATGTGCACCAAAGTCTACTACAATAATGCAATAGATCAGCGATATTTCTTTTATCATTTAATCTTTGTTACGTGGCCTTTTTTTGTACATTTTTGAATCGATTTTTGCGCAAATTATAGACTAACATATATATCTGATATTGCTTTTACTTTTTGACTGGAATCCCACATATTTTTTATTCAGTTAGTTAATTTTGGACATAACAACAGTAGAATAAAGCTGTAATTTAAGGCTACGAATTCCAAATAAAGCTCAATAAACCATATGAAGAATTCTTTTATGGTTAAATTAATCTGACATACGTTTCTTGTACTCTGATTTTGAATTTTGCTATGTATTTATATGCTTATCAATTATTGTATATGTCTATTAACCTTCATTGGTTTATTAAATAATAAAGAAAATTAGGAAAAATATTCTAACAATAATTTAAATTGATTTGAAATAAAAAATATCACCTGTCTCTATCTCTGTCTCCTCTGTCTGCCCGGTCACTTCTGTCGCCACGGTCTCCTCTTTCCCGCTCCTTCCTATCACTTCTGTCGCTTCTCTCACTTCTATCACTTCTCTCATTCCTATCTCTATCACTTCTGTCCCCCCTGTCTCGGTCTCTATCGCTCCTATCCCCCCGATCTCTGTTTTTATCCCTGTCTCTGTCTCTTCTGCAATGCTTATGGCCTCGCTCTCTTTTGTGTTCTCTCTCTTCGTCGGACCACCTTGTGGAACTATTGCCGTCCCTCTCGTCGCTTTCCCGGTAATCCCTGTGAGAGTGAGAATGAGACGATTCTTTGTGTCTCGAGCTCGAATAGGAGTACTCCTTCTCGTGGGCTTTAGGGGTTTCATGTTCCAATCTTAATGAGACGGTATCCGATTTCGATAAGGAGGAATGTCTAGAAGTTTCATCTATGGAGAGGTTGGCAACACTGGGAAGCGGTGGCGGTGCAGGCAGCTTCTTTTCAACAGTTGCATTTTCAAACATGGCCTTGCACATATTTCCATACGCATCAAAGCAGACATTTAGAACCTAATAATACAAAATATAAATGAGTAATTATCATTTAAAGGCCATCAAATAATGTTATTTGTAAAAAAAATATTTATTGATATTTAACACTTAAATTGCGACATGCCGATATATCGGCATATTTCTTATGTGTGCTGTGCTAGTAACAGTTAAATTCTTCTCAAGACAAGGAAGAAGAAGCCTATTGTTACACAATTTGAGCAGACACAAAGTACAAGAATTAGTGTATTTTCACAGAAGATTTATGTTTGATATTTTAAATATTTACCTTTCCCATGACAGATTTTCCATTGTATTTGTCGACGCAACTTTTGGCAGACTTGACATCTATAAAGACGAGCCGAGCGAAACCGAGGTGCTTGTTGGTCAGAGGATGGTAAAAGATGGTCAGCTCCTCGAAGGGGCCGGCCTTACCCACCAGGTCCGAGAGGAACGCTCGGTCAATGTTATCGTTTAGGTTACTGATTGCCACCTCTAGCTGGGGAGGCTCGCCAACGTAGTTTTGATCGATCTTGAACCTAAAAAAATTTTTTTTTTTATACAGTTGGGATTTAATAATTTTATTTTTATTTCTATTGAGTTTTCTATCAATTATAATACAAAAATATAAATACTAAAATAGTAAAAATATTCTTATTATATTTTATGAGAAAATCAACAAAATACTACTAATTTGCTATAAATTGATAAATAATGGTAAACATCGAAAAAAAAAACTTCAGAGAAAGCTAAAAAAATGTTAGGTAGTTATAAATGTATTACATGAGAATAGCACAAGTTGACTACGGTCACATTTATGTGTTAAAAATAATTTGAAATATTATAACTTATCTATTATAACAGTATAAATTACATATTAATTTACAGTCCTATAAAACAAGTAACAATTCAATCAAATTCATAGAGGCTACAAACAGGGATTTTTTTTCAACACTGGCAATACCAAGAAAATAAATAAAGCAATAAGAATATTAATATTTGTAATCAAAAGATGTTATTATAAGTAAATATGAATTTTATAACATATTAATCAATAAATAAATTAGTAAAAGCCATATATAATAACATAAAATTATGTATAATACAAAAATACATTGTTTTTGACATATGAAATTGACTTGTCAAAAAAGTATATTTTTGACACCAAATGTCATTTCATGTAATTTTTCTCATAAAATTGCTTTTTGTTCATTCACAGAGCAAGAATTGAGACTTTACAAGTGCATTTAAATGTATTTGTTCAAAAACTATTTAAAAGAGAGGTTAGGTCAAAGCATTGCAAAGCTATGTCATCATAGATGGATTTTAAGCATATATATTGTAATATTTAGATTATGGATTGTCCCTTCACAGCATAAAAATGCACAAATATATATTTTTGCGCAATTTCGGTAGTGCATTGCATCCTTTTAGGATAACAATGACAGATTGGTGAAGAAAATTTATGTTATTTACGAATGTAGCGATTGTATACCTGGGCACGGGCAGGTCCGAGGGCTCCGTGCGCCCCCATATCCTCGTGAGCTGAGAGCGAGGATCTCTGCAGAGCAACGCAGGATAAGTCGGATCATTGGGAATGGAGCCATCATATCTGTAAACCTTCTGAGAACCTTTGACAAGGAAAGGATCGAGGACCAGCTTGTAATTCCTTGGCGCTTTAGGCGGCTGAGCATTGTGGTTTACAAACCTGTGATCCATATCACCGTTCATGCTGAAACAAACAAAAAAAACATAACCTCAAAAGCGTAATAGTTTATCATTCAATTCATTATCTTCAGATATTTGTTTGTGTGAAAATGAGTTAGGATATGTGAATTTGAGCTGTAGCCGGATATTTAACCTTACGGAGACGAGAAAACCTTTTATTGACCTACCTTAACTGCTTTTTGATGTCAAACGACAAAAGAGTCGTTTCTCGAATTCATTTCCCGAAATTGATGAGCGGGCGCAACGTCTGACATCGCTATTACCTTTTGAGCGAGCCTCCGAGATATCGCCTCGACGAGCCAGCCTCAAAAAAAAATCTGCAGCTTCTCCCGATCCGGAGTTATTGCAAAATATTAAACGGATGCCCTCTCCATGGTGACGGACAACTCGCTAACCTCCATTTGTCAAACTCGCGCGGACAGAGATGTTTTTTTTACGTTGACAGATGATAGAAAAAACGACGCCGGCACTATTTACATGCGCGACGGTTTAAAAAAGGATGCAAATATATTTTTAACTTATCTATAACTCGGTGATATTGTGAATTCACCGAGACTGACTCGACTCGAGTGTTACCAATGAGCCAATCGGCGTGTACCGGGATGGATACTTGTTTTTATTACGCTCGCCAACTGTTTCTGAAAAGATCTGTACACAGATGAAAACTGTAAGCCACAAAACAAATGTACTATAAACAAACGCCATCGGTAAGTAACTTGTGTACATTTTATTTATAGAAGGTTGGCACTCTTGAATTATATTTTCCCTATGGGGATATTTTGCATTTACAGCACATTTGAAAACCCTGGCTCCTCAGTTGGCTGTCGTTGCGTCATCGGTTACTTTATAAATCGAAAATCAGGTAATAGGAAAGTTTGGCCCCCGAACTTAACTTACGAAATTAATTGTCATCAGTGGGTCTAGAAGTCCCGCAATTCGGAAGTCACCTGGCTATAACATATTTTTTGTTGCTTGCAGTTGCGATGGCCGCCAAGAAAATGTCTTTCATGCCTGTAGTCAAAGCTGATGATGAAGAGGATCTCGTGGATCCTCAGCTCGCCTTGAGGGTTAGTTTGATTTATATTGTTACATATATTGATTACATTTAATATATATATGTAAATATATGTTATCGTAATCTTATAACAAACCATCTTAAATTTGGAAAAGGTAATGGTTAAATGTCATCACGTTTTTTTTTTATTGTCAATTTATATTACAACGTGCTATTTAGTATTATACCAATTCGTTACTTCGATTGATTAGGCTAAAATGAAAAAATATGGGATTTATATAATTTACAGTTAATAATGATGGGCTTATCATTACAGAACTGTCAGTTGTCATAAAATATTTAGTATTGCTAGTATATTTTATTACTTAGCTGCTGGAAACGTAAATATAAATGTGGATAATACTTCACTTTAGTGTATCAAGTTTTATAAAATCAACATTTGCTATATACATCTAAAACTATGAACTAACTGACAGATAGTGGTACTGAGGATCATGCTTATTATTAGATTTACTATTTAAACTTTACAATATCATTTCATACATCTTTTCTATCTATTTTGATAGTGGTGATCCCTTCTGATAAAAAAAGTTTTTGACACAAAGAAATATTTTAAAAAACAAGTCGACTTTCTGGTCTAATTGAAACTAACCTAACACCAAACAATTCATTTTGGATTCGAAAACGTACATAATTTGGTTCATTAGTAGGTTTTTTTTAATATTGATTTTGCTGTTATTCTTGTCAATTTCTCTTCAAATCTATAAATTACAAACATGAAAATTGGTAATTGGCTCCTAGGGAGTTATTTTCTCTTTGATTTGTTTGAAAATTGGTACAGCGCAACACCTCAAATGCACTACCTTGAATAACACATAAAATATAAATATTTCTTCAAATAATTTATGCAATTCCTACAATTGCGCTGTCGCATCCAAGGCTGACTGCATTCGTCGCGGTTTCGGCTGAACACACTGCCGGGCAGCTGTCTGTGTGGTGTATGCAATGAAACTTTGTCGAGTGCTATGCATTTTACCTTCTGATCACTAAAAATTTGTCCATTTACTATTTCGCATTTTTGTTCTAGCAGCTTACCATTTTTTTGTGTTGGGGTTAGTCTGTGTTAGTAAGCTTCAAATAGTAGTTTATACTATGAGGAATGCTCTAAGGCAGTGGTCGTCAACCTTTTTATGCCTAGCGCCCACTTTTGCCTATTTTCATGGAAAAAATTCCCCACCAAGCTCGCTATATTTCAATTCATTAAATGGGTGGAAAAAATCTAGAAGGAATGTAGTAGATTGTAGAGAGACCAAAATCGCCCACCGCCCACCATGGAAGCCCGTATCGCCCACTAGTGGGCGGTACGGACCAGGTTGACAACCCGTGTTCTAAGGCAAGCCCGTTCATCATAAAATTATATATAATGTCCATAAATTGCGGAAACAACATGAAGATTTGTTTATTTATTGCTGTGAATTTTTATATAAAGTGTCTGAAAAATCAAAAAACCTAGTATTTATAAAAAACAGTATTTATATATTTTCAAAATTGTATCAAATTAGCATGCGGCGAAAGTTTATTTCAACCTGCAGTGTATGTGTGTTGTCAACCCTTTCGCAATGGTTGTCGGCATATGCCGTCAAAGATTCCCCAACCGTTGACATCGGTTGACGTGATATATCGTTTTGCTACTTTCAGTACTCATTGTGACATCTACAGTAGGAAATTGGAAGTGCAGTCATTCCCTTTATCAACCTACAAGTATTATTTAAAGGAATCTGTAAAGCATGTAAATAAATATCGTTTGGTTTAGTCGCGGGAGTGATTTTTCTGTAAACCACATGTGTGAATTCCACCACATGTATGGATTTACATAATGAACGTTTGTTAAATGTAATATTTTTTATGCATCATCTGATAGCTAAATGATAGAAAAACCAATGTGATATATGAAAATAGGTCAGATAAGTACATTTATGCTTCAAATACTAGTTTTAAGCAAAAAAAATGGTTTGAAAAATTCACGCCGTATTGACAGTATAATTTGTATTCCACTGAGCAGTAACGAAAGAGTTAAATATTGACTTGTGTATTTGTTGTTATTGTCATTTGGCAAACACTAATGACCGGTTTGACCATTTGCAGGAGAAGTGTGCGAAGGGCGACAAAGCCAGTGGCCTGTTCGCCAAGTACCAGGAGTGCAACGACCGGGTCAACTCTCGCGCTAAGACGGCCGAGGTTTGCTCTGAAGAGCTGATCGACTACCTGCACGTCCTGGACCACTGTGTCACCAAGGATCTGTGGTCCAAGCTCAAGTGAGCGACTTCACATCCCCTCCCACCAATACAAAAACTGCAAATTTGAATAATGAATTCCATGTTCATTTGTTTCACATTTACATTTTACTGCCATCTATTGGAATAGATATTATTTATTGGGATGCCTGTTGCACAGATTTATTCTAATGTGTTTGTTTATTGATTGTAATATTATGTATATAGTGATTTAGTTAATAAATCTGTTAATTGAATTTATTCATTTATTTATTATTAATTTTTGTTGTCTTTTAATGTTAATGAAACATATTATACTGGAATTTACCTGCCTCCTACCCGCATCACACCGGAGGACAGTTAAGTCTCCTTGATGATGCGCTCATTCAGATTATGATAGAGTTAGCAACTGATGAGTCCAGTGGGAGTCCCCTCTGATCAATTGTGACCACTGCAAAGTGCAAAAAAGAAAGAACCCGTAAAAGAGATTATAATCGAATTCACAGGTTGTAAAGAGATGGAGATGGAAGATTCTCTCATCCAAAATACGAGCGAAAATTATAAATGCATGGATTTTTTTTTTAGTAGCCACAAAGTCTGCATGCCCTATAAGGCCGAGGCGATTCCCTCGAACTGCATCGAAAAGGACATCTATTTCTAACAAAAGGAACTGACAGTCCCAGAGAATGTGCCCTGAGGTCTGGAAGGGGGCGCCACGGGGGCAACTAGGGTTTGAAACTAAATTAAATGAGTAAATCTGTCATTAAAAGCGCCGTGCCCAGTCATCAGTTGGGTAGACCAGTGATCAGTGTTTATTCATTTAGCAGTTAACGTATTATACTATGGATAGATTTGGATTTCTTTAACAAACAGATAAGGATACACTTGAATCTCCTCAACCTGTACACAAACACAACATACGTTTCCCGCATGCAGAGTCCAGCCATTCAGGCTGAACGTCAAAGTGCACTGTCCTCGAAACTCCTGCATGCGATGGCATAAAAAAAAGATGGATGCTAGGCACTACTCTGGACAATAAGAGATATTAATAAGATGTTATTATATTGTAGAATGAAACAAGGGTAACCAACGTAATTAAATTTGCCTAAAAAAGAGTATCATTATGTGATTGAATCAATGATTACAGGAACGATTTTTTTCACTATTATATACACTATTTAGATAATTCAAAATCGATAAATTGTGAGACAAAAGTAGCGGCGAAATATGCTAACTTATAAAACCTAAATCTTTTTTTTTTTAGGAAATTAGTTAATATATTGCAACAGATAAATAAAGGTTTTAAAAATATGCTTTTATATTAACCATTTTTTAGGGATTTATCCAAATAAAATCAATGGAGAAGTGGTTAATAGAAGGTGTGTGATTAGCTGAAGGAAAATAATTTTGAAAAGCTTGAATATGTATATATTTATTGATTGCTTACAAAATAATGCATAAAAATACACAATGGAATGTTATATAGATGACAATATATAGCTTTTACATGTACATGTATTGTGTTATATTTATTTTAAGATCACTCTTAAAAACTCATTACAAAAGAGAAATTTAATTTATATTGCTATAAAAATAATAGAATAATATTTTAACACAAAGATAAAATATTTTATAATTAAGGTGTCCACAGGAGCAATACAATTTTTACGTTACTGCATTAATTTATTTTCAAAGGACCATACCCAGATGAGGCAAAATGATCTAGTAAAGTATGCAATGTCTTGGATTGTAGTGATATACAATAGAATATGTTTATCTTTACACACTAGTTTAACAAGAGACTTGGCAATACAGGTGAATACACCAGTAAAGATGAATGTCTTTCAAATAATTAAGAAACAAATAATATGAACATTAAGGTTATCAACTAGCAATACTTGGTGAAACTGCATAATTATAATTTTTAATTAATTTTAATTAAAAATAAACAAATTAAAAATATTTAGTTTTGATTCACATTTATTTTTATTATTACATGTTTCGGACTCTGTTTATTGACTCGGACTTTATATTATAGACGTTTTCGGACTCTAAATTATTGAAGATGGTCTCTATGGAGTCCGAAACATGTAATCATTAAAAATAAATGTGAATCAAAACTAAATATTTTTAATTTGCTAATTTTTAAATTAAAATTAATTTAAAATGACAAATGATATTACTCAAGTGGACGGTCCTTCGAAGAAAAAACTTTGTGACGTAGTTACATAAACTTGAGTTTATTTATATAACTTAATATTTTATAGCGTACAGATATATATGAGAGAAAAAAACAACATAATATATAATGCTCTTGTGACAAAATTCCAACTAAAATCTAACATCGTTTTTTTATTTTACACGATTCCAGTCAAAATTATTGTTAGAAAATATAATGGCACTACATTAACAATAAAGATTATTTATAATCTTGTATAAGTATGATATGTAAAATAGAAAAAAAGTATTTTCAAATATTAGATGAAAATGACAATATAAAAAACGGATGTTTTGGATTTACTAACATTTCGCAATGTTTTTAAAGCAGCACATTGACTATTGTGTTTGTTTTTTATTTTTCTGAAACACAGAAGCTTTCAGACACGTAGAGTTTTAAACACCTAAGGCAATATTTAAGACATTAATCATATTGAAATGGTAATATTTTAAATAATTATTTACCAATTTATATGTAAAACTTGAACTGGGCTTAAAAAGTAATCATACTAAATACATGTTCAGATTTTTAAATCTATATTTTACAAAATATATAAAAATAATATTAAAATATCTTTTGAAAGTAACAGATCGATAAAAAAAATTTAGACTCACCACATTAGATGGTAATAAAATATTAAAATAAATCATATAATTTGATGACAACATATATATATATAATCGTGTCGGAAGCATCAGGGTTAGATCCTGTCTGGCCTGAAGTGGGCGTCGTCAATGGAATTACTCCCGGCCATCATCTGGTCTTCCTGGGTGCAGCTACTCAGACACAGCGCATACTCCAGAAGGCGGGACAGGGTCTGCTGCACGCCGCAGTCACATTCAGTCGGTACGCTGTAAAACTGCCAGGCTTTCATTTGTGTCCTCGTCTTGCATACTTCGGTCCGATGTCTGTTAAGGGACCTCCATATATTCCACCCCAGGTCGTGTCCAGGGGCTAGGTCCTCTTTCGGGGCAATCCAAGTATTCCCCTCCGTTGCGCTTCTCCTCATGTTCAGCCGCAAGGTGGCCTCAGGTATCACCAGTTCCGTTGTCAACTGTAGGAAGCTTCATTTGATTTGAGCCGTGACTTTGCCATGTCATCACACAACTTATATTTGAGGAATTGTGTGTTTACACCTTGTGTAAATAATGCACAGTGAAATAATATAGAATTAGGTACCTAAATTACTTTTGATGCATTTTTTTAATTATATATATTTACAAAAATTTGTATACATTTGATCAAAATATAACTAACCTAAATAAATACATTTATGGAGTAATGAAAATACAGAAAAATATGCTTTATATAAAATGAAGATTTCATTACTGTTTTAAATAATATTCTTCTTTATTTATTGCCACAAAGCCAACATTAAAAAACTAACCCTTTCGGTCACTATGATACAATGTAAATATTCGCGTTTTTATAGTACTAATATTTAATAGCACTACTTTATCTGTGTACTCAAAAATCAATTTCCAAATTTACAAATAATTTATACACAGAATGTACTACATCAGTGGTTCTTAACGGTGCTCCACTGGCAATCTTTTTTTTTTATATATAAACACATACAGGAGAATACCGACAGATGGTGATACTGATTCTGAAGTTCTTCATCTGTGGATCCTATGACGCCTACCATACCACATATGGATAAGCGCTGCATGTACAGTGTTGATCCACCAACGTCATAGACCACAGCCTGACATTTACGCATCATCCTTATTATTACAGGAATTTACTATGAATGGGTGGTCTTCACGGGATGACTTTCGTCTACCATCAATTTATGATTAATATAGTATGACTGGCATTTTACAGGTGAGGGATCAAATTCACACCAACTGCAAGTATTTTAGAGCTTAGGAATCGATAAAAAAAAAAAAAATCTCCGTCGGGAATTAATTAAATTAATAAAAATAAAAGAGATTAGAAGGTAATAAAAAAGAATTAAATCCATGACTTTCGGCTTGCCAAGCCAACGCTTTAACCACTGAGCTATACCCGTCGGCAAATCTGCGAAGATATTCCAGGTAACGACCGAGCATAATTTTAGTGCATCACAATCTGATTATGTGGCCCCTTAAAGATTAAGAATCTATATATTGTAAAATAATATATTGTAAAAAAAATCCAGCCTCTTCTATAAAATAAAGGGCATAAATAATAAATAAAAATATTTTTGTAGTAAAAAGAAAAACTATTTTCTTGCATGGTAATTTTTTTGTAACAAAAACATTGGTTCTCATAGTGATTGACATATTTATATAAACATCTAAGGCAAATATACGATCATTTTATAAACATAAAAAATATATGTTGCCTAATATTGCCTTTTCAATAAAATTAATTTTCCCTACACATTTTTTATACCAAAACATACATTGACATGCCATAGATATCTTCAGTTCTTGATTCAGTTATTTTCTAAAATATATGTAAATATATATATAATAGATCTATGAACTAATCCAATCACTCCTGTGTGTGACTATTGTTCCCCGAGCTCATTGGTTCTCCTCCACACTAACTGGCGCCCACCTGGAGGACATTGAAGCAAATGGTGCAAACTCGGACGGCTTTGTTTTGATTGAACTTTATTATCGGGACATCTTGGTTGGAGCACTTGGAGCACAGCATGCGACCACAATGTCGGCTGGAAATATAAAATACACAATTATGAAAAAAAAAACACCGCAAATTTCTGTTGTTCAATGCCCTAGCAGGCGAATGTTTGTAATGTTTCGTCGCACAATAGATTCTTTCATGAACTTACTTTAAAACAATTATTACAAATTAATGTAATCCGATTGTGAAATGAACTATGAGCACTCCTGTATGGGACCATAGGGCATTGAACGACGCAAATCTGCGGTCCCGTAACGAAACCACTGGGCGTTTAAAGGTTAATGCAGATATAGTGAAAAATAATCAGTTAACATATAAAAAAATAATTAAGGCGACAAAATAAAGGGTTGCAATTAAAAAAATATCTGGTTTTAATTTATTTTAATTAATCTTTGGTCGGAATATTATCATTGGAAATGAGTGCGTGTAGAGAGACACTTCGATCAGTCGAAGCTAAAAGAAGTTCCCTGCAGTTGATGAGAGGAAGTCTTAGCCAATGTTCCTTCTAAGATGTGTACGTGTGAACACAAGCTTTACACTCATTATTAACCTGTTAAGCGGGTAATATGTAATATTTCGTCATTCCAAGAAAGCAACTGTAGCGGGTATGAAGATATATTCCGCCATGACACTTTAACGATTAAAATTTTAATTACACTCTAACGGGCGTGACGAGCTACGGCTTATTTTGTTTGTTCATCATAACCATGTACATCTAGGCATCTAGTTGCACGGACTCGCCGGGTGTTTTCTTTTTAACGTAAGCAAAATTAAATTCCGCGGTTAACAGGTTAACATTAAAAATTATATTTTAATTTACATCACATAGAGTTGTTATTTTTGGTATTATTAAAAATAAACAGTTTCATTTACTTGGTCTATAAAGTGTTGTGAGTTGTATTTTTTTTTAAATTTCCTCTCAAAGTTGCACAGCTAATATTTTTTACACACACAGCCTTATATAGATTAGAGGAAACATTGGTCCTAGTCTTTGGCAATTGTGCTTTAAGTTTTGTGGCACTAACGGCCTAGAACTCGCTGCCGGAAAGTAAAAGAGAGCTGTAAACAGAGGCATCCTTCAGAGGCAAGCTTAAGACCACATGTTTATTTAGAACGGCAAAGGAAGCGCTTTTTGAATGACCGTTTGGACATAAAAAGCGCTTTAGCAATGCTGATACAATAATGATAGCTCACCAGTGATGCTTCCTCATGGTTAGTGTAAACTTGGTGCCGCACTCCTGACACAGTTCGCTGTCTCCCCAGGGAGCCTCGGCGGTGAGAGAGTCCAGCAGGCGGTGCAGCAGCTGCTTAGTCGCCACCTAAAACGAAAACCATCATTTTCCTTTCAATTCGTACAAAAAATGAGTTGAACATCATAGAAATAATTACAAAATTCGCCAGCGGGTATAGTTCAGTGATTAAAGCATTTTCTTGGCAAACCGAAGGTCGTGGGTTTGATCCCCAATGGAGATTAAAAAAAAAAACGATTTCTAAGCTCTAAAATACCCCATGTTGGTGTGAATTTAATCCCTCACCTGTAAAACACCAGTCTATTAATAAAAATTGGTGGTAGACGATAGTCGTCCTGTGAAGACCACCCATTCATGGTGAATTCCTGTAATATAAGGATGATGCATGGAATCAATGAATGTTGGGCAGAATCTATGGAATCTATGATGTTGGCGGATCAACGCTTAGCCATATGCAGCATGGTAAGCGTCATAGAATTCCATAGATGATACTTCAAAATCACTATCACCATCTGTCAGTATTCTCCTGAATTACATTATAAAAAAGTGGCATTTCTTTTTTATTCTTCGTGACATTGAATAGATTTTGATTAGTATGTTTTATGGCAAGATGATAGATTAGCATCTCCCGTTCCAGCTGTATCAAACCACTGTTGGGTAAGTTGAGTTTTACACTTTGTATGAATATAAATATTGTTTTTAATTCACCTGGTAATTGAATATCGTGACTCCTTCCTTGTTCTCTGTTGCCAGGCAAGCGTTCGCCTTCACAAGAACTCTACAGAGGGCGCCGTGGCCGCGCATGTAAGCCAAGAGAAGAGGCGAATTTCCCTGATGACATAAAATTTATTTTAGTGTATGTAACATTTTTATGATTTCATGGTTATGTTAATAATTTACATTTTACATAAACCGTGTTTATTAAGGAGATTAAATTACATTTAAAATATATATTTTTTGAAAATAAATGCGAGACATTGATATTTTGAAAGTTTGGTTTTCTATAAAAAAGACAGAGGGTCGAATTCTCAATTCTGCGTCACTCTGTAAATATAAATTTGAAAAAGGACAAATAATGTTTTTTTTCCAAATTTATATGAACATAGTAAACGAAAAATCGATGCTTTGTCTTTTTGGCAGAAAACCAGACCTTCAAAAATCAACTACTAAAACAAATGTTAAAAAATGTAATTGGTATGCTCATAGATCAGGCCTTATAATAGGAGTATTTATTATATTTGACTATTAACAAGTTGGTTAAGTACCTGTAAGTCTGTTTTGTTTATCGGATAGTCCTTCATACACTCCAGGAACAGATCACAGATGGCAGCAGCATTGTCTTTGCCACATCTACACAGCTCGTGCAAGGGATTCCGACCTGTACAATATATATTTTTAAATAATCAGAATATTAATAATTACAGTGAATAAAAATGTTAATTTGAAGTGGAAGGTTGTTATATTGTAAGAATAATATAAAATATTGTTTTCTATCAATTATATTATTTAAAGCATATACAATTGATTCCGCTTAGTTGGGACACATCGGGACTTGGGCATTTTGTACCAATTAAGCGGCTGTCCCAATTAAGCGAATTTCACATTTTTTTAAATTCATTTATTTGGTTTTGGCAACTAAGGCCATTACTAGTAATACATACATAATTTTTTTTTCAATAATTTTATTTTATAAACTCTTGGAGACTGTAAATTACATAAAGGTAATATAAATTCTTAATGCACAGGGGACTTATCATCATCATCTTCATCTTTGTCTAATTTTTTCATATTTTGATTTAATACCTTCCACAATTGAATCCTCAGTCTTCATTATCATCGTAACATGGTAAATTGTTATCTATTCTTGAAAAATCTTCATAGTTAATAATAGGAACTTGCAACATATCCTGATTTTCTTCACTGCTTAAAATTTACTGTCCCAATTAAGCGGAATGTTGTCCCAATTAAATATTTAAATTTACTATTGGTTTCTTGGTTTGGTTTCTGTTCATTGAGATTCGTCCCAAGTAAGCGGCTGTCCCAATTAAGCGGTGTCTCAATTAAGCTGAATCGACTGTATTGCTATTCTCTCTATTTGAAATTTAATTTAAATGTGATAGAAGAAACAAAGCTGTCAGGCATACCTTTCAAGTTGACGGCTTCTGCGTCAAGCGTGGACTCGGTGAGCAGCGCCCGGGCCACGGCCGTGTGTCCCTCGCGGGCCGCGATGTGCAGCGCATTGTCTCCGTTGGAATCCACCGCATCGTACTCGGCACCATTCTGGATTAACGCAGAGACTATGCTAGCGTGGCCTTCCTGCGAAGCTATATGGAGGGCTGTTTGCCTGAAAATAATAAAATAACATTTGAAAATAGGCTTTTACTTTGAAATTTATAGTGGGTTTACCATTAGGGACATAGAAAGAGGTCATGAAGGTAAAAAATGTGTTTTTTTCTTTGCCAAATGGCATCAAATCGGCCCAATAATTCGGCATAGTACAGCCCTGTGACCGTTTTGTCCTTCTCCAGGCAGTTGATGTAGATCACTCCACGTGAATCCCAGAAAACGGTGGACATCACCTTTCCGGCCGATAAGACAGTCTCAGCCTTCTTCGGAGCACGTTCGCCGGGTGAAGTTCACTGTTTCGACTGTTCCTTGGTCTCTGGTGTGAACCAGTGGATCCATGTTTCATCATCGGTCACGAAACGATGCAGAAACTCCTTCGAATTGCACTTAGACAGCATCAAACACTGCTTTGTAGTGGTCTCACGGTTGCGCCTGTTGTTCGGAGTGAGTAAACGCGACACCCATTGCGTCAACAGCTTTCTCTTGTCCAAAATTTCATGCAAAATATGACCCACGAGGTCCTTTGAGATGCCTACTGTCTCAACTATCTTGTGCACTTTCAATCGGCGGTTTGCCAATACGAGATCGTGGATTTTTGTCATGTTATCCTCCGTGGTAGCCGTTTTCAGGGCACCTGGGCGTGGCTCATCAAAAACCAATGTGCGACCGAAATTTTAATTCAAATTTCCTGGTACTTTTGCCTGCAGTAATATTTGTTTACGAGAATATATTACAGTTTGCCCAAAAAAACAATTAAAAATCTACCAAAAAGACACCGCGTTCAAAATATTAATGATAGTAAATAAATATGAATAAAGATCCAGGTACAATGCGCTAGTAATTAATAGAAACAATTAAAAAGTAAGGTTATGATAATGATGAGTTACTTGTGGGCGTCGCGATCATTGGGGCGTGCGCCGGCCAGCAGTAAGCTGCGCAGAAGGATCTCATTCCCGGCGGCGGCAGCCAACAACAGCGGAGGAGTGAGAGCCGAGTCCTGCACGCGAGAGTTTACGTCCACTTCCACCGAGAGCAGGAACATGACGCTCTCGAGGTCATTTTTCTGGATCGCAAGATGGAGGAAGTTACGTCCTTTGGAGTCCACCTATAATAATAATAAAAATTAAAGTCAGTCTTTAAAGGCAATAGTTATTATAATAGAATTTTATGTCAAGTATATTTAATTTTGTTATAAGCTTTTATTTAGCTTTATTGATGACTTGTGACCTTTGATGGTGAGTGGTTAAACATCAAAATTTAATAGTTTTTGAAATGATGTCATGCTTTTGTGGTTGCTCTTGATTAAATTTTATATTTTAGTGATACATTTATATTAAGAAGTTATGTTTTTAAACAATACAGTGTAATGAAATATTATTACATACGAATAAAAATGTATTATAAATCATAGGACTTGGTTGTTAAAGCAGTTTTCTGTAATAATATATTGTAATAAAATAAAATACAAGAAATACATTCATATTTCCATATGAACATATGAACACAATATTTGAATACGCAATGATAAAAGAGTATAACAATTGATAAAACTAGTATTTTAAAAAAAATACAAAAAATGTACTAAAAAGATGAAAATAGTTTTGTCACCAAAATATAAAAAAAAAGAAAACTAAAAGTACAAGTGCCTGGTGAAATATTAATCAAAAAAATAATGTACTATAATATAAAATAATTTTAAACAGTAGATTTACAAGAATTTAGAGCCTATTATCTATACAATTTACGAATACAATTTTACGTACTTGTTCAGCGGCCGATGGTAGTCGGAGTAGGATGGCCTGGGCGGCCCTGTTGTTGCGGAAGGTCAGCGCCGCTGCGAAGGGAGACAGACTCTGCTTGTCCCGCAAGGACAGGTCGATGGCCGGGTGCGACAACAGCAGGTGGATGATCTCTGGATGCTGATTCTCGATGGCGATGTGCAGAGGCGTCTTGCCATCGACATCACGTGAATTCACATTTGCCCCGTGCTCAATGAGAGTCTGAAACAATAACTCATCATCATGATCAATTCGCTACCTTAACTGAAACAAACGGTCATCACAAACTAGCACATAACTCAGCCAAAAACGATGTAATGTTAAAGTATCAACTATTTAATAAGTTTTCTGGTTGCTTAGGTATCACTTAGAGGTAACTCTCATAAGAGTAGAAGAAGTAGGAGTTTGTAAGGTGATATGTTGACCTGGATGACGTTCATGAGCCCCCAGGCGCAGCAGAGGTGCAACGGCGCCTGCTGCTCGGCCGCCATCTCGGCTCCCTGCCCCTCCGGGCCCAGCTTCCTGGGAGACTCCACGTCGCAGCCAGACCTGATGAGAAACTGCGCCAGGGACTCTTTGTTCTCGTCAATTGCTCTGAAATCATGTCACTTATATTAGACAACAGAAATATCATGGTACAACTAAAAATTATATACAAAATACAGTATAGTAGTAGTACCTTGAGATAAGAGTGTCCTGATATACAGCTATTTGAGATACGAGCAAGATTTGAGATACAAACAACATTGAGAGTATAAAGAGGTTTTGCGAAAAATTGCTTTCGATGAGGAGCTAAAGGTGGTAGTGGTTATCTCTACAAATGAAACACCTCGAAAAGTTTACAGCTGCTTGTGAATCGGAGCTATTTAATGACACTTGCCTAGTGCATTTCCGCAACATTCTGAAAGGAAAGCAGAAAAAACCTCCTTGTATAGGTTTTTTTTAATCTAGTGAAAAGGACAAAGGCCAGTGAAGAGAAAAGTAGTGAATAAAATAAAGTATACAGTAAGTTTAAGTTGTGTATGAGTTGCATTGATACAAAATATAAATACACTATACTATATAACACCAGTTCATGTCTTTACATTCTCTTTTATTATTCTTTTATACAATATTTGTGATTTATAAAAACACTTTTCTTATTTGAAAATATGTAGCATTTTTCAGAGCTGGAACGGATTAATGGCATTTTAATAAATGTTAATGGGAAAAAATTGATTTGAGATCAGAGTAAGTTTACGGAACGAATTAAACTCGTATCTCAAGGTACTACTGTATATATTCTTATTTCTAGTTATACATAAGCAGCTAATAAAAGAGAGCCCAAAAGAGTGCCTCCTGATAAACACAGGTAACTAATGGGAAGTGCCACCCCAAGAAAAGTCACTGCTGTACAAATGAAAAAAAGAAAAAATCATGAAGATCTATTATGATAATAGAAAATTATAATTATAGTGTTTCGTCATGTGCGTTTTTATTATTCGTACTTTTGTATAAATGTACGAACTCTTTCAAATAATAAATACTCTCAAGTTACTCACTTGTGGAGTAATGTTTGTAGGCAACCATCTGGTCCGACTCCCCAGCAATCAGCGTCGGCTCCATTTCTCACCAGTACCTAAGATAATGAGTAAAATTAAGCTTCTGCTTTAAAATCAATAAAAAGAATGAGTTAAATATTATTTACGAAAAATTATATCTTATAAAACTTAGTATGAGTAGACATTGCGATGCAGTGTTCAATGCCGAGTTTAATGACAGAGCATGGGTAAGATGTTTACTTTTTCTCTGATTAATTTATGAAAAAAATGACAAATAAGATGGTATTTGCTAGACATTTGTAATTGTATAAATTTAAAGTTTTGTTAAATAGTGTAGTGATATTCCTAAACCAATATGGAATAATATACTTCTTTATAAAGGCAAATCAAAGAAAATAACAGTATTAACTTTAAAAAATGCGTAAGACAATCAACCAACCACCCCATTGCATGTAAAACCAACTTTGCCTAAAATCTAGACTGAAGTTGCAAAGCAGCTTTGAGATCCACACAACCTTTCTCGTCCGGCTCTGAAACTGAGAGATTCTAGCTCTGGCAGCAAATACATCAGGAGATTTCATAACCCCAAAGGAAAGCCTTCTAACTAGTAAAAATCTTGTCTGGTGGACCTGGAAATCCCTGAACAGACTAAGAACCGGAGTCGGTAGAACATAGGACAACCTCGAACAGTGGGGAGTGCTTCGGCAGGGAGAGTCACTGTTGTGTGTCTGTGAACCACCTCACACCTAAGATCCTGCCCCATGTGCCCGGCTAGCTGCACATCCCAAGACCTAATGTGCGATGCCAGACATTGCGCCGGTAGTAATTTGACGTCACTGACACAAAGAAGAAAAACATCGAGGTAATAATGTCACATATAAAAGTGACAGAGCGCGGCCACCTAAATGTTAAACGACATTTAAAACATTTCAACTTACACTGGCAACTTCCTCTTGAGATGAGTCAAGTGCTGCCCACAGCGGAGGAATACCGTGTTGGTCCAGGCGCCCCATGTCCACGCCGCGCACACACATGCCCTCCACCAGCAAGCCCAGGCGGCAGTGGATGGCCAGCTGCAGGGGAGTCTCCCCCACTTCGGTCCTACAAGAGAAAACAAACTGAATTATGCAACAGGAGATCTTTGAGAGACCTTAGTTGTCCCTTTAAGGTTTTCTGTAATTTTTTTTTTTTTTTTTTTTTTTTTATTTAATCAAATATAAAAGATACATTTTTACATAGTAATTTACATTCCAATCTTTTTTTTTTTTTTTTTCTTTTTTTTTTTACATTCGCTTACCACACCACTTAAAGATAAGATC
Organism: Glossosoma conforme; assembly: GCA_022606575.1. Taxonomy (NCBI): domain Eukaryota; kingdom Metazoa; phylum Arthropoda; class Insecta; order Trichoptera; family Glossosomatidae; genus Glossosoma; species Glossosoma conforme. The sequence goes on from JAGTXR010000046.1 coordinate 1,363,835, forward strand.
TTGTGTGTGGCGTGGGATTCATCTATGTTATTTTACAGTTTTATATAATTATACAGAGTATTACATATTTATACATTTACATGATTTTGATATAAAACTAACATTATATGATTTAAGATTTAATATACTATATGTTGAATTAAATTTAATGTATATATAATTTAATAATACATTTTTGGTACATTTCATTATTTCAATTTGTTATGCAGTGACGTCGGTTCTGTTCGTCATTATTTTAAAGTACTGTTTCACCTTTTCAATCAATATTTTAATATCGCTGATCTCTTTTATTTCCCGAGGAAGATTGTTAAAATTAACTATTCCGTTATATTTGTAACCATTTTTTGCATGTTGTGTGTTAAATTTTGGTATTAATAAGTTGTACATATACCTAGCAGAATGACAAGTGTACCAGTTTTCAATTCTCCTTTCTTTGATAGTCTGTAAAATAGTGTATTTTTGGTATAGTGTATCTACCGTTGGCACTTTGAATTTATTGTATAGGCTTTCTGTTGGGTAGGTGGGAGGCCTTTTCAATATCACTTTGATGATAAGTTTTTGTACAGTTCTAATGGGGTTGGTAGTATTTAGGTATGTTCCTCCCCAACCAACAATACCATATTGCAGTTGAGATTGGACAATGGAGTAGTATACGATTTTTAGATCTGTGGCCACAATCGTTTAGAGGGGACTCCCACTGGACTTATTAGTTGCTAACTAATCATTATCTGAATGAGCGCATCATCAAAGAGACTTAATTATTCTCCGGTGTGATGCGGAAGTGAAGCAGGTAAAATCGAGAAGATGTTTGAGAATAATTTAATTATTCGTCTACTGTTCTGGCACACCTTCCTCTGTGTAAAATTGGAAGTTAAAGTATCACGGAGAGTCTCTAGATCTCTATCTCATGTTCATTTCAAAATACATATATTTTTCACAAAGACATTATTATGAAAAAAAATCACTCCTTTTTGGAATATGCCTCAAGATATTGAATCAAAAGATATTGAATCTTGGTATTATACATAAATCAAGCATTTAAACAACACAGCAGACTACTGTGATGTACAAGACAAGGTGAAAAAAATACTGGCTTATTGATAAATCGCCGGTGGTCATAGCTCAATGGTCAAAGCGTTTTTGCTTTGCAAGCCAAAGGTCGTGGGTTCGATCCCCGATGGAGATTTAAAAAAAAGGTATTTTTAATCGGTTTCTGAGCTCTATAATACCCCGGTTGGTGTGAATTTGATCCATCACCCGTAAAATGTCAGTCATAGCCTATTAATTAAAATTGGTGGTAGACGAAAGTCGTCCCGTGAAGACCACCCATTCATAGTAAATTCCTATAATAATAAAGGATGATGCGTGAATCTCGGGCTGTAGTCTATGACGTTAGCGGATGAACACTCCACATGCAGCGTTTAGCCATATACACCATGGTAAGCGTCATAGAATTCCACAGATGGGACTTCAGAATTACTATCACCATCTGTCGGTATTCTCCTGTATGTGTTTACATAAAATAAATCAAGATTCGTGATAATCAGATGATTCAGATACTAAATACTTTACATAGTGATGTAAATCAAAATGGTGAAATATTTTTTAATGTATACTTCTTTTAAATTTTTTTTTTTTTATAATCGAACACTGATGCACAGGTACATACAGTGCATCCATATCTGCTCCGTGGTCCAAGAGAAAGATGGCCGTCTTGGAGTCTTCCTTCATGATGGCCTGATGCAGCAACGTGAAGGACTTGCCGTTGCGAGCATTGACATCGGCTCCGCCGAGGATCAGCGGAGCCACCAGCTTCAGGTGACCTAACCACAAAAAGAATTTAAAAACAAGAAAATTAAGTAAACCTAACTAGTTTCGTAGGTTTTCGCGGCCAGATTTGGTATTGCGACTTTTCGGTTTAGCCGTGTGTGACGAATTTCTATGGACCAATATTTCGACCGTCAACTACAGCTTTGAGGATTTTGTGAGTTGATTTCTTGAGGTAGTTCAGCTGTCAGCGCAATGTACCTCTCAGGAGTGTCATGTCGGAGAGTCATGTACGATGAGTATGTTCTAAGGAGCATACCTTCAAGAGCTTCAGACAATATTGGTTTACCCTTATTTGTCTGTGCAGGTTTTTGAGCATGTGCTAGAAGTGAAAGTCATGCTGTTTTGAACTACCTCAAGAAATCAACTCATCACAAAATCGTCAACCTTTAAGATGACCCCTGCAATGGCGATCGAAATATTGGTCTGAAGAAATTCGCCACATATGACTAAACCCAAAAGCCACAATAGCTATAAACATGTTTAAGAATTTTGTGTTTCTTTTTCAGGAAATATGTTGAGGTATATAGGTACCTCGACATGCGAGTTTAATTCGTTCCGCAACCTTACTCGCATTTCAAATTACTCGTATCTCAAAGTGTTATTAAACAGCTCCGATGCACGACCAGTTGCGACTTTTTCTGGGTGCTCATTGCTAAGCCGATTGCTCATATCTCAAAGGAAAAAATCGTTCGCTCGACTGCTCGTGTCTCAAAAAACTCGTATGTTGGGGCACTTGTATGTCAAGGTTCCACTGTATTTACGATATTTGTTGTTTTTATGCCATATTATATTCTGATAAGAAGAAGTTCTATAGATTGCATTACACAATGAATATTGTTATAAACATTACCAGCGAATTACAAATAACTTCTCAAATATGAAAAATATTTTTTTGAAAAATGGAATTGGTTCATACCTTCAGTGAGTGCAAAGCTCAGTGGTGTGTCGCCTTCCGAATTCTTCAAATTGAAATTCGGAATGAGAACATTGCTGCCTTTTTCGTTGGCATTATCTTTCTCGAGGGTCTTCTTCCTTTCAATTATTGCCATTATCGGTGCTTCATGATTGTTCGCAACGGCCAGATGAAGAGCAGTTTGCCTAAAGAAAGAAATTGATAGCGTCAAGGTTATCAACTGACAATACTTGCAGTGAAACTGCATAATTATAATTTTATATTAATTTTAATTAAAAAAAATTAAATACCAAGTTTTGTTTTCACATTTATTTTTAAGTGATTAGATGTTTCGGACACCTTGGAGTCCATCTCTGGGAACCATTATTGAAGATGGACTCCAGGGAGTCCGAAACATGTAATCACTGAAAAACAAATGTGAAATCAAAACTTAATATTTTAAATTTGTTAGTTTTTTTACTTAAAATTAATATAAAATTATAAAAAAATTGATCATTAATATATATTTTTTAAATTTATATTTTTAGCATTCACTTTGACATCCATTTCAATATTTAATACATAATAATATAATACCTTGTGTTACCATGGATCACACGTTTAATAGCTGGACGACCGCAGTTTAGCCATCAATATAGGCTTCCTCACTTGCAACGAGTATAAGCATACTCTTTTATAATATGCTTACGTGATGAAGCCTTCATTTATGGTGTATCTTCTTTCTTCCAGCAAGTGAAACAGTGGTCAGTGCAATCCATGTTAAAACAAGGTATGAAATATCTAACTTTTATATATTACAATTTTCTTCAATCTTCTAGTGTTTTCTCATTTTGAACAAAAGTCTACGACTAGGATATACACAATTTGTTTAGAACTTTGGCATTCAAATAACACCATAGTGGTTTAAACAGACATGCCTTGATTTACAAAGTGAATTTGATGTATTTTTAAGAACCTGTAGAGAAGATCAGGGTTTTCTCCGTAGGCAGTTTGCAGGTTAGGGTTGGCTCCCTTAGCAAGCAGCGCCTGTGTGAGACGAGGCAGTCCCTCTTGACAGGCTGTGTGTAGGGCGGTCACTCCCTCAGAGTTAGCGTGGTCCACGGATTCAGAAAGATTGTTACATAGGAAAAGTGCTGAATCCTATAAAAACAAAAACTAAATAAATATTACATATTTTTATGCTTACATCTAATCCTTTTTTATGTGATACATTGCAAAAACTAACCTAACTAAAAAGAACTAAAGTTTTATACAATTCAGTGAATTCAGTGATTCACACAATCGAAATATCACTTAACCCTTTATTTACTGACGGGACTATATCCCATACCACGAAATCCAATATTGATCGTGCATTTGGCTGCAGTTGTGCCCTGACGGGACTTGAAAGTCGGATTTATAAAACTATGAAAATAAATGCTTATTTTAGAAAATATATATGTTTTTCTTAATTTTTCTCTTTATTCTATCAACACTTATTTGTGTAAAATAATCAATAAAGTTAATAAATTATAGTAAAAAAGTTTCATAATTCAGTAAATAAAGGGTTAAAAAAGTACTACATAAGCCGCTTAAAGAAAGTAACGGTGACATCCAATTAAATTGCATCAAAAAACATAGTGTAAAAAACAACTGGGTTCACTATTTCTTGTTATAACAGTGAACTAATTTATGATAATTAGAATTAATAACAGGAAATTCATATTAAATGGTTTACTAATTATACATTAATATTTTCTTTCAAAAAAATATTTTTTGCATTTATACACTAATATCAGGACAGTGATAACCTAATATACCACAAGGTCTTGAACCTCTAAACTTTACCATACAATAACTGGTTTGGTACCTCATCACTTTACACAAGAATATTCATAATTTATTGGTATTTGGTATATTTTTGCTGTTCTAAAAATAAAATTACGAATGTTAATTTGAAGTCAGAATTTAAATTAATTTCTGGTCACATTTTAAATCAACTTTGGTCAGAATAAAATTTAGTTTTTAGTCAGAATAAAAATATGTAAAATTAGGTTACGTTAGTTTGGTAAAATTAAATTTTTGGCCAGAATAAAAATAATAATGGTTAGAATAAATTATTATATGGTCAGAATTAGGTTAGGTTAGGTAAAATTAGGATAGGTTAATTAGGTTAGGTTAAATAAGGTTAGTTTGGTAAAATTAAATTTTTGGCCAGAATAAAAATATTAATGGTTATAATAAATTATTATATGGTAACAATCAGGTTAGGTTAGGTAAAATTAGGTTAGGTAAAATGAGGTTAGGTTAAATTAGGTTAGTTTGGTAAAATTTAATTTTTGGCCAAAATAAAAATAATAATGGTTAGAATAAATTATGGTAAGATAAAATATGGTTAGTAATATATGGTCAGATTCAGGTAAGGTTGACCTAATTGTGTTATTAATATTATATATACTAAAATATGACCATTCAACATAAATTCTGACCGATACATTCTGTCCATTTAATGTAAATTCTGATCAATGTAATATAAATTCTGACAAATTGATTGATAATTATGACAAAACTGTATTAAAATTCTGTCCGAAAAAATGCGAGTCTTAAATTTATGATTACTTAACTTATATTCCAAAATCATAAATTATAATTTAAAAAAAGTAGGAATTTAGATATTTAACCTTTTAGATGCCATGACCCTATGCAACGCCTTGTGGATTGTCGAAGATTTGAACTCCTGAATGGTGTCCAATTTTAACCATTTTTTTTGGGCAGACGATAGATTCGCTTTAGACCCAAGCTATAACATTGACCGAAAATATACAATAACACACCGGTGTGCTCACGGCACTGGCGGGCTTCCCGTAGCGGACCCATATTTGGGCTCATGGCACCCATACGGTTAATGCACAGTATTATAAGTATGTATTGTTATCAAACCTACTAGAAAAGCATCACATCAAGTCACTTACCTCGCATTTTTTCTTCGCCAGCAGAATTAACAAACTATCCCACGTCGATGAATATATAGGATTCAGTTTGCATCCCTTATCAATGAGTTTCGTAGCGAAACCAGTTTCCAGAGAATAACACGGAATTGGTTTGTCATTCTCCAAAGATGGCGGATCCTCCGAGAAGGGATTATTGTCGCTCTCACTGGCCGGAGATTCAAAAGGATCGTGGCCATTTGATATGACATTATCTGATGCTTTGACGGGCAGAGATTCGTTCACAAGGGCATAGTACAAAGGAGAATGCTCGTCGTCGATGGTTCTAAGGTTGGTGTCGAGCTTTTCTTGCTTCATTAGAAGATCGAATACTCTATGGTTTCTTGATCTGATGGCGTAATGTAGTGGGGTGCTAAAATAAATTACAGAAAAGTTGATGAATTATTTAGTAATTGTATTAATCAACTTATGTTAACCTCAAGGTTATCAACTGACAATACTTGGTAAAACTACATAATTATAATTTTAAATTAATTTTAATTTAAAAATTATAAATCTAAAATATGTAGTTTTGATTCACATTATTTATATTGAAATAAATGTGAATCAAAACTAAACATTTATAATTTATTATTTGTTAAATTAAAATTAATTAAAAATTATGTTAACCTTTTATTACAACTAGCCAACTACACATCCGTGTGTTCTATCGAAAAATAGGACGTATGCAGTAACATCCTCCTCTCTAATTTAAAGGGTAGTTATTCAGTCGCGTGGTGGCAGGATGAGGAGCAGATTAACAACATACAGACTTTTTTCAGTACCAGTCAGCAAGGGCTATATCATGCTGATGTCAGTAGTTATTTTTACAAATTGAAAGAATGATGTTGTATTGACATCTATAGATTTACTTAAATACATTAAATAAATATCTAAATTTAATTAGTATTATTTATAATTAAAAAAAAAGTCTGATGAAAAGGGATACCACTCTATTGATTTATAAGTGTAGGTAAACCAATGAACTACTTGGTAACTCTTTTTTTTCAAACGGTTAGGTTAGCGAGACATCCAGTGCACCAGTTATCCCGTGCACCAAATGCCCTGTGCACCAGACCTCCACTGCGCCCCATACGTTACCGATGAGTCGTTGAACGAATTATCTGTGAACGAAATGCAGCGGAACCTTTTCTAACATTGCATAAATGGGTTGTGACAACCATGAGTGCATATTACTGGTTCTAATTGGTCACTAGAGCTGCATACAGGTATGACCTTGGAACAGTTTTTATCGTAAGCGGAACTATGTTACCCTTATGTCTAGAATGATATTTTCTCACATATAACACCTCGAAAATCGGTTGCGTATGGGTGTAGATTTAATATTTCGATGATGGCGTTTAACCCTTTCATTAGGGCTCGTTGGAATACAAATCATACTGTCAATACGGCGTGAATTTTTCAAACCATTTTTTTTCTTAAAACTAGTATTTGAAGCATAAATGTACTTATCTGACCTATTTTCATATATCACATTGGTTCTTCTATCTTTTAGCTATCAGATGATGCATAAAAAACTATTATATTTAACAAACGTTCATTATGTAACTCCATACGTGTGGTGGCATTGACACATGTGGTTTACAGAAAAATCACTCCTGTGACGAAACCTTACGATATTTATTTACATGCTTTACAGATTCTTGTAAAGAATACATGTAGGTTGATAAAGGGAATGACTGCACTTCCAATTTCCTACCTTAGATGTGTCACAATGAGTACTAAAAGTAGCAAAACGATATATCACGTCAACCGATATCAACGGTCGGGGAATCTTTGACGGCATATATCGACAACCTATGCGAAAGGGTTTACAGGTTAAAAGGATCAACACGATATTTAACTTAATCTGTAAAAATGGTTTTGAAAAAGTAAATTAATTTATACTTACAATCCTTGTTTATTTTGTCTGTTGGGATCGAGTCCTTTGGCTAATATTTTTTCTGCGATCTTTGTCATTTCTTCCATAGATTTATCATCACAAATGGAGGGACCTTGTGAAGCTATAATGTGAAGGGCGTTGTCTCCTTCTTCCCTGTTGAAAAATAAAACAATTAATAAATTGACAATCCTTTCGTCACACCTCAACTCCTAACTAATGTCTGTTTCTCAAGCAGAGTCCAATTTTTAACCTTTTCATATCCACTCCCACGTATTTCGCGGTTAGCAACAGGTTCTAAGCTTAATTGATTCAGTTCAAAGAAGAGCAATTCATTTGATAAACAATGACACTCTTACGTCTAACCTGCAATCAATGGAACACAGGCGTAAGATTGGTTCACTTAGTCTTTTCTACCGTTATAACCACGGTCGCTGCTATCCGGAACTTAAAGAAGTAATTCCTCCTGCACCCACCCACAACCGACAAACTCGTCTTACACTTGCCAAACATCCATACACGGTTAATGTGTGTCGACCAAGAACTGGCAGTTTCCAAAGTTCCTTCCTTATTGTCATCGGTAAGCTTAGGAATGCTCTTCCAGCGTATATGTTTCCTCCTTCCTACAATCTGGATCTCTTCAAGAAATAGATAAATATACACTTGAAATCTCCCAACCCACACACAAATACGAAAACATCACACGTTTCCTGCATGCAGCGTCCCGCCTCCCTGGCTGAGCGTAATAGAGTGCACTGGTCTTGACCGGCTGTGCTCTCCTGCATGCGATGTCATTAGAGAAGGCAATTCGAGACACGCCGTAGCATACTAGCTTCGTAGCCCAAGACTGAGGTCTATTGACATCTGAATAGTAAATTTAGAATCACGGAAAGCCACTCTCAAAAATGTAGCTTTTTGCGAGCGTCCAGTGACGGGTCACCATCTGGGTCTCCAAGTAGAGGACGGGACAGGGAAGGTTTTCACAAAGCGTTGCTGTCAGCAGCGTCAGTGCCGGCTTTAGGGGGTGGCGAAGTGGATCGGTGCCCAGGGGCGTCGAATAAGGTAGGGGCGCCGAGGGCAACCAATCCTTCTTATATATATATTGCAAATATAAACAATATGGAGCAGTAGAAAAAAAATGACCTAGGGCGCCGAAAGGTCTAAAGCCAATACTGAGCAGCGTTATTGTCTTATTGGCGATACTGCCAGCAGCTGGCAAGCAGCATAGCAGTGCCGCTTTTTGACCTTGCGGCCCCCTAGGCAAAAAAAAACGGCGCCCCTTGGTTTTTATGGGTGGGAAAGGAAATCTTCAGAAAACACCCCCTGTAAGAGCTAAGGTCACCCTTAGCGCCCTTAGTTCATTCGGCGCCCTGGGCAGCCGACCCACTACGCCACCCCCTAAAACCGGCACTGCAGCATAGCGTAGGCACTTACTTCGTGGCGAGGCCGACATCTGCGCCGATGTCCAGCAGAAAGTCTGCTGAATAGGCATCCCTGTCAGCGGCGGCGCGGTGCAGCGGTGTGGCTCCGCGGCGCGCGAGCCCAGCGTCGGGCGCGGCCGCGTGCTCCGCCAGCGTGCGCGCCAGCCCCAGGCAGCGCGCGCGCAGGGCCATCTCCAGGGGAAGCTCGCCGCGCGCAGAAAATGCGTTAACAGTCTCCGACAGCTGAAACAATACCGACCCTTCCACATCAGATAACTGTCATATCCATATTTAGGATACAGAGCATATATCCCTTCTTCTAGCATCGATGTAAGCAATAATAACGCGAAAGTCGTTTTCAGATATCTCTTGCATGACTCACAGAAGGTCTGTCTGGACATACGAGGGTTATCCGTAATATAAGATTCCCATGGCACTACAGTCCTGAAAAACGCAGTTATGGTGGATCCCGCGATTCTGTAGGGCACCTTGGTTCCCTCACTCCAAATGCCTTCCCTAGCGAGCTGCCTACGGACACATCGCCTCGAATGTTGATATATTCCACGCAAGGGAGGCCCAGTTCAGATACGCGCTTCACCAATTTGTTTGGAGAAATAATTTGATCAAGCCATTGGTTTTGCAAGTTTCAGAACATTCTGGTACTTATGTTTAAATTGATTGTTTTAGATTGTTTAAAAAAAAATGTTCTACGAAAGACAAAGTTACAACTACCTACTAGTAACCTTTCATTATTCTAAAAATCACTTTTAGAAACTGCTAACAAATAGAATCTTGTTAATCATTCAACTCAAATCTAATGTAAATATTCTTTACACTTTTCAACCTTAAAAACTGTTTAAAAATTAAGCTTACTTACTGACATTAAATTCCCCGTGTCATTTTACCGTGTTCTTAATTATTTTATTTCTATGTTTGAAATGTCCGCGTCTTAAGATTGATCTTTTCCCAACACACATAAAAATTCCTTCTCAGCAATCCACAGATCACAACACTTCGCAATTATTTGTTGAGTGATGTTAGTGGGTCAGTATGATAAAATAATTGGGTAACACTGACTTATATTAGATGATCGTTGAAAGATATTAACTAATTAACAACGAACACAAACTGCTAATTACATTTTCATTACATGGCAATCGTAACTAGCATCATCCATAATCATGACTGGAATTATGCCAATTAATTCATTACCGTGTATAATAACAAAACTTCATTAATTGCGATTGAGCCTTTGGCAAAACTTAATATAACTCATGAATGTATGAAATTGATAATTGATTACGTTTTAATTACAGAAATTGTAAAAATAGATGTAATGTGTCTATGATAAACACTTTTCAAGATTTATCTTTGACGATCAAGGTAGACCATTCTCGTTAAGATCAATCTTCACGCCAGCGGTAACCTGCCACAAGTCACATATTGTCAGCTATGTAGGAAACTTGACCCTTCGAGTACCAGTGTGGTCACACGGCAATGTATTTCTTTAATCAGCCTTTTCCTACGCAAATATCATACATTTTTACAACTTTTGGCGGATTGTGGGTGCTAATATTGGGTGTGTGGCAACACCATGCTGACATGCGACCAACCACGAGGATACCAACAGGACAGTCAATCTCCAGAACCCGGCACGCGAGGACACACTACAGTACTCAACACCAAAAACCCCCACAAACAGCTGACGAATCTCGACGCTACATCTCCCCCATCGACGATTAGTTCGTAAAACTAACAGTGGGTTGATGGAGATGTATCGCCGAGATTGGTGTGGCCAAAAATTAACATTTTTTTTTCAATTTCATTAGCTAACTTTTTGGCACTCATAAACAGTCTTACAACAGTCTTTATCTATTGACATCAGCATGATGTAGTCCTTGCTGACTGTTTCCGAAAACCTCGATATACAATCTTTCATCTCTTATTTCTGGTCGCGCGTCGAAGCAGAAATCGCGTGCGGAGATCGCCAGTCGGTCCCCACCCTTTAGCGAGACAAGGTTGCATTGCGGCCGCGCGGCATGTCATCCCGCGTGGTCGGAAGCTTGTAATGTTTTAACGTAAATATAATCAATGTGCTTCGAAAAAAAGTCTTTGTCTGCTGACTTGCTCCTCATCCTGCCCTCACGCGACGTATAAACCCCCTTTTGAGAGAGAGGACGATGTTACTATATATTGTCATCATCAATGTGATATCGGAAAGAATAAGATATTCGCAATCATAGCTCAACCCAATAGCAATAGATTCCCAATTTGGCTGTAAAAACCTACGAAGTTTCATGAGCTCTGTAATTGCCGCCTATGGTATTCGATGAACATGTCCTAGTCAGGTCCACCTTTGTCTCTTGTACGAATGTATTATGGAAGGCTGCCATGTCCGCTATCTCACCTCGTCATTTCTCATAGTCAAACTAAATTTATTGCAATTTAGTCTGTTTTTAATTTTCTGCGTGTGTCTAAAGTGTAAATCAGATAAGTAGTAAATTAAACATTCCCTAATATCTCTGGTTTTACATTTTGCACCTAATACCGAATGTAAACCTGCTGTCAATTTATTGCATATAATAAGTCATGGTCTCATGTTTCAAGGCTAAACTACGTAATAAATGATTTAAGAAAATAAGGAAGTAAATCATTTGACTTTAGGCGAGCGATCAATAATTTTCTCATAAGTTATCTCTGAAAATGTAATAAAAAAAAAGTTTATGGTCTACAATTACTACTCCTTACGCCAATACCCTTCTAGGTTCTTTCACAATTATTTATCACACATTAAGTTAAAGGATCAAAATGGCAAGACAAAAATCTGAGGAGATAATATTATTTATATATAAGGGTCCGCAAAATAACTTTTTTTTTTGAAAATGGGGCGCAAAACATCGAGTGTATCTTCGGCTGTGTGGCACGTGCGCCGTCCTGTTGAAACCAAATGTTGCCAATATTCTCCTCTTCAATTTTTGTGAACAAAAATGGCCCGATAACGATCGCCATTGACTGTAACGGCCACTCCTTGCTCATTTTTGAAGAAAAATGGCCTGATTTTCAAAGTAATGTCGCAATATTTCCCAGCGTTGTTCAAGCGTATACACAACCATATTCGTTTAGCGGAAGAATAAAACTAATTATCAGTCAAATCAGACATGAGCTAAGTGTTACCATTCACGAAATAAGCACTAGTTGAAAAAAAAAACGTTAGATGGCGGACAATAGCATGATTTTCAAAGTAATGTCGCAATATTTCCCAGCGTTGTTCAAGCGTATAGACAGCCATATTCGTTCAGCGGAAGGATAAAACTAATTATCTGTCAAATCAGACATGAGTTAAGTGTTACCATTCACGAAATAAGCACTAGTTGAAAAAAAAAATGCTCTACAAGTATCCGTATTTCCACACAACACGTGATTCCTGAATGCAGGGTCCAGCCGTCCTGGCTGAGCGTGAAAGAGTCTACTAGTTTCATCCGATTGAGATTTTCTGCATGCGTTTACGTAAGAAAAGGTCCAGGGAAAATGTTCTTCGGGTCGCGGTAACCAAATGTTTTAACTAGAGAGTGTTTACTATTCTCAATAAATTCACAGCTGTTTTTCATTGAAGCGGACTAGTAGACTTCAATTGGGAATATACTCGTACATATTTAGAATTAAACTAACCATATAATCATAGTTTGTATTGTAAATACTTTGTACGAGAGGTCGAATGAAACAGAAGAACAACAAATGGCATTAGAATACTTCAAATAATAAAACGTTTCACAAATTTTCAAATTAATCTATCTATGTACATTGTACGTACCTACGCAGTTTTTTAAAGAAATTATTTAAATATATATATATGCATTTAAACTGTAGGCAGCTAACTGGTTTAAAAACTAACTGGCAATGATAACATCGAAAGAAAATTATTACAACGAACTATGACGTAAGTAAACGTAACTAAGACTTGTCAAATGACTCCTCTAACACTACACTAAATACGAGTATTACAAGAAATGCATAGGAACACCACGCTATCTACGTTTAGTATGTGTGATTTTTTAGCTTGCCTATGACGCGAAATTTGTTAATTTTCACTTCAAATATTCGTATACCTTTGAATTTTTTCAACGGCGGTGAAGTTGATATACTCGTATACTAAATTATTTAACCCTTTCATTAGGGCTCGTTGGAATACAAATTATACTGTCAATACGGCGTGAATTTTTCAAACCTTTTTTTTTGCTTAAAACTAGTATTTGAAGCATAAATGTACTTATCTGATCTATTTTCGTATATCACATTGGTTCTTCTATCTTTTAGCTATCAGATGATGCATAAAAAACTATTATATTTAACAAACTTTCATTATGTAAATCCATACATGTGGTGGCATCGACACATGTGGTTTACAGAAAAATTGCACCTGTGACGAAACCTAACGATATTTATTTACATGCTTTACAGATTCCTGTAAAGAATACATGTAGGTTGATAAAGGGAATGACTGTAGTTAGAAGTTCCTACCGTAGATGTCACAATGAGTACTAAAAGTAGCAAAACGATATATCACGGCTGCCGATGTCAACGGTAGGGGAATCTTATACAGCATATATCGACAACCGATGCGAAAGGGTTAATAATAATAAAAAATATTGTCCACTGTTGATAAATATTGCCACTATCGTGCGAGTCCCGCGAAACAGTTCATTATGTTTCGGATACATTCTGTGTTAATTTACCATACAATTTTATTGTATATTATACAAGAATCAATATTTATCCAAATATATGAGCCTTGGCAGTGTGAAATAAAATTTGTAATAAAACTGTGTGTACTTGAAAAATACACGCTAATTAGGCTAATTTAAAGGTCAATATATTTTTTAACAACGCATGTATTTTTTTTTTCAATTTATGCATCCTTGGTACCATCGCAAGATTTTTATGGGATTATTGTATGCCTGATCTGGAGAATTTATTTATGTCAGTCGTTTGCAACAATTCTTGGTTGTAATTCATAATTATAATATAAATAAAATGGTAATATAGTGTAGAGGCGTAAGTACATAGTAGGCCTGTAGAGCTTAAAAATAGGGCTTAAAACCAGATACTAAAACATTTTTTTTCGTTAAAAATATGCCATTAATATCGGCGTAAAGAAAAATTCTGTCGGCAATAATCGTCTTACTTCGGATTTGTAGAATGTCGTCTATGCCGCTAATTGTGCCTATCCGCTTAAAGTCTGGTTATATAAATGAAAAATATGACTTTATAGAACATAGGTTCCAAAAGTGGGCCCCTTGGCCCACCAGGAGGACCTGAAGGGAGCTGAGGGCGTAATTCTGGCCCTGGGAGAGTAAGGGAGCCCGGGAAATAAAAATGGTGCTAATATTGATAATCGGATATGATTTAAGAAATCCGCTATTACATCGTGCATATATTATGTATCTAATTTGTTACATACAAGTTTTTGATAAATTCACATTAAGAAGGAACATCATCTACGGTTTTGTGATCTTTCAAATCATATGCAGACACACATAGTTCAGACATTGACGTCATTCTTATTAGGATTATAAAATTAATATTAATTATTAAAAAAAACAGTGCATATTATTGTATTTTAAACAATACACGTAAGTATATCAAAAAATAAATTCACTACATTTAAAAATAATAATTAAAAAAATATTAAAAAATTGCCAGGGAGTCCTTGATACTTTTGTGAATGAAAGGATCAAATAATTTTGGAAACCTATGCTTTAGAAAGAAGAATTTAGCCGATTGTGGTGATGCCAAGATTACTACAGCTACCCTCTCTTCAAGTACTCGTACTTCTGCTCTGGCGGTTGTCGGGAACCATATATTTTTTCAAGTGGACCATCAGAACGAGGAATTTTCAGTGGCAGCTGACAAAACTAAGTGTCAATTTGTATTTTTTTTATGTAAACGCATGCAGGAGAGCACACCCGGTCAAGACCAGTGCACTCTATGACGCTCAGCCAGGGAGGCTGGACGCTGCATGCGAGAAACGTGTGTTGTGTTCGTATTTGTGTGTGGGTTGGGGAGATTGCAAGTGTATATTTATCTGTTTTTCTGTAGGAAGGAGGAAACACAGACGCTGGAAGAGCATTCCATAGCTTACCGGTGGCATTAAGGAAGGAACTTTGGAAGCTGCCAGTTCTTGGTCGACATATATTAACCGTGTATGGATGTTCGGCAAGTGTAAGACGAGTTTGTCGGCTGTGAGTGGGTGCAGGAAGAATTAATCATGTTCCACATATATAACGCATATGGTAAGAATTATGGTCTTTTTTTGCGTCCAATCTAGTGTCATCCTTCTCATCCACACTTGACCTTTATTAACTGACTGAAAGATCAATTTTCTTTGTCGACCTAAATCCAAGGTATCAAATAAAACCGCTGGGCTTGTAAAGGTTAATTAAGATAACAGATATGTATCTAAGCTCCTCATGTATTGTAAAATAGCTTGATATGTTATGATATCAGCTTGATAAATCTCTTTTAGGCTGATGACGAAAAGCCTTGATAAACGATATTTTGTCTTTTATTTTTGTACGCTCGCCTGACATGCACATCAAATAATGTTAGTCTTAATTATATATAACTAGCGTGTACCCAGCATGCGTTGCAATGCCATTAAAAAAAAGAAACCGCGAGTTTTTATGGAAGCGCCTCGTCGGGAGCCTCTCGTCTTTCGATTGGATAAGTCGTACTTGAGGCGTGACCGGAGCTAATTAGAAACAATAAACTTAGATTATGTTGTTCTTACCTAAATTTGACAGTGGCGCCCGTATGCGTTTTTATTTATTGGAGTGCTTTTGGATACACAATGTTTTTTTTTGTTTTTCAGCCATCATTTACAGCTGCATCGCGTAAATGAATATACCCTTCGGAACGCAACTTGGTTTGATTTAATCAAATGTAGAGGAGTCGTTCAGTTTCTATTTTCGCGTACATGTATTGATGGAACAAATGTCGACCTTTTAGGATATGATTTTCAGCGTTTTCACGAATCATCAATCGATATGAATAGTAATTCATGGCACTGACTTTCTTAGTCGCTTCCTCATCTGTTTGTGGATTTCTCAACGGGATGTTGAAATGGTATCCGTCTTCTCCTTGCCGAAATAAAATCGGATATTGCAATCCATCGTACGATCAATGCGTTTCTGAGACTTGCTAAACATGACCATTTGTATGACGAAGAATGATTTGCGTTCGGCAGTGGTAGTAAGAAGAATTGTACTTTCGTATGTTTGTCAAGAAATGTTTTGATTCACTTGTATCACCCGATACCAACGTTAATAAAGGTTCGGGTGGTGAATGTAATTCTGGCAATTTCAATTTTCCACTCGTGCAACACATTCCTAGTGTTTCATTGTTAAATTTGAAGGCACTACAATACACGCATAATTTATCATTTTTTCCAATAACAATACTTGGGTGCAGACTGTAATCATAATTAGGATCGTAATGGAAAGCACTATGATTTAAATCAGCATGCAGAGTACGTCTGGTATGATAGAGTATGCGTAGATATATGGTAAATATCTACGCATACTCGATCTGCTTCCAATCTTGCTTCCCGTTGCTCATCTGTTTCATGTGAACGGGTTTGAGCAGTGTGTACTCTAACTGTTTCTAATCTCGCTTCCCGTTGCTCATCTGTCCAGATGAACGGGTTTGAGCAGCGTGTACTCGATCTGTTTCCAATCTTGCTCTCCTTAGCTCGACTGTTTCTGAAGCTCGAGATGCCCTTTTCATTCGTGCTTGAGTTGTACTCTTGACCTATTGCTTTTCGTTTGGGTGGCATAATTGATTTCACAGAGAATGTTACGTTTTGAAATTCACTTTTGAAAAATAAAAATAAATTGATTGATATAATACTAACATTAAGGTTATCAACTGACAATACTTGGTGAAATAATTATAATTTTAGAATTAATTATAATTAAAAAAATATAATACCTAGTATTTCATAATATCTTTTTAAATTGAAAGCAAAAAAAATATTATTGTATAATGCTGGCTGTCATAGCTCAATGGTAAAGCGTTTGCTTTGCAAGCCAAAGGTCGTGGGTTTGATCCCCGACGGAGATTAAAAAAAAAAGGATTTTTAATCGATTTCTGAGCTCTAAATACCCCGGTTGGTGTGAATTTGATCCATCAGCCGTAAAATGTCAGTCAAAGCCTATCAATTAAAAATGGTGGTAGACAAAAGTCATCCCGTGAAGACCACCCATTCATAGTAGATTCCTGTAATAATAAAGGATGATGCGTGAATCTCGGGCTGTAGTCTATGACGTTGGCGGATCAACACTTCACACGCAGCGTTTAGCCATATGCACCATGGTAAGCGTCATAGAATTCCACAGATGAGACAAAAAATTACTATCACCATCTGTCGGTATTCTCCTGTATCTGTTTACATAAAAATAAAAAATCTCAATACATTAAGACTAATCACATACCAATTAATTTTTAAAATAACCTTTTTCAATTGTTGTACCCGCACACATATCCAACCTGTAAATATGTGTGTACTAATACAGGATCTTGTCCATACCTATATAAGCCACGGCCTGTTTTTATTTTTTCATTATTGAAGATGGTCTTCAGGAAGGCCGAAACATGTAAACATTAAAATAAATTGTGAATCAAAACTAAATATTTTTAATTTATTAATTTTTTACTTAAAATTAATTATTAGATTATGATATAATACTATCCGAAGCCGACCAGCAATTATAATTCCAAAATTAACTCTTTCTTCTGTATTTCACACACAGTTAATACGTTATATTTATTTTAATTCGATAAACAAAAAAGTCGTCAAAAATTCAAATATTGAAATAGTTTATTCGAAAATCGAATTTTGTTTCAAAATATTCAGTACCTTACGTTAATACCTACTTAAAATACCTACTAAAATTACCTACTTAAAATAACTTCAGGTCAATGAATTGTTGTTTACGGCGTTGCTAAGGAAACACAATGTTCTAAATTGGCCGTTCTGTATTACAAAAGTCTTGTATGAAAACATGTTTTACGTAAATATTCAATTAGTTTTTGTAATTAAATCAAATTTTGAGTATCCTATCTTTTTCCTTCTAGTATCAGCAATAATTCGACAAAGTATTATCGCAATCGGGTTAATGGTGTCGGAATGCATCAAAGACACACACACAGACAGACATTGATTTTTATATATATGGATAATACACGGCGTTTAAATACGTAATTTTATTTGTTTTGACAGTTGCTTCATTTCATGTTGGTTCAACTGTCAACTTTAGTTTCTGATTTAGCTGCTATAATCTTTGGGGGGCGTTACATGTTACTGTGCCCGTCTGTCAGCTCGTGCCCGCACACAGTCACCGTTTGACCGATGCCCACGATACAACATGTTTCGGTCGGGCGGGGAAACCGAAGTCTTATATTGGAAATAAACGCGAATTGTGCTGCTAAGCAAGTTTTTTGCTTTGCGACCCGCTCATGCATCCTTCCTCCACGCGTCCCGATGACAAGCCCGCGAATTGTTGTCGCCTGTTTAAAGATGGGGGATTTCATTTATATAAAGATTACCTAAAACCCATTCTATAAATAAATAATGACATCAGCATGATATAGCCCTTGCTGACTGGTACCGAAAACTTCGATATACAATCTTTTATCTCTTATTTCTGTTCGCTTGTAGTACATGTATGTGTCGCCATATTGTCATTTTGGACTAGTCCGGTCACGGGTGTGACGTTAGTTATATAGATCGCCGCTTGTTGCGCTGGGTGTCAGTTATGTGCCGACGGCGGCGAGGTCATATTGTCATGGGCCCGGCCTGTTGAATGTTGCGACTAGTTCCGGGCCAGAAGTTGAAAGCTTATCGAAATATATATGTCAATGTGCATCGGAAAAAGTATTTTTGTTATTAATCTGATCCTCATCCTGCCACCACGCGATTCAATAACGAAACTAGAGAGGAGGATGTCAATAATATTATTCACCACTTTTCTAACAAGCACACATGAACAGAAGATTTATTAACGTATCGATGACTCTTACATATAGCATCGTAAGAAATGACCCACTCTAGCTCTGTCGAAGAACATTTCTCAATCTTTTTTTGAGACTAATATACTCGTAGTATGAGTGATATCTGTTATACTTTCAGCACATGTCCAGTATAAAAAAACTGGTTAGCAAAAATGACAAGCCGTGGTTAATGTTCACAAACCATACACAGATTCTCCATCATTTTTTCACTGCGAAAGTTTTTATTCAGTATGTTTAATTGGAATCAAATATTTAATAATATGAACTATATATTCATCACAAACAACAAATGCAATCATCTTATTGAAAAATAGTTTTAATACACGAGAAGTTTCATAATAGGTGTCGTAACGAATGTGGTCAGTTATAAAATTAAGATGGCAGTAATATGTTCAATACTAGCAGTAATTAATGTAAAACGAATGAATAATTAGCATATTAAATAAAACAATAAAACGAAACTAAGCTAACCTAACCTTAATTGCCATTTTTAAATTATTTACTAACATTAAGGTGAAAACTGACAATACTTGGTGAAACTGCATAATTATAATTTTAGAATTAATTTTAATTAAAAAATTAATAAATTAAAAATATTTAGTTTTGATTCACAATTTATTTTAACGATTACATGTTTCGGCCTTCCTGAAGACCATCTTCAATAATGAAAAAATAAAAACAGGCATTGGCTTATACAGGCATGGACAGTTAATTAGTCCCTACACACATATTTACAGGTTGTATATGTGTGCGGGTAAAACCATTGAAAAAAGACATTATAAAATTAATGAGTATGTGGTTTTCCTAATGTTTGTAATCATTTTTGTTTTTAATTTGAAAAAGGCATTATATAATTATAAAATTACTGGGTATTTGTCATTTTAATGTGTTAAGCTATTATATAATACTAATGTGAATCAAAACTAAATATTTTTAATTTATTAATTTTTTAATTAAAATTAATTCTAAAATTAAAATTATTTACTGACATTTATTTTTAATTTTCTACACCGGCCGCCCGTGATTGGTGACACCCAGCGCTGCAAGTGGCGATCTACAGAATTACACCTGTCAAACAAGCAATATGACGAAACATGCATGTTCGACGAGCGAACAAAAATACAAGACGAAAGATCGTATATCGAGATTTCGGCACCAGACGGTAAGGGCTATATCATGCTAATATCAATATATTTTCAATATTTTATTTTGTACCTTAAAAGCGAATATAATCAGTCATTTAAGAGTTTCAAGATATGACTCGGTTCGCTGCATTTCGTGGTCACAAATAATAATATTAACCCTTTAATGCCCTAGTGTATTTTAACCCTTTCATTACGGCTCAGTTTTAATACAAATTATACTGTCAATTATAAAACTAGTATTTGAAGCATAAATGTACTTATCTGGTCTATTTTAATATATCACATTGGTTCTTGTATCCATTAGCTATTGGATGGTGCATTAAAAACCATTCTAAGAAAGTAACAAAACGATATATCACGTCAACCGATGTCAACGGTCGGGGAATCTTATGACGGCATATGCCGACAACCAATGCGAAAGGGTTAAGCTAACACTACAAGTGTGGATTACTTTAATATATTTTTGTAGATAAATAAATTCTGAATGTTTCCAGTATCCTGTATAGCAAATTTTTATTTTAGTAATGTACTTCAGAGTAAAACAAAATTTTTATTAAAATATTAAAAGTAAATTTATACACACATACAAATCTACATCAAATATCATATTTTATGATATTTCTCTCGTCAGTTTGTCGTTTGATCGCTCCCAGCAGCTCACGCACATTTGCGTACAGGGCTTCCATAAGGTAATAATATAAAATACAAACGTTCAATTTACAACAAAGCGACATCTGTTATAACACGAAAGTATCAATAATATAAGTATGTCAAAAGTTCTCGAGTCTTCAGGTGGAAGAATTGGTCTAGGTGGACCGCGCTGTGTATAGAATAGAACTAAAGTGCATAGTTCGTGTTTCAAAACCAGCGTTTTTAGTTTCCTTTTTTCCGTAATTGACGAGAGAAATGTTATAAAATATGATATTTGATGTAGATTTGTACGTGAGCATTAATTTATTACAAAATGTTTATGAGATATACTTTTTTGCATTTTTCAAATACTTAATTTTATCCATGTTAACACTATCCAGTCCGATTACACAATATGTGTGTAATCGCCAGGCCGAAAGTTAAAGGCCGGTCACACAACTTGTGTGTGATCGTTCCGCCAACGCTTAGTGGCCGACTACACACAGCTTGTGATGTTTTTTCAAACGTTAGTGGCCGATCACACAACATATGTGTTGTTTTTACTTTCGACCATATTTCAAAGATCCCAAACCTTTTAAGTGAGGGTCATATTTAAATTTATTTGAACATATGACGATAGATTTAGCAATTCTTAAAAAAACAGTCGGCCTCCAGCGTAAGTTTAATCGCGTAACGTGCGGACTGGATAGTGTTATGGTTCTCTGTGAACTATTCCATTGAATAACAAGAGGCTATGCATCACTGATCTACCATAATAAATACAATTTAAAGAATTATCGACATGCATTCGTTTTTTCAGCGTAGTAAAATAAAATTTGAAATAAGAATATAATAAGAATATACTAATAAGAAACCCTTCGATTTTATGTGCAACCCGTTCACTGCAGTTTAATGATCCCTGAGATAGAAACGTATCGAGAAGTAAGTACAGAACCATTTCGCGAATCAGTCTGCCAGCAACACTGGCAACGGACGGACGTGTGTAGCGCTTGAAACTAAAACTTATACAGCTCTCGTCGGTCTCGTGCTTTCGTATGAAATTCAGATATTAATTATTTTTAAAGTATATTTTTTATCCATATTTAAATGCCTGATGCAAAAGAAAGAAAATAAACACAGAAAGAAGTTAACGTCCGATATTTTTGAAACACGATTGTCAGCTGTTTCGAATTCGCTTGACAGTTTGAATTTAAAACTGCGCGCAGATGGTGACAAGAGAAATTATAAATTCTTAACAGATATTTTTTAAAAGTGATCCAATTAAATATTGATACATATGACAATAGAATATTTAGTTTTTTATTAGAAAATATAGTTTTGAAGATATTTCTAAGCGCTCACATTTTTTGACATGTAAGTAACGATTGTGATAATTTGTGACAAAATTGAATCACTTATGTTATAAAGAAATTTAAAAATATAATTTCATTCCACCTTACAGTTTTAAATATTAAACCATAAAATGTATACGTTTAGATTGTATTTAAATACATTTTTAAAATTTCGTAAAATTATTTTTTATTTTGTAAATCGTCTTGTATTGTTTTGAGGGCTTCTCACGATTCACTTGAGCGATAAGAATTGCGTGATTGATCACCTATTGGAAAAATACTATACAGTAATAGTGATGTCCATAGCTGTTTCATTCGCATTATTTTTCAATGTATTGTTTGTCGCCGTGACGACAGTATTTGAAAATACAGATTTATAGATAATATTTTTTTCTGCAACTGTAACTCGTTTTAAATGTGTAGCAATCATTCAATTTGTATCGCTCGTGTGAGTAGCTCTTTTATGATAGTTTGGATGTATAAATCTGAACGAAAACCTTTCAAGCACCCGATGACAAGTTAAAATGGAATATGTGAACAAATGAATGTGCATTCTATTCGAAAACGATAACGTTCAGTTGTTTATCGTTTTCAAATTAATTTTGAAAATGTTCTTTTTGGTCCCGATTCGATTTCTGAGGATGTTTATTTTCACGTTTCCTTAGTTGAACATCAATATTGTATTTTCTGTGCTCAGTGAATCAATGTTTCTGTGGATTTGTTTTGGGAGCAGTTTTAAAGTGAAGTGTTAGCGCCGTTGTGAAAATAAAAGGTTTGTGGAATTTTCAATCAACAAGTCGGTTTCTATTTATGATTTTCATCGGAAGGTGTTCGCGAAATAGCTTCAGACGGAAAATACAAAACCAAATGAAATTTATTAGCGCAGTAGGACGATATATTATAATTAATAAATACAATAAGTATTATAAACCAGACAGTATAAACTAATAAGTAGGTAGTCCATAATATTATTAAAAATGGCATATGTTTTTATGAAATTCTGTCAGTAAAACCAGTACTTAATTATGGAAACTAATAATTTTTTCACTTTTAATTAAAATAATGGCCGGTAAATATTTACGAAATGGTCAGTAATAGGTATATAAAAAGGTCAGGAAAAATAATAAATTGGTAGTAGAAAAATAATAAATCGGCAGTAAATAATTAATTCATGGTAATTCACAATGGGTTAGGTTAGGTTTACATTTTATGTGCTAATTATTCATAGTACGGGTCATAAATTTGCATGTTACAAACATATAATCGCTAGCTGTCAAGCTAAAACTAGCCATTTAAAAAAAAAAATATATATATTAAATATCGACCATTTTACATTAATTACTAGCAGTATTCAGTATATTACTGATATTTCAATTTTATAACTGACCACATCCGTACCAAACAGTGAATAATTAAATTGATTTAACTTACTGCCAGTTTATTTCATTTATTCCCAAAATATTGAATTAGTTACTGAACAAATAAATTAGTCCCTTCAATATTACTGCTGCTTTAAATATATATTTTTTATTAATCGTGGAATATTATGAATAAAATACAATAAAAATCTGTTTTAATGAAGAGATTTTATTCTACTGAATTACACATGACCATTTCAAAATACAGTGGTACCTTGACATACGAGTGCCCCAACTTACAAGCCGTCGAGCGAGCGATTTTTTATTTGAAATACGAGCAAGGTTGCGGAACGAATTAAACTCGTATGTCGAGGCACCACTGTACTGAAATAATAAAATCATCAACAGATGTAAAGAGAGCAATACATTATATCAACTTACTAGAACCTAAGAAGCATCATTTCAAGTGCGTAGAAACTATCGCATTTTTTATTCGTTACAAATATAGTACATATTTGTTTCATAAAAATAATGTATGGCATCGTTAAAGTGAGAATTGATGTATTCGATTGACGTATTGATGGATTCACATGAATCATGTTGATTACTTTATTTTAACTGTCTGGAGTGAATCTTCTTATAATTAATTATCTTGATGAATCACGTTATGTTCCAGACAAAGTAATGGTAATACTAAGAAATCCTACAGCTAAGCGTTCATACTCATATGTAAGATTTCACAGTAAAATGTATATTAGAAAAGTGAATCAATAGCTGATCGAATACAGTGAAAAAAATATATAAAAAATTATTTTTGAAACCGTGAATATCAGCAAATATTGCATCATTATTAAATTTAATTTAAAAACACAAATATAGTTAAATAATCACAAATGCATATTAATTTACATAACACGTTTTAATTCATAATTAAGTAGATAACGTCAGTAGACAAAAATAATAAGTATTTACTTCCTTAATTGTGCAAAAAACAATCCTACATCTACGAGTATTTTGTAAATTATGAGGCTGAACACCATCGGACTCTCTAATACAATCCCAATTCAGGAATTTTCCAAGAAACGCAAGAACAATCTAAGTTGTATTCAATATATTTTATAATACATACCATGAAATTTAATTAATAACAATTTATTTTATTTCTTTATGTAATATATTTCTAATCGTATTTTTTTCAAATTAGCATACTATAATCAATCAGATAGAATAAGTGAAATGTCGTAATGCAATTAACATTTTATAGTTTTTTAATTATTAATTCTAACAAGTGTCTCAGGTTGGGCTTTTTTATTGTCAGTGGAGCCAACATTTGATTTAATAATTAAAGTTTGAAATTGTAATTACACAAAAAGTACATATTCATAAAAAAGCAACATGTACATTTTAAAAAACAAACACATGCAGGAGAGCACAACTGGTCGTGACCAGTTGTGACAGACTCTATAAAGTTTAGTCAGGGAGCCTGGAAGCTGCATACGGGAAACGTGTGTTGTGTTAGTGTTTGTGTGTGGGTTGGGGAGATTACAAGTGTATATTTATGTTTGAAGGAGGAAATACAGATGCTGGAAGAGCATTCCATAGCTTATCGATGGCATTTGAATAATCGGTGGCATACAAATAATCGTTACAAAAAAAAATACAAACTACAAGTAACATAACTGCACCAAAAAATTAGCTTTTGGTAAAGTAAAATAAAAATTACAGAGAGACAACATTTCAATTGAAAAAACACAAAATATGGTTAACAACGCTCATATTCAATTGAATTTAACATTTCGAAAGGCAGTTATTGGAATATAGGCCAGAATTGTACAAAAAATGTTTCAACAAAAATTTGGCCTATTTAAATATGGAATATTAAGGTAAACATAAACATTTAACATTCTTTCACAACTGTAAATCTCACGTGTGCATTGTGCCCAATAATGACAATTGCAACCTCATTGTGCCCCCGTTATTATATTTTTTTGAATGGGCATGAGCGATTCACGAGGAAAACCGTTACAAAACGAAAAGTAATTAATTAGTTTCAAATTTTGTTTGGACCGTAAACACCTCGGTCATCATCCGTGGATTGCGCAAATTCGACGCTAGTTTCTGTGGCGGTTGGATACTAGAACCTGCAGTTTTGTAACTTTTGACGTTTGTAACACAATATCCACTGGAGGAGAGTAGGTGGATGTTGGGGAACTTGTAAAACATTAGTCGTTGATGACACTTACGTTGTAAATTAAACCTAAGAACCCAATACGAGTGTTTAATGATATTTTTGACTGCACATACAATGTTCTTTACGTATTGCTACATAAGTAGGAAATATTGTGAGATGCGAAATCATTATTTTTTAACCTTTTTCGCATCGGTTGTCGGCATATGCCGTCATAAGATTCCCCGACCGTTGACATCGGTTGACGTGATATATCGTTTTGCTACTTTCTTAGAATAGTTTTTTAAGCATCATCTGATATCTAAAGGATACAAGAACCAATGTGATATATGAACATAGACCAGAAAAGTACATTTATGCTTCAGATACTACAATAGTTTTATAATTGACAGTATAATTTGTATTCAAACCGAGCCATAATGAAAGGGTTAAATCGATGAGTGAACAAGGAAACAAGCATTGAAGAAGCAGTGCATATATTTATTATCAAATTACTTTGCTTAATTCCCTGGAATTAAAAGAATAGAAAAATACGGAAAACTTATAATTTGCTCGACAGAAATACAATTTATGTATGCAATGATAAATTAATTAATTTTTTGGCGTGTAATTCGATGTTTTCCAAAAACTATTTTTAAATATGGTGAGTGTAAATGTGATTTGATTTTACAAAAGTAAGTATTATGAAAAATGATCGAAATCTATTAAATATGCTAATGAAAATAGTAAAAACGGATTATGATTAAAAAAATATCATGAAGAACAGTCAATGCCGACGTTCAAGACTCAACTTAAACTTAAACTTTCAAAGATGTATATTTCATTAGACAATTAGTCATTTAATTATCTTCCATGTTTATAGAAACGCTAAGTTAACAATGATTTCACTGTGAGGTTAAGACGTCTTTGAAAGGCTATAAAAAGCATGTATATTCACGCAGAATCTAAACATTATGGATGAATCACATGTAATCACTAGAATCCTTTATCCTGCACGTGTTCACATTGAAAAAGGATCAACGACCCAATGCAAACGAAGGGATACGCTTCGCCGTTGTCCACAAAGGGGTTTCTTATAATTGCGTCATGTCAACATATACCAATAATCTCCAATACGCAATCGTACGGATCATATGCTAGCAATGCAACGAAAACCTATTTGATAGATTTTTATGATTATTTTTCATCAATTTCTACAAAAGCAACGAGAGTGCTTTCTTCACTCGCCTGATTAAAAATAAAGTTATCTCAATACATACATAATAATCTTACTTGTCTTAATCTAACAAAAACATGCTGTGTCAATATGCAAATCTTATTGACACGTGCACACGGTGCTATTATTATATAAACACACACAGGAGAGTACTTGTAGTGGCTTTAGTCCTCTCACAGAATCTATAAGGAGCCTGAAGTGTAGCAAAAGACCATCGTTCAACCCTGGATACGTGTAAGATGTAAGAAACGCAGTGAACAGTGGTTGAAACCTTGATACTTGAGTGAAGATATTGACATATTTAGGATAATATTGCTTCAGATTCAGTGCTGGTGTGGACGGATACGAAATGTTGGACGTTTGATTTTGTGACAATGCCGTGTTATTTGTGTGTCAACCATGATATACTTATGACATGGTTATTGTTGTCACAAACCCAAACTATTTGCGCTGCGTATTCCGACACTTGTTCTGTGTGTGAGGACACTGACACTAAATATGTCAATACATTTACATCATCACACTTATGTTAGTACTTTAATAACGAATTAAAATTGTAATGTATTTTGTAATGTCATTGAAGGAAAAGAAATAAAAAAAATGTATTATAACGCTCAACCGGGTCGGCTGGACGACGCTGCAGGCGAGAAGGATACGTAGTGGTTGCGTGCGTGTGTTGGCAGGAAACACAGATATTGGGACAGTTTTTCAAAGCATGTGTGTGTTATTAAATAAGAAGTTAGAAAATCTCGTCAGGAGTTGATATATTTGAACTAATGATGAGGAAGGAGTTCGTAGGGTTTGACGTTTGTTAAATAAGTTCATGGGATATTGATTGATTATGTTCAGAAGAAGAAATTCTCTGATAGTAGCGATTAAAAATGCTTAGTGAACCAATTATTTCTAAAATGTTTGTGTTTCATGGGTAGTAGCATAATATACTGTATGTTAGGGTGCAATTGTTAAACATATGGACTTCTTTTTATATAAAAAAAACCTATAGTTTTGCTCTAAAGAGGAGCAAAACTAAAGGTTTTTTGAGTGCTAATAAGATTCAACCTGTGACAGTTTTGTGTAGCGTGATTTATCCGATCTGGTTGTAAAGGTTGGACATTCCTGATATAGACAGACAGGATACTCATACAGAGTTGAGGAGTTGACTCACCGCTGCCTGGGTCCCAGGACGTCTCATGAAAAGTTCTTCAGAAACCGGTCGATAATAACGTGACGTCCTCTCTTTATTCTGCATACAAACATGTGCGCTCCAGTTTCGCCCAAATGCCCACTTGACATTTACTCGCTTCCACAATCTCTTAGAAACGCTTTGCTAAACCATCCATACAATACACGAGTTTAATAAATAAACAAGTACATAGTCGTATTGATAATTTTAAATTCGATGGCGAAGTACAAGATTATGTATCGTGTTTATTTCTACAAAAGTATAAGAAAGTCTCTGAAAAACGAAATAATCGTTTTTTTATGTAATCGCATGTTCAAAGTGATCCCTTCACGCGCCGATCCTCCGAGTACATTATATGTATAGTTTTCATCTCTAAACCGATATACTATAATACAAAGCAGTGAAAGTAATGATTCATTTAAATATGATTCATAATGCTAGTAACACGAACATTGTATAAACACAAATTTTTCAGTTATAATTTAATTTGAATTACTAGCGATTCATAATAATCAAGAAAAAACATAAAAAAAACATCAATAGTTTTTCGACTCGGGTAGGTACTCGTCATTGTATGTGGTGTTGATTTTATACGTTTTATAGAATGTCGTTGATCCTTCTGTATCACGCCGGGGGATTCGCCCACCCATCGATAAAAAATGACCTCAACTCTCGGCGGTTCAGTTTCAGCGCTACGGATGCATAACATTTTATTCGTGTGATATACATTTATGACACCAAAGTCAAGCACCGCATCATTTTTTAAATTTTTTTTTATTGTATACATTATTTACCCCAGTATTTCAAACTTTATAGTGTTTATCTGTGGTCAATGCACTTGTGTGCGCAAAATTTGTACATTACCGTACAACTTATTTTTTATAATGATGCTGAAACGGATCTTAAATTATTCAAGATCTGTGAATAATGAATTTAAAATGTGAACAAGTAGAGTACACTTATATTTTCATGCTTACTTTTAGTAATGAAAATAGGTAACAATGTTGCGAATTTTTCACGGTCATATTTGTACTAGCGTTGTCCGGCACGCGTTTCTACATATCAGAAAATGCAGTGTATAATGTTATTTAGTTGTTTTTATGAAACTCAATCATTTCGATACTTTCCCGATCACTCTCCATAATTTCTAACTTCTCAGCATGCTTCAAACCAAGCATTTTGCCTTTATAACTATCCTCGCTCTCTCCACTCACCCTAACACTCTCCTGTTCACTCTGTCGCACACTTCTTAATTTACCTTTTCGATGAAATCATTTTTGATTAACTAAAGTTTATTTTATTACTCGTAGCAATGCGTCAACTGCAAAATAAATCTCTTATCTAAGCATAAAAAGATTTTTAATATACAAACAAATTGGATTAATTAGAGAATAAATATATAAATCGGGCAATACATGCAATATACCTATTTTTTGTTAATAACTCGTTTCTGGAGTCACCTAATGGATTTTTTGTATGAAAATATTATTTTATTTAATATACGAGTATCCTGAACATAGATTGTGAAAATAACTGAAATCGGAACATAAATACGAATTTTAAACTTACCGCCACACCGACACCACCTGGTGGAAACTTACTAAAACAAAAACCTACGGGAGCATTGAATTTGACTTCGATGGTTTTTGGCAACCGAGTTTATCGACAGCTACAAAACGTATAACCTATTTTTTGTAATGGCCGATTGATTTGTACACAGAGAGTATGGTGTTCAATAAAATTACAGTACGTGATAAAAAAAAAACCCCGGTTGCTATCGAAAAGGATTTTAGCAAAGTCACCGTGGCAATATTTTCGACAATGCAACATCGTTCGAAAGGGGGCCACACTGTTGTGAAGAAGTCATCAGTATTCCATTGTCGCTGTTTTTATGGACAAAACTCATTATCTTGGCAACTGTAAAGTGTAAACATGCTAAACGGTAAAGTCGTCGCGGGCACCGAGCCGGTGGGATGCTCCTAGATGTGATGTCATGGACTAGATACAGCAGTCTCCAATTAACGATAATGACCCTTAATAAAAAAACGCAATTCTTTAGTCCTTAGTAAAACGAAAACAGAAATACTCCAGAGTCGTGCATTTGAATAACAATGCCGCAAGCTCTCCGTAGAAGTGATACACATTTTTAAAGACTTGAGACTGCATTCAGACCAAACGAACATCGACTAAGAACACGAGTAAGAAGGTTAATTTATTGAAAACGGATTTTACCTGACAAACCTGCGGAGTTTACACCAGATAAGTAAGAAATTCGAAAATAAATTAGTAAATTCACACGTAAAAAATGAACATATTATAGTGTTTAAAATTAGCAGACCTGCCGTAATATTATTGTAATATAATAATAGATTATATATTTTTACAAATTGTAGGTAGTCTATAAATATATATAATCTCGATAATGTGCTAAACCTCAAAACCACAAAGATTTTGAAATTTAACAAAAAAAAATACGGTTATGTGATTAAGTTTGTTTGCATAAAATAATGCCTTTTAAACTATTATATTAGTTCAATATTGTCATAATATTACATTGGAAAACGTTATATTAATGTAAATAATTACTGAAGCATGTAAAAGTACATTATTACAGAACGTGGAAATCTAAAAAGAGAAATTTAGAAACGCATTTAATGTCCTAACTGAAGTAATAGATTTTGTGTATGAACAAACATTGTTAAAATTGAAAATAATGAAGGTAAAAATATTTATTATAAATCAGAATGAAACCTGAAATAATAAATTTTAACTAGGATATTGTATCAATTATACATAACTATGAAAATATAATTATCAAGCATATACCTTTATGACGTATGTGAAAAATATGACATTCTGGGTGAATTATTAGTGGATTATCTATTTATGTGTCAATCAGTGATATATATTTTAGTTTTTATTTTGTCAACACATACAAAGTAAACATTTTACCTCTCAGCTTTAAAATTATCAAAACGAAACACATTTTAGACGACATTTTATGAAGCACTAAATAAACTTAAAAAACATTTACCTAATAAAGAAGATTAAAAAAATATTAATAAATATTTACCAACGCTACGCTGAAATTCCTGAAATCGTCTCTGACCTTCAATAACGAACATGTTTCTGATAAAATGGAGTGATAAGAAAATACATAGCAGTATGTAACTTAAATTCGCAGTGAAGGCCTATTTGCAATTACTTAGTTACGATATAATCAAGAGTACTTGAAGTTTAAGAGTAATGCATATCAATAATTCAACTGAGTTAGATGCTCGCTATTTTGCAGGTGTTTGAAGAAGTACAGTTTACCTTCTGGTGTAAGAACGTTGATTGTTTATAAAAAGTTGTTATCATTATAATTTAAATACACAATTAATCCAGAAAAACTCTGAACATATACATTATTATAAATGATAACAAATAATTGCATTTTTTAATTATTGTTAAGCAAATGTTATAAGTTTTTATGTCAATACAAAACTACGAGGTGGATTTGATAAACAAAAGAAACAAAAGTATTTAAAGAAAAACAAAAGAAACATTCGCATTTTTTTTTAAATATCAACAACACTGATAACACGTTTCTAATCAATAGTATTATAGAAATAACGAAAGATATGGAAGATAAACATTTCTCATAAAACGAATTATTGTCAAATCTGTGAAAAATAAAAAAATAAAAACTTTTTAGGAGAAACTATGGGTAGTTAGAAGAAGATTACATTTAAGCTTAACCTTTTTACCAAATTAGTAAT
Source organism: Glossosoma conforme (assembly GCA_022606575.1). Classification (NCBI taxonomy): domain Eukaryota; kingdom Metazoa; phylum Arthropoda; class Insecta; order Trichoptera; family Glossosomatidae; genus Glossosoma; species Glossosoma conforme. The sequence goes on from JAGTXR010000046.1 coordinate 1,395,766, forward strand.
GCACATTCTGATTTACAGCATGTACTCCATGCTGTTGTAATATTTTTCGTTATCACTGCAAGCGTGAGTGCACTAGTCAGTTCAGTACTCGCGGTTATCATTACCAGCAGTGAGCCAGGGAATGCGGGTAACGGACAACGGTAGAGGATGGGATCACCAAACACTAAGTACCGTGCCATTAGTGCGAAGAGGAGTACAAGCACATATATAAATACTACGTATTTCAACACTACACTTGTTCTCGTGTAGATTTATTATTTTAATATAATTATTAACTGCACAATTAAGTTTAACTGTAAGCTTATGTTGTTCGATCGCTATTGAAGTTCGATATATCATGTATGATTGTATCTTTTTTCGCTTTTTTGTTCTTCTTCATTGATTTTTACAAAGTAAGACGTAGGTTATTAGTCCATTGTTCAATTTAAAGGTTATTATCAATTCTCAAATCATTATTTAATGTTTATATTGATATCAGTTGATATAGCCCTTGCTGGCTGGTGCCGAAAGCCGTCGGATATTTTTGTTCGCTCGTCGGACATGTATGTGTCGTTTTTTTGCACAAAAAAGATGTCACAAGACAAACCATTACACGTATTTAATGTATTAACTGTGCTCTCTATAAGTTACTTTCGAGTGCTGATTGGTACAATTATGTTATAGTGACATGTAAAATGGCCAAATTGAATACTAACTGATATTCTAATAGAATAAATAATATGAGAACATCAATGTTACGAGTATATGTGAGAGCCCGAATTACAATTTTTGTTATCTGTGTCCAACCACCAAGGAGTGAAAACAAGAACTGTAGATCCTCTTTCAAATTCAAAAAGAAATGTGACAGCTTAGGGTCGTTTTATATGTAACAGACAAATCATTTGATGAATTCTAAAGGCTATTTATTGTATGTACAAAGCTCGCGTAAAAATATGTAAGCTATTTAAGAAGCAGTTTATTGTACACCTGCAATTACTTCATTTTATATATGTGCATTTCACGTAAGGGAGGCCCAATTCAGGCATGAACTCCACGAGTTTCTTTGAAGGAATGATTTGTTGGCGTCGTCTGTTTGATGAGCATTGGGACCTTCTGTTGCTTGTCTTTATTGCTTTGTTCTTAGTACCTAATCATAATTACATATGTTTGTATATTAATCTTGATTGTACTTCAGTAACGATTTGTATTTTCTTAAATTTGTAATGTTCCGAAGAGAAAAAAAATGAAATTAAAATTGAATCCTTCTTACAAGGCGATGTATGCGAGGGCTAAAGTAAAATGCTCTGTCGGTGACCTCCACTTCAAAAGTTACTTATTTTTGAAGCATTTTCTATTATTGACGTTTAAAATACCTGCTTTAAAGTAATTTCTTTTTTAAATTACAAAAAATAAATGGGTTGTGTTTACAGGGCGATTTTCGTTCGCCGAAAACAAAATTAAATGTTTATAAAACAATTTTGCTACCGAATTAACATTTCTCTTTGAGGTCAGTCGTCGCGTATGTAGCTAATGCTTAAGGACAAAGGTATATGAAAGTATGCAACGTAGATATAATATAAAAATCGAAAAATTTACAATACCAACAAAAAGGTCATAAGAAATTACGAAATACATAGTGGGCCTGAGTATAAACAGTGTGAAATGTCATCGAACCAGTAAGGTATTGTTTCGAAATAGTTTATTAAAATATTTTTATTTCAGAAATATTTTCTATATTAAGGAAAACTGGTTATATTATTTTTGTAGGTAACTGTCAAATCGATGCAACTGTCCTCGGAACTTTCGTTGCTGAATCCCTAACGCCCACTCTTAGCAGTCGTAGCCTTTCAAAGTACACCCACGTGGTTGATGAAATGCATTTTTTTTAACATTTAGTGGTTAAGTCAAATTCATAATTACGCCAGTGCAAGCGTTTCTTTCATCGCATAACCTGAGTCACTTCAAAAAACTGATATTTACTAAATAATTAGTATTTTAAATTAATAATCTTGATGAGTGAAACTGAAAATTTAATAGAAATTCGATTTATTAAGTGACAATATTCTCCAGAATTAGACACCCTGTTAAAGACTTTTTCGGATATTGTACATAAAAAACATTTAATTATATACATTTGTTTCAATGTTTTCAGCATTCACTTTGAGGTCCATTACAAATAATAAATATTTATTTATTTACCTTGTTTTTACATGGATCACGTTAAAAATGGCCTCTGTTTAGGAGGCCGCAGTTTCGACTAGCTTGTAGCCTTCCACAATCCATCACTGTCAAGAGACAACTTGTCAGTGATGGATTGAGGAAGGCTATGAGTAAGTCGAAACTGCAGTCTCCTAAACAGAGGCCATATCTAATGTGATCCATGTAAAAACAAGGTAAATAAATAAATATTTATTAATCAATTATAATAAATAGATAAGACATTTGTACCTGAATTATATATAATGATATATATAAACGAGTATGTTATACAAGATATTTTATTTCAATTTAAATTATATATATATATATAATACGATTAACCCTTGCGCATCGTTGTCGGCATATACCGTCATAAGATTCCCCGACCGTTGACATCGGTTGACGTGATATATCGTTTTGCTACTTTCTTAGAATAGTTTTTTATGCATCATCTGATAGCTAAAGGATATAAGAACCAATGTGATATATGAAAATAGACCAGATAAGCACATTTATGCTCCAAATACTAGTTTTATAATTGACAGTATAATTTGTATTCAAACCGAGCCGTAATGAAAGTGTTAAAAAAAACTATGTGCATAATGTCACAAAAAAATATGTAATTGCACATTGGGTGTATTTATTGTCATTGATTCTTATCCGATCGATGACATGCTTCTCTATACACTCGGAAACTGCCCAATGACAGATGTCCTCTAAAAACAGTCATAAATACAGACTATTGTCCAGATTTTGAATCATCGTATAGTCACAAAAAAAAAGAATCGACGGACATGACGATTGCGACAAAAATTCCCAGCTGATCATCAGCTGGTAAAGTATAAAAGTGTGTCCCAATGAAGTCAGCCACGACCACTCTCAACCTGTTGGCTGAACTATCAGTCCGCGTGCAAAACGCATCCCACTGATTCTATTTTCTACCTGAGCGACTTATTGATTTATATACTTTTAATAATACATTGAATTTTACACTGCACAGTAGAAAGCAGACGGAAAATTGATTTTTTTAAATGAGTAATTAATATGACGTAAAACGATGTGTATTTCGCGGTATGCAAGTGGCATAAACGCATTTAATAATACGTTTAATACCATTTGCATGGACGCCGACCTCGAATAAGTAAAATAAATATTTGATTGCCAATTCCAATGATTCCTTCAAAATTCGGCGATTATCGTGGTTTTTGACAGCTGATTCTCATTGCCGAATTTGAATTTGATGGGCATAAAATTTTTGAGTGCTGGGTTTACCAAGTAGGAGATGAAAATTAAAATAAAGGCACACAAACATCTCCATCTCTTTACAACTCGTGAATGCGATTCTAATCTCTTTCACGGGTTCTTTCTTTAAGCACTTCTGTGCAGTGGCCACAATTGTTCAGAGGGGATTCCCAATGGACTTATCAGTTGCTGACTGATCATAATCTGAATGATCGCATCATCAAGGAGACTTAACTGTCCTCCGGTGTGAGGCGGGTAAAGTCCAGTTCAGGCACATAAAACATTTTTTTTTAAAAATAATTCAATAAATAATATTAAATTGTTACGGTATAGTAGCACTGGAAACCCAATCGTGAGCTGAGCGTATTTCAATGATCTCATTGATTAATGACTACATTTAAGTTTCCTTCTTCCCATTAAATCAAAACGTGTTAAATTTAAAAATAGGAATAAAACAATCTATTGATCTTTTTTGAAGTTTTTTTTTTGCATCTATTCTTCCTGGTTCTCAACAGACTAAAAATAATTTTCTTAATGCAAATTTGAATTTGTTCCGTGATTCATAAAAACCAGATCCATAAATATTTTTTTTTTGCTCCATTGCATTCGATATGTATAAAAACCACCTTTCGCATAATAATTATAGAACCTTTTGATAGAGGATATCAGCGTTGTGAGGCGGTAGTAAAATGTCGACGCCTTCAAAAAAATATCTCATTCCAAGGTTACGTTCAATTTATTAAAAAAAAATGGTTCGTACTTACGTTTGCCATATAACGTGCAATCGTAATTTATAATTTAATCGCCCATTTAAAAAAACGTGTAAGGTAAACTGTAAATGAACTTCCAAGTAAATTAGACCTAACTAAAAATATATAATATAGTGACATCCCCGTGTTTACGAAAGACGACAAGTCGCGGGTCCGTCACGTGGCCACGTGGAGAAAGGATGCAGGAGCAGGCCACAAAGCAAAATAACTTTTTTTGATGCACAATTCGCATTTATTTTGAATAAAGACTTGATTTCCCCGTTCGACCGTAACATGACGTTACTGCCGTCTCGGTAGAACGGGGCTTGACTGACGACTGCCGGAACACTGTGACATGCAGCACCGCCAAGATAATCACGGCAAAAAGATTAAAGATGACAGTTGAACCAACATGAAATGGAGCAACTGTAATAAGAAATAAAATGGCGTATGCAAACGCGTATGTAACGACCGAAATATATCATGTTATAGTCGGACGGGGAAACCGAAGTCTTAATGATGGAAATAAACGCGAATTGTGCTTCTGAAAAAAAAAAGTTCTTTGCTTTGCGACCTGCTCCTGCATCCTTCCTCGACGCGGCCCGATGACGAATCCACGACTGTTGTCGCAAAATCTATTTTTTTGGAATAATCTATTTATGAATGTATCTTCTTACCAGTAACTTAATTTTTTCTTTTTATGTTAATAAATTTTGATTTATTTTACTGTGTGACTCACCCTACTCACATGTGCTTATTTTTTTGTGGCACAAACTCGCACTATTAAGAATCAAGACAATCAATTATATCAATTATAAAGATGAAAAATTATCCTTGAATAAAATTTGGTTCTCGAGCAGCTGATTGTTTTACAAGTGTTACCACCCACGAAAATATCGAAAACCTTAAATAACGACCACAATGACATTTTAGTCGTTCATTATTCGTGTCTGCAACTAGTGTCCAGCAGCTAGCTTCACGTTTGTGTACCACGGAAGAATTGTCTATTGCCACTCTCTCTTCCTTATAATTTTTATTTTTATGTAACACATACAGGAGAATACCGACAGATGGTGATAGTGATGCTGAAAAGTCTCGCCTGTGGATTCTAAGACGCTTACCTCGTTAAATATGGTTAAGCGCTGCATGTGCAGTGTTGATCCCGCCAACGTCTACAGTCCAACATTCACGCATCATCCTTATCATTACAGAAATTTATTTTGAATGGGTGATCTTCATGGGACGACTTTCGTCTAAAATAAATTTTAATAAATACCCTATGATTGGCATTTTATGGGTGAGGGATAAAATTCACTTTAACCGGGAGTATTTTAGAGCTCAGAAATCGATTAAAAAAATATACATTTTAATCTCAGTCGGGGATTGAATCCACGAAAACACCAGTTTGCCAAGCAAAGTCTTTGACCATTGAGCTATACACGCCGGCTATGTTCTTACCAATAATTATATCTCGCCTTATTCAGAGATTCTTATTATATTATATTAATTCAAGCACATTACAAAATAAACTTAACAATTAATATTGTTACTGTGTACAATTTCCTCTTTAAAACTTTAGAAGTATCTACAGTAAATATAATTAAGTTTCGGATTCATAATAATTATTTGCTAGAATACAGATTTTCATTATCGTTGTTTAATTGTAGTTGTCTGTTCCAATTATGGAACGGATGAACGTATGTGTGGCAAATTTATTTTAATGATCGGTAACAAGTTTAAAATGTAGTTCAACTTCGCTATAAAAGAATGTCAGTCACCAATCAATTATGTTTTAATGTCGCGAAAATTCGCCAGAGGACTAGTTTTGTAGCAGTATCTAATGGAGAGGCGAAGATTTGACATACAATTGACGTCTCAGTGCTCATACTCACAGGAACAACACATGCGAATAATTAACCAAAAGAGATTGGCAGACAATTGAAAAAAATGACACTGCGGAAGGCGATTTTCATACCAGACTAGAATATTAAGCGGCCATCCATTTACGAGATCATCGATATTTATAAGTGTTTGAACCCAGGTTTAACTTTGATTACTGGTCTACCCAACTACTGACTGGACACGGCGCTTTTAATGACAGATTATACTAATTTAATTTAGTTTCAAGCCCTAGCTGCCCCTGTGGCACCACCTACCAGACCTCAGAGCACATTCTCTGGGACTGTCAGTTCCTCTTGTTGGAAAGAGGAGTCCTTTTCGAAGCAGTTCGAGGAAATTGCCTCGGCCCTATCGGGCATGCAAACTTTGTGGTCACTAAAAAAAAATTCCACGCGTTTACAATTTTTGCTCGTATTTTCGGTGAGAGAATCTATCTTCCATCTCCATCTCTTTACAACCCGTGAATGCGATTCTAATCTCCTTCAAGGGTTCTTTCTTATAGCACTTCTGTGCAGTGGCCACAATTGTTCAGAGGGGATGCCCACTGGACTTTCATCTCACTCAAGCGTTTACTAGACACGGAATTTACAGATAGTTACTAAAATGATTTGGCCTCTATTCTTGCGACGCATGTCCATGTGATCCAGGCTTACAACAGACATTGAGACACTCTCTCATTAGGTGCATCATCCATGAGAATAGGAGACGCGTGTGTGTTGTCGCCTGGGAGTCGCTGCCATTTCTTGGGAGGATTTTCATGAACTGCTGCTTTGTTCTGACGGTCACTTGCTGTTAAACTTCATCAAGGAAATCGTCGAGGTCACGCGCGCGGTTAAAGAGGCTAACATGGAATAGGCTCCTGCGTTCTTAAACTGTTTGTCAGACGCCTAATCTAACCTTGTGGGTAACTTGCAGGGTACAACACGTAACTATATATTTTATAAAACTAGAATTTTTATAATTTTTACTAGAAAAAATGATTATGCATACTACTGTCTACGTTATATAGGAATATGATATAATTATAAGTAATTACGAGTATAATACTGCCGGATTATTTGGGTCAAAATAAAAGATGATCTCACGAAAATAATAAAGTTTTTTGTCATGGCGGAGATACTAAGAGTGTATGTGCGAATGCTGCGACGAAATATATCTAAACTTAATTCAAAAGTATCAAATTATTCCACGTCGTGTCGTTCGAAATGAGGTTAACGCAAAAAGTATCACTTTCCTACAAAAACTTTCACATTTGGATCAATTAATGGAAAGTTTTCGAGGCCTTGACCTGCGACGGGGTCCGCGTAAATAAACACAAAAATGTGATTTTATTTTTTGTCTTTCGTTTTATAGAAAAACAAATAAGTGTGTTATTTCATCGAAAATGCGCGCAAAGCAGCGCAATTATGCAAATTTATTAAAATGAAAAAAGAAAGTAAGTGGACAGTCGAAACAAAAAAAAGACCAGTTTTTAAGGTCAGTTATTTATGGAAATTTCGCGGCATACCTTTGGAAGCGACGTCAACTTAATTAAATTTACTATTTTGCTCTACCGAAAGGAAAAAAGAACGAGACATCCACCAGTTTTCCGGAGACCAAATGTCCGGTGCACCAGACGTCCAGTGCACCCAACGTCGTTACCGATGAGTCTGGGAACGAATTGCCTGGGGACGAAATGTGGCGGAACCATGAACTTGGGAACCTAATATATAATATATTAATAGAGACCCGTATTTTTAGCATCTATTTTTTTTTCTTCAAATTTAGCGTTTTTGAGCATTTAAAAACATGGATTTTAGCATGGATTTTTGCATCTATTTTAGCATCTATTTTTGTATGACACAAATATCAAATAATGATCAAATCCTCTAAGTTTTAAGATTTTTTCATTAAAATATTGACAAACATACATAAATATTATAAAAAAATATTAAACGTACTGGCACATTAAACAAAATAATACAAAAATAGTGCAATCATCAAAATATAAATTCAATTATTGAAAATTTCAGGAATGAACTCTAACAGTGACCAAGTTCATTTATAGGAAATTTGAGAAGAAGCCGATAACGGAGAGTTTAATTAAGTTGTTTGTTTAGTCTCCATAATATAAATAAAAAAGGGTTACAATGTACTCGTACACAATTGAATTTTATCTTACAAACAATAATTTCTAACTAATACTTCTTAAAATTAACCGCAGAGCATGTTTCAATGGATGAATTTTTTACATTAGTGCGACGATTACTTACTACTAAATAATATTTGCTGAAGAATCATTCAACACCAACACTATTGATACTCGCTGTTAACGGATATAATATAAAAATTCGATTTTACTTTCAATGTTGTATATATGTATTCTGTAATATGACGTTGGTTCATAAAAATAATTTGACTTTTCCTCTTTGCAGATGAAAATGCCGACTGAGACAGGAAAATGAAGCCGCAAGAATAAAATTAAATATCGAACATTAGTGAATTCAAAACGCATCCATTTCTCGACAAATCGATTAAGAATTATTACAGTGAATACACACTAACATGTAAATAAAACTCACAAACGCAAGAGGAAGTAAGGATGTGGTATAAAGTGAAGTGATAAGATTGCAATTAAAATAATATAAATGTGACGATTTCCGGAAAGATATATTACATATTAAAAAAACAAAGAGATTGTAAAAATATAATACATTTCGCTTGACTTTTAATAATTTCATATAAATTAATAAACATGATGATGTATACGTAAACATATTAAAAACAACACAAATGTGAAGGCATCTGCGATAAACTGATAACCCAGTTCTAGTGACGAAAACACAAAAAATATATAACGTGCATATAACAAGTGTCGTGTGTTGATATCAACGTACTCGTAATACATAGTATGATAATATTGTTGTGAGCAAAGCGTCGAACGGCAATAGCTATCAGTCAAAAGAAAGAGTGGAGTGTTTTGAAGTCTCTGACCTCGTGGCCTACATTACCGTAATGGCACACTTGCAGATGAATGCGATGGCGATGGCGCTGGCCGCGATTTTTCTTCTAACAGGTTCGTAGATGATGGTCATCATAAACCATTAAACGACAATGGTCGTACATGCGAGTGTTTAACCCTTTCGTTACGGCTCGGAGGAATACAAATTATACTGTCAATACGGCGTGACTTTTTCAAACCATCTATTTTTGCTTAAAACTAGTATTTGAAGCATAAATGTACGTATCTGACCTATTTTCATATATCACATTGGCTCTTCTATCATTTAGCTATCAGATGATGCATAAAAAACTATTATATTTAACAAACGTTCATTATGTAACTCCATAAATGTGGTGGCATTGACACATGTGGTTTACAGAAAAATCGCTCCTGTGACGAAACCTGACGATATTTATTTACATGAGAATAATCAAGAATGACCTACGTAAGTATACTACGCGATGCTTTAAATATAGGGTCTGCCAATTTTTTTTTTTTTATACGTAAAAACATCGCAAAACAATCAAGTGTGAAGGCATGTGTGGCACGTAACCCATCCTGTTGAAAACCAAATGTTGCCAATATCTTCCTTTTCAATTTTTCTGAACAAAAATGGCCCGATAACGATCGCCATTGACTGTAACGTCCACTCCTTGCTCATTTTCGAAAAAAAAGGGCCTGATTTTCAAAGTAATGTCGCAATATTTCCCAGCGTTGTTCAAGCGTATACACAACCATATTCGTTCAGCGGAAGGATAAAACTAATTATCTGTCAAATCAGACATGAGCTAAGTGTTACCATTCACGAAATAAGCATTAGTTGAAAAAAAAACGTTAGATGGCGGACCCTATATTACATTGGTTTCAAAAGTATACAATGTGAAAGACATTTTAGGGTGTATTAAGTTTTGAGTACACTGTACAGTATCTACACTACATTCAGGGCCTCTTATTGAAAAAGCGAGACCTGGGGTAACTACACCTTTTAGAGTTCCTTCATATTGAAAAATAAAATTTAAATCCCCTATGATGTATGAGGCATAATACTGCTACTGACATCCTCCTCTCTAAGTGAGTTATTGAATTGCGTGGTGGCAGGATGAGGAGCAGATTAACAACACAAAGACTTTTTCTGAAGCACATTGACATATATATTTCGATAACTTTACAAACTTCTGGCTCGGACCTACTCACAGCATTCAGGCCGGGCCAACGACAATATGACCTCGCCGCCGTCGGCACATAACTGATCGGGGACCGGGCGCCGTGGTCGGTGGCACCCAGCGCCGCAAGTGGCGATCTATATAACTAAAGTCACACCCGTGACCGGACTTGTCCAAAATACCAACAGAAATAAGCCACGAAAGATTGCATATCGACGTTTTCGATACCAGTCAGCAAGGGATATATCATGCTGATGTCACTACATAATATTGGCAGTTAATGAATGACACCGATAGAAAATAAAATATATTTGAATAAAATATTTATATATAGTTCTTAACTAAATTAATAAGGAAAGCTTTCATTATATTCCAGCGAAACATTGATATGCTGAATTAGGTATTTACGTATCATTTATTTTGTCATAAATAACCTATGAATCTGATAACGATTTTGTTAGTTAATAAAAATTATTTCACCAGATGTTTTGCATATTACGCTGAAAGGAATTCGTCATCATCATTTGTAGTTCACATCGTTCTTTAAAATACACACTGAAGTCATATTTATTGACTTGCAAGTTTGCATGTAAATATTTACTTTGTTGCGTTGAAAAATCTGTCAAACACTGAATTGAATCGCATGTAATTTTGTGACGATAGTTATTTTTGACACGCGTTTTTATTTTGGTGGCTGGCACTTATTTTATAAAGTAATCAGTAAATAATTGATTGAAAAGGTCGACCCTAGAAAATGAAAAAAAACAACGATAAAAGTATGTAGCACGCATGCTCGTACTTTGTTGCGTATTATAAACAAAATTTGATATGCTACAATGACTTCCTTCTTTTCTTGGCTACCTGTCAAGAACACGTGTCGTAAATAATGTTGTCATGAACTCTTAAGAGAAGAAGAAAATGTGCTTCGCTTATATTACATAATGTATTTGTAAGTCAGTTGAAATATGAAAAACTATATTTTTGTGTACGCAGGTGACTATGTTTCGCTCAACAATGATCACTAACACTATAATACAATTAAAGATAACCATTTGTTCATGGAGCACAGGTGTTGACAAAAATGAAATAGCATTCCATTTCCATTGTATACTATCGTTTTCGGTATAAGCATAGTTTACTCAAGTTGTATGAAAAAAAAAAAGAATTCCAAATATAATATCGTATAAGGAAGGAGCAGTTTATGAACTGAAGGGTTATTGCCTGTGAGTCACATGGATTATATAAAAATAATAATGTTTGACTCATGCGAAATTCCAATTAATACGAAAATGTCATAGAGGGAGTATTAAAAAAAAACAAGGAATTCAGGATTTTGCTAGGGAGGATTGATGATTAATCGCTATAAAATGTGGGTTAGGAAATGAACATAATTCGAGAATCGTTTGAATACAACAGTGATATGATATATTAAATTATACACATGTTTTTGACGCTTAGTAAAAAAAAATACGTACCGTCCAAACTCAAAAATAAATATTGATAAATATATTAAGACTTTATGACTTATACATAATTTTTGTGCTGTCATACAAACGGTTTCAGAGCTAGAAAACGTTAGATTTAAAACTGTTTTTCCTTGAGATCACAAAATTTAATGTTATTTAAGAGTCTTGCAATAATACGAGGGGTATCCGTAAAATAAGGTTCCCATGGCGCTACAGTCCTAAAAAGCGCTGTTATGGTAGATCCCGTGATTCTGTAGTGTACCTTGGTTCCCTCACTCTAAATCCCTTCCCTAGCGAGCTGCCTGCGGAGCTCATGGCAGCCGTACGTGATGAATTTCCCCCTCGCTTTGCCCGCCAGTTGTGAGCTGCGCTCGGTGATCTCAGGTATCTGCGTGGCTTGGCGGCAGATTTTTTAGACTCAGGCATTCAAAAGCTCGGGTATACCGCATGCAAAAATACATTGACCTCAGTGGCGACTATGTACAAAATATAGGTAGAAGTCTTAACTTTTCAAAAATGTACGCATTCATGGAATTAAACATGAATTAAACTGTGAAAAATTACTGGGAAACTTATTTTACGTATAACTCTCGTACTCGTACAGCTAAAGCAAATTATATAATACCGAACGACATATTACTCGTACATCTGACATGAATTATAAAAGATTTACATACGTTAATGACTCAACAGATGACGTAGTCTAATCAATTCACGTATGATAAATAGTTTTTTTTTCAGCATGCTTCGCAGACTATTATATAACCGTAGGACATTCGGAAAAAAAATACGTTTGCAACGTTCAGAGGAGCCTTGGCCTTAGGATACCGAAGCGGTCTACTTTGCTGCTGCTAGCGTCTAACATTCAGTTTTATGTGGCACATAGAAGCTGCTTTGTATCAGTCGGCCACTGCCATTTAAACCGCCTTTATCTGGAGTAAAGGAAGGTGACCTCGTTTCGATAGAAAAGGCAACGATTAAAGAGGTGGATGATATAATAGCAATGCTAGATAGACTTTGAGTATCCCCTTATAGAGTGCCATGGGATTACTTTTATACTGTGGCCACTCAGTTTGTTTATAGGCAATAAAATAAGCCGAACCATAAAATCAATAGAAGCTTTAATTAATAATATTGTTTATGTAGTAAATACAATATTTATAACATTATCGACAATATCACAATATATATAACTATTATATGTAATATTTTATAAGTGTTTTTATACTAATGTCTTTCAACTAAACACATATTATTAATCAGCGTAAAATTGCACAAAATATGATTTTAAATACGTCTAGTAATTAATGACTAACTAAATTACCTAGCAATGTTGGTCATATTTCGCATTTACCTAAGTATAATATAAAAATAATCAATCAAATAATGTTTATATGTATGATAAATACTTTATATACGAGATCCCACAAAAATAAACGTAACACTTGGCATTCGAATATTTTAAATAAAAAATGTTCTATTACGTTTTTAAAATTGAACCTGTAGGTATCAAAATGTGATATTTGTTAAGGAGAACTTAGTTTGTTTTCGAATTTGTTAGCCATAACTAGGTATATAAATAAAAGCATTTAAAATATATATTTGTTAATGTTTGGCGGTTATTACCATGGCAACGAAAATATTTAAAAAGCATATAGAATATCAACAAATCACGCGGCACGATGGTTTTCTTCACGACATTGTGGAAGGGATGGTTGAAGGGAGAAACTGCAGAGGGCGCTCTAGACGGGAGTATTTGCAGCAAGTGTTCGAGGACATGAGTTGCAGCTCTTATGCTGGGCTATAGAGGGTTGCAAAAGATCGAGAAGAGTGGAGATCGAGATGCAAGATTTTGTTGCTGCAAGCCGATCCACCGGATTGGTACTATGAAGATGAATGATGTAAATATTTTTTTTTTTACTTGTTAAACGATGCCCCCCGAAACAGTGGTATACCGTAAATATATCGAAAAAAAAATGTAGAATAATTTATTGTCATTGGCATCACCTGTATATGTTTTTTAAGCTCGATTGGATAATAGGAAATGGGTTAATTATAAGAAACTGTGACATTTAGGTTAACTATCAGTTCCGAATAAAAATACCACATTTAATAGATGAAGAATGGCGGCGAAGTTACTTTCAACGTATTAAATAAAAAAAAAAAGATAATCTGTTGCACAAATAACATTATTTTTATAATTGTCGTTTCCTAATGTGTAGTCCAAGTAATGAGTCCTAATCCATTTCCCAACCTTACCATTTCCTTATCCATTCCCACGTATTTCGTGGTTAGCAACGTGTTACCAAAGAAGGCAATTCGAGATTCGCTGTAGTATACTAACTTCGCAGCCTTAGACTGAGGTCTATTTGACATATAACTGATGCACCTAGAATCACGGGAAGGCCTTCAGCCACTCTCTAACATGACGCTTTTTGCGTGCGTCCAGTAACTGGTCTGGGTCTACAAAAACAGGACGGGACAGGGAGGTTTTTCACCAAGCGAGTTTCCTAATGTGAATTTTAAAATATTAATTTAATATCGCTTTAATTAATAGTTCAGCGATGACAAGTGCCGTATTTCATACACTTTGTCATTGTTTCTGCGGTCAGCGCCAAATACTAAGACAAAAGAGAAAAGGAAATTTGAAAAAGTGGGTTAATTCTTTCACGTATCGATGATCGAGTATTGAAAGTGTAGGCGTGGCCTGACTGTGCCACAAAATAAAAACAATGTTATTCGGCACTGATGGGCAGGCGGACGTAATAAAATTCTCCGATCTCTAAGACTACGCCAAGTTTGGATGTGGGTACCTGCTACCTGCCAGTGTCATCGGAATATGAAAGCGTTATTCATTAATTATTTAAGCTATTATTCGAAACGTGTGCAGGTTCGATAAGCGGTCGCCATTGTGATCCAATCTTAGACGCGGTCGCCAGACGGGGCAATGATTTAGCACTGGGACATTCAATATTTTCTATCAACAATCATGGAAATAATACAGACAATACATTGGATTGATGAGCTAACTACATTTGAATAAATCTCAGAATTATTGATTGATTAAACAATATGTGCGTAATCACTAGGCCGAAAAGCCGGTTACACAACATGTGTGTGATCGTTCCGCCAACGCTTAGTGGCCGACAATACACTGCTTGTGATGTTTTTTCAAACATGAGTGACCGATCACAACACATAACATATGTGTTTGTTTTACTTTCGACCATAATTCAAAGATCTCAAAGCTTGTCAGTGAGGGTCATATTTAATTTTATTTGAACACATGACGTTAGATTTAGCAATTCTTTAAAAAACAGTCGGCCTCCAGCGTAAGTTTAATCGCGTAACGTGCGGACTTGGATAGTTTTAACGGAAACTTAGCAAGAAACAGCTATAAATGTTTTAAAATTATGTTTCCTTATACATAGTAGGTGCCGCGAATGGTGATTTTTGTTTTGTTTGTTCATCATTATCAAAACAAGTCAATCGCCTCAATTTAATGTAAATTAGCTTAAATGTTTTATGATATACCAAAAGTACGACGTGAAACTTCGGTATTAAGTAAGTATAATATGATACAATGCCTATGACAGTAGTGTTGTGATGCAAGCGCGGTTCTCGATCGATCACCGAAATTAACCCTTTCATTACGGTTCAGATTGAATACAAATTATACTGTCAATTATAAAACTAGTATTTGAAGCATAAATGTACTTATCTGGTCTATTTTCATATATCACATTGGTTCTTGTATCCTTTAGCTACCAGATGATGCATAAAAAAATATTCTAAGAAAGTAGCAAAACGATATATCACGTCAACCTATGTCAAAGGTCGGGGAATCTTATGACGGCATATGCCGACAACCGATGCGAAAGGGTTAAGCAACACCTGACGCGTACAAAATCTTGAAGCGGTCAGAGCCTGTTGTTTGCCGCTTGTTGCTCACTGCCTGTCGTTGGCTAAATTGACTTTCCTTTAAGAACCAAATGTTTAAAATAATAAAAAACAACCATATACCCGTATGTCCAAATATTAAAGCTACCGTGTCATCAAGTCTCCGAGCTAATACCTTGTCAGGAAACTTATATCTTCCAAGGCGGACTTTTAGGTGTAAATTCGTCTTGGGACACGGCATGGACAATGAAAGCTAGATAGATCTATGGAACGAATTCGGAAAAAAATATTTTCAAAGTATTTTGCTTTAAATGACATCGGATATGGTAGAATAAGTGAAAATGGAATTGGCTCGTGAATGGTTGAACTGGTGGGTGGATTCGTCAGCAATTGAGATTTCCTGATGCAGGATGTGGGATGAATCTGGAATTAGCTTTGCAATCTATGCGCGATGACATTATCGGGCAGGATGCGAGGAGCACCGAGACGAGTCTACTGTCTGGTGACAGCGAAGGCCTGGCGCCACCGCAGACGATATTTCTAGGCTATAATAGTGCCTGGAAGAATGTGACGCGAACCCCGATTTACGCGATTTCGTTTTCGCGAATATATTTTTGATCACATTCTTTAATAATGTATTTAAATATATCTTAGACTAGAATGGACGATGAAGGAATGGTGCTGAATACTAAGGATTTTTTCATTTAGCCGAAAATCACGTTTTTAATCAGATATCTTAGGAACATCTTAAAATTATCACATTATATGTATTACATTAATTCATACGTTAAGAAGAGACTACTTTAAACTTAAATATATTCAAGATATTCCATAAAAAAAAACGTTTTTTTTATTTAATCACGTTTCAGAATTAATTTCGAGCATCTACAAAAAATACAGTTACATTTTTTTCGATCGATAATATTTAATGGAATTACATTTTAACAAATAAAAAATAAAAATATTTGTAAATTATTTCATATTTTTTTTATTTAGAGAACGACATGTTTCAGCTAGGTCAGGTAGTCATTGTCGAGTCAATTAGGCAAGGAAGTGTGCGCATTTATACAATGAAAGATGTCAGTGAGTGTGTGGACGAAACATGTCGTCTTCAAAATTAAAAAGATGTGGAACAATTTATAAATAATCTTTTATTTTTATTTGGATCGGACAAGCATCACGAACCATCGCGAAAAGAGTAAGCGAACATGAGAGATCATGCAGACTAGGCCACCCAATGGCGTCAGCACTGGCAGAGCATCTGGCTGACACGGGACTAAGTTTTCATTCGAACCCGAAATCGTGGCTCGAACACAAGGAAAACATGCACGCCTAGTAAGGGAAGCCATTGAAATCAAAAGACATCCCATCAACATCAACAGGGATGATGGCTTGATTCTCAAAACAGCATGGCTTCCACCTCTAGCACATACTCAAAAGCATAGACAGACAAGCAAGGACATCCACAGAGTATGTAGGTGAAAAAGTGAATATTTTCATACCTTCTCTTCAAGTTTTTTTTATAAACAAAAAACCTACCACGTACACGCAGTTGGGTATTGTACATCAGAGATGTAATAAACTGCCTTTTTACTAATGGCTATGACACGTGACCTACCAAAAAAAAATGTTCCCATCTAGTAAAAGGCAAACGCACGCAAATTATAGGCGTAATTGATGTCAATTAAAAACGACCGGCAATTAATGCGTTGGAAGCTTCGAAGATTAAAAAAAATACAACATGTTGTATTCTTTCTAGCGTCAAAAATAAGCGAACATTCATTTTTTGAGTCTGCCATTTGTAATGATAAGCATTCAGTGGATATGCAGAAAAAATAACCAAATGTACATGCATGATTATATAAGGTACCTGTAGACTGTGGTGCAGATCGATAGAGTTTAGAATTGTCGACGTAATTTATGACTACATTAATGTGCGAGCGCCCGAATGTATCTAATTAGCAAATGGATGGGAATCACGCAGAGCAAAAGTCAAGGTGTGTAAAGCATTATACTCGTACATACATACAATGTATGTAAGTGCATATTTACTACATGGACGACGAGGTTTATTGTTATATATATTTGAAACAAAAAAATAGTTAATAGTATGTAATCACATTACTTTGTATCATAGAGTAATGTAACATAGAGTTTGTATACCTTGGAAGTAAGATCACCTGGGATGGCAGAACAAAAAGAGAAGTCAACAGTCGCATACATCAAGCAAGGCTAGCGTTCAATAAAAAAGCAAAAATTCTTGAGTCAAAGAATATTACTTTGAGGCTCCGCAAGCAACTTGCCAAAACATTTGTTTGGAGCATCTTGATGTACGGCTGTGAGACATGGTGTATATCTGAAAGTGATAAAACAAGACTAGAGGCCTTTGAAATGTGGTCATACAGAAGAATTCTCGGAATTTCCTGTAGAGACCACGTCACGCGTCCTAGACGGGAGTATGTGCAGCAAGTATTCGAGGACACGAATTGTGGCGCTTATGCTGAGCTGAAAAGGGTTGCGGAGGACCGATAGGAATGGAGATCGAGATGAAAGATTCTGTTGCTGCAAACCAATCCACCGGATTGATACTACGAAGAAGAAGAATCACATCACTTTCTCTTGTAACGAAAGGGAATTATAATATAAGTAAATGTTTATACGTAATGTTATTAAAATTTGATGGTAAACAATCAAACTGTATGTAGTATGATAGTTGCAACGATTATAAAAAATGCAACTCAAAGCAAATGAACGCTAAAGAATGACATACACGATTATTATTTTTTTTGTATTAATCTTAGGCAAGAAAAATGGTATGAAAATTAAATAGCGTTACTTTCTCTTGCATAGAAAGAGAAATGATATAAAAAGTAATATTTTGGTACAAATGGCATCATCTCGGCATACAAAAACAAACATGTGTCCAAATTGTACAATTATCTTTCTAAAAAAGTCTTAAACATCGCAATAGCGATGTTTTTTTAGTAAGATTTTAATGATTTCGAATTGCGTTCGAAAGCATAATTTTATAACGAGAAAGAAAATCACTCTGCAATATAAACTATTAAAGACTGTGAAATACTCATTCGACAGTACTAATTCATCTTGAAACAATATTATGGATATTACCAATCGGAATTAGGATATTTCCAAATTGAATGAAGATTTACACATTCCGTTAAGTTGGCAAAGCTCCCATGTTTGAGTTGATGTGATTCATTGCCACCAACCACGTGGGCGTAATACGATTATTTTCTGAATCATAATTTACAAAAAATGTTTACAGTTTGTTTTTGTTTCCAGGAATGGCAGACCTTACATATTAATCGTAATGTACAACTAAAGTGTTCATAATGTTACTTGGTATTTTTCTCAATGAGATAACATATTTTGAACATAAAAATCAGTGTATTAAGAAAGCATTACTAAGTATATGAATCTTTCGCATTTCTAATTATGCATTCTTATCAAAATCTTACATTAACTATTAACACGCCAAATCTTATGTTATTTAAGCATCCTGTGATGTATCTGAAGTTTGAATATAATTGTTTCTTCAATGTGCA
The DNA here is from genome assembly GCA_022606575.1 of Glossosoma conforme. NCBI lineage: Eukaryota > Metazoa > Arthropoda > Insecta > Trichoptera > Glossosomatidae > Glossosoma > Glossosoma conforme. The sequence continues at coordinate 1,414,912 of JAGTXR010000046.1, forward strand.
TTACCACAAATTCTTCCCACATGCAGTGTCTAACGTATCTAACCATTTCACGCACAAAACACCAAAATATGTATATTTTGGTCCTTTAACCAGCTCTACAATAATCACCTGTGTAAGCTGTATGCGGCGTTTGAGATGTTTTTTTATGTAAACACATACAGGAGAATACCGACAGATGGTAAAAGTGATTCTAAAGTCTCATCTGTGGAATTCAATGGCGCTTACCATGCTGCATATGGATAAGCGCTGCATGTATAATGTTGATTCGCTAACGTCATAGACTACAGCCCGACATTCAATCATCCTTATTATTACAGGAATTCACTATGAATGGGTGGTATTCACGAGATGACTTTGTCTATCACCAATTTCAATTAATATGCTATTGACTATCATCTTACGGGTGAGGAATCAAATTCACACCAACCGTGCTATTTTAAAGCTCAGAAATCGTTTTAATCTCCGTCGGGGATTGAACAGACGACTTCCGGTTTGGCAAGCAAACGCTTTTTACCACTAAGCTTTACCCGCCGGCTGGGTATGTAGTAATGTGTAGCAGTTGTGTGTTGTGTACGCACTGGATGTGACATTAACAATTTATTTAATTAAATTATAACTATATATCTAAGAGTTCTCGTTTTCAAGATATTCTGTACGGCCTTCATGTAACGACAGATTAAATAAGCAAATGAATAAGCTGTAAACAGTTGTGGTTCATTCATTGAATTACGGAGCTCAACCTAGAATTGTGAATCTAGATTCTCCACATGAATAGATCCACTCATTAGGTTTTAACATTTCGCATCGCGGCGCAGCGGAAACATTAAAATTTCCAACGCGATGTTCCCTTTCAAGTCTTTTTATTCGGCTTGCAACCGAAAAAGTAGTAATCGTTACTCGTCCATCCACCACGCGTTGCGATGGCGATACCGGCGACACGGAGTCACCCTTTATCAAACGGGGGATATCGATATATTGATTAATTATTCGATTTTCGATAATACGTTTTCATCGAATAGAAATTCAGAAAAAATCGAGAGCGTCCGTGATAATTGAGATGAAAAAAGGTTTAGTGAACCGACTGAACTGTGTTCCGTGAATTGGAGATCAGAACTGACGTTATTATTTATGCTTCGATATGAAGGTAGATACAGTATAGAACTGAATAATATATGTGTATAGCTTTTTGAGATCCACATTGGGTAAAGTATTTATATGGCAATTTGATTTTTGAAAAATCGCTAAATGTTATATAAAAACGTTTCTTCAGGGAGCATATTACCCAAGCTTGAAAAATCGTCTTCAATAAAGACATTACTTGACAATGGTATCGCGTTGACAGCCCTGCTGGGAGGGCCGAGGCTGCGGATATTGAATTAGGGCCTCGCTCTTGTGATTCACCGTCATTGACGTTATTTAGTTATTCAGCGCGGCCAGGAAGTGTTAACCCGCAGTGTGTGTGAGCGATTGTATCGGGACTGCAGTCCGCCACCGGCAGGTGGACCACCGAGTTGACACAACTCAACCGTGAAAAAACTAAGATATTTACTTGTGAACGACACACGTGCTTTTTAATACATTTTAATAGGAAGGTTGTAACGTATCTGCTCTCTCACGTCGTCATTCTTTACAAAGTCAAACCATCTTAGGGCCCTTTCCCACGGACGTCCAGTTTTGCAGGATCACGTTTAGTAGTATACGTGCCTAATGTGGTAACATTCACATGAGCATTCGGTTTGCAGGATACGGAAAAAAATTCGATCAGTTCGAAATGTGCTGTACGGTTTTGCCACTACAAACTGGACGAATGGATCCAATAAAAAAAAAAATATTAATTAATAATAAATGTTAAAAAAAATACAAATGTATTTTATTCTTACCTCTAACATATTGATAACTTTTCTAGTATCAGGATCGGGTGAACCAAAAATCTTCTTTTTTGCATTGCTTTCGGCGTTGAAAGTACCAGTATATATCAGAAGAGTATTCACGTCCATTGCGTCTGAATTTTCTTCTCCGACTGCCAATGCTATCCCGTAAAAACCGGTATGCAAACTTCTGTTTGTGAACACAGGTATGATTTTTGCGGTATCCAATAAAAAAACTATTCCTACAAAACTGGACGTCCGTGAGAAAGGGCCCTTACACCCAGTATTACACGCAGGCATTTGCTCTCTAAGCCCTTTATATTTTTATAAGACTTCATTAGCTCTTGGTGACAATCGCCGCAAACATTATAGAACGAATCTTATTTACAAATAAAAAAGCGTGCGTTAAAGGGTTTACTGTATTTTAACACTTTATTACGCCACAAATGCGACACACAAAAATACCTAAATATACTTAATAAGCAAAAACACGCGTTTTGTAAATAGATCAGTGGTCCAACACCAACACACTTCATTCATTCATTTCTAGAAGAAAAGTGAATTAATTGAGCTATTTGAAAGATTTCTATGCAAAAACGTGACTAGATTTTTATTTTTTGAATAGAAGACTTAAGTGGACGAAGGTGTAATGATACATTATTTTATATATTCATATTTCGTAAGACATTACCCGGTATCACACACTTGAACGCTATTCATAATTGGACCAAAAGGTTATGTTACTGTAATGCAAGGTGACAACTTCAATTAACTAGATTTTCAAATATAAACACACACGGGAGAGCACCATCAGAGAGTTTTGGTCTTTCGTGGACTGTATTACGTGCAACTGGGTTGGCAAGACTCAGAAATGCATTCAGAAAATATGTGTAGTGTTTTTGGGCGTGTATCGATGTCTCGAAGACATTCAGATCGTAAGCGGGATCGAACACAGATGCTGAGAGAGTATACTAAAGCTTGCACCGAGAAGCTGTTTGTTTTTAGTCGACATGTGTTAAGGAATGCTAGGAAAATGGTTTCACGGGTCTGTCGCTTCTAAATAGGTGTAAGAACTTCGCCACAAACAGACTGAACGTCTGTGTTCCATGAATCGGAGATCTGATGTTAGAGCGGTATTATTTATGAGATTCATTGCTCTACTTTACACGATTGAATCCACAATTGGGGCTTCGAAAGAAAGGAAGCTGCCGTATTCACAAACTGAAGAATATAAGAGCATAGATATATGTTGAAAAATGTGACAACTGATAGGTTTACATAACCTTTAAGCGCCCAGTGGTCCCACACGGGACCGCAAATTTGCGTCGTTCAATGCCCTAGCAGGCCAATGTTTGTAATGTTTCGTCGCACAATAGATTCTCTCATGAACTTACTTTAAAACAATTATTACAAATTAATGTAATCCGATTGTGAAATGAACAATAAGCACTTCTTGTATGGGACTGTAGGGCATTGAATGACGCAAATCTGCGGTCCCGTGTAAAGAAACCACTGGGCGTTTAAAGGATAAACTGTATTTTGTAGTGATTATATGCTTCAAATGAGAGCGGATGTGCTGTAGAGATTCAGAGTTGGAAAATTTTGTTGCAATTTCTTAAAAAAACGTATATAGTAGTTAAATTTTAGGTTTGTACTAGAGCCCTTATAGTGAAAGATAGATAAAGCCTTTCATATCACAAATAGGTCAGCAGGACGCATAAATAAAACATGGAGTTGCTAGACTAAATTATTCCTTATCTGGGTTAATCACATTCCGTGTGTATGGTGAGGTTTAAGTACAATCAAGTACGAGTCTTCTTCTTCGTAGTATCAATCCGGTGGATTGGTTTGCAGCAACAAAATCGCACATCTCGATCTCCATTACTCTCTATCCTTACTTGAGATGCAATCATTTTTTTATGCTGATATATGGGATGTCTTTTAGAACATTAAAGTGGTATTTTCCCCTTTATTTCCATATCCTAATGCCGTTGACCATAAAGGTTCATCCGCCTTAGGGAGAGCATTTACTACCTCCAGGACAATAGAGTGCCCTAACCAGCTTGACCTGATGAGGTTAGCTGGGTGTTAGCTTTTTCAGGCCAACATTCGGTCCCTGTCTATATTGGCCGACTGATGTCGCTCACCCCCCACCACGAGAAAGAGATAGATCAGGATATTCCTTTCATCGAATCTGTGACCATAAGGCATTTCGCAGAGTACGAGTATATATTTAAAACTAATGAAAAACCATTGTAATTGATGTCCTTGAAAGTTAATAAATAGTCTGCTTTAGAAGGTCTACAAAACTGCATTTATATTGCTCAAATTCTTGGATATATTTGATGCACGCGTTCATAATTGACACGTCTGTTTTTGTTTCAGTTGTACCGGCGAGGGTTTCCGGGCTGCGGTGCTACCAGTGCACCATCACGCCCCCCAACAGCGCGAGTAACGAGACTACGAGGCTCTGCGTCAACTTCGATCACTCGGACCGCTACGTGGTGGAGTGTCCCTTCTCCACCATGTGCGCCAAGCAGTCCTTCGAGCTGCCACTTCTTGACGGAAGTAAGAAACTAACAAACTAATCAACAATCACGACGACAATCGTACATTTTTCACCTTCGAAACTACAACTCAAACAAGAGATCGATAGTAAAGGCATTTGGGTACCCAGTGGATTCTTTGACGTTATACGATGGATCCAAATTTACATGTGGATGAGAAAGCGTTGTATCAATTTGTATTAAATATTATACAAATATATCTGATGATATTTTATATTTTTGTTTACAATAACATCCCCTTTACGAACGGAAAAGACGACTTCACGTCGTCGGGATAGTTATCGGACCGTGTGGTTGCGGAATGAGGACATCCATTTCAAACATTGAATGGCGCAGTTTTTATTTATGTGATTTACAGTTGCTTAACGTGGTGAATGTTAAAACAGGGTAAAAAATATTGTCTACTAGTATTCAATAAGAGTCTGAGTACATTCTCTGTGACTATCAGTTCATTTTGTTTGAAAGAGGAGTCCTTTTCGATGCAGTTCGAGAGAATCGTCGACTTTGTGGCCACGCAAAGAAAATCCACGCATTTACCATTTTCGCTCGTATTTTCGGTGAGAGAATCTATCTTCCATCTTCTTACAACCCGTGAATGCGATTCAAATCTCTTTCACGGGTTCTTGATTTTGAAAATATTTTGCTCCAAGTGGCTATATAATTTTTTTGTTTAAATGAGGGGACTCTAAAACTGAACTTACCTGGTATGAGACGGGTAAAATCCAGTCCAGTCTGAAGATAATTAAGCACAATATTGTAATATACTGTTTATATACAAACGTAAATCATAAAAAAAACCTAATGAAATGACAGATGTTAACATACATGTTAGCAAATCTGAGTGAGATATAGAATAACATTCTTGTATTCAACGAAAGGAAAGATTCATTTTTCGATGACGAATATATCCGCACAGCATAGCACATCTCTTGCCCACCACATTACATGAATCGCAACAAGCGAAATGTTTTTTTTTTGCTAAATATTTTGGCAGAATAAAGTATGCGGGTGTAATTTATTATTGCCCGTGCAAGCTCTCGCGATACAAAAATAGATCAGAGGTGGAGAAAAAAAATCTCGATAAAACGCCTCAATTATCGTAACAAGTGCGGCACTTAATACTGAGTCTGAAACCGATTTGTTTGGAAGTCGAATTTGTACAGGAAATCTCGATTTGACTGTAAAATTCAATATGACGGTTGTAATGTTTCACTGAGATATTATTTATTCAAACACGTGTAGAAAGAATGTAGCGAGTCGTCACAAATTAATTTTTCGAAAAAGTTGTAGATTGGTATAGATCTACCTATTCGAAGTTTAAATCGCATTAAAAACAACTTTATTTTTATTTTTATGTAAGCACATACAGGAGAATACCGACAGACGCTGAGATTCTGAAATTTCATCTGTGGATTCTATGCCTACTTACCATTATACATATGGCTAAACGCTGTATGTGGTGTATTGATCCGCCAACGTCATAGACTACAACCCGACATCCACGCATTATCCTTATTATTACAGAAATTCACTATGAATGGGTGGTCTTCACGGGACGACTTTTGTCTACCACCAATTTTGATTAATAGAGAAAATTCGAAAATTCGCTACACACGGATAAGCCCGAAAGCCACAATACCAAATCTGACCATGAAAACCTAAGAAGGTATATTGAAATATTTTTTTAAGGAGAAATCTGATGATTAGTCCGACTCTCCCTAGGCCTGGACCATTACATAATATTGTGAAAATTTATAAAATGTCGAATTGTAATGATTGTGTTTGTTTCAGAGCGCATCCACGGCGTGCTGCGCGACTGCGCCTCGCAGCGCCACAGCTATCAGAAGTACGAGGGGAACGAGTGGAAGATGAAGACAGACATCCAGGAGGCGTACCAGGAGGGCTGCCACGTGGCGGACGACAAGGGCGCACGCGCGCTGCCCACCCAGCACTGCTACTGCCGCGGGGATCGCTGCAACGCCGCACCCTCCAGCACCAAGACCGACTACAACCACCACACAGACGCCATGGCCGTCATCCTGGTCTTCAACGCCATGAAGTACCTCAGGAGCGTGAGGCTTTAGGGTGCAACTACGTCTTCAAGACAGTCTTTCTTCGTCCCAGAAAGCCATCAACAATATATTGTATAACGTAAAGGACGCATTTCCAAGTGAAAAGACAAAGATGAGATAAAGTTGTATCAATGATCCAGCTAGGGACTGTATATCGAAGAAAAGGCATGTGAAGTATCAGATTAATCCCACAACCTTATTAACAAAACAAGATTACATAATGTGCAGTGCCGGTTTTAGGGGGTAGCGAAGTGGATTGGTGCCCCAGGGCGTCAAATAAGCTAGGGACGCAGAGGATAACCAATCTTGCTAAGATTTTTTAAATAAAAACAATATGGCTCGCCAGAAAAAAAATGCCCTAGGGCGCCGCAGGGTCTAAAGTCGGTAATGATAATATTTTGAAATATTTTAATAATTGTTTGAAATATTTCAATAATTGTTTGAAATATTTTATTCTCAGGATTGCAATGAGTATTCAATTACATTCGAGAGTAAATATCATGCTGTATTTTCTTAAAGTTCCCGGGCTCGCGCCGTCCTGGAAGGCCTTTGGGAAATAAACATATAATGTACTCGGTGGAACTACGGGAGGCAGAGCTGACATTGAATGAGATGAGGATAAATGCGGCTGACAGAGCTTTGTGGCGACGGCTTGTGATGTTCATATGCTCCAGTTAGCTATGATGAGATTGAAGATGTCAAGAGAGAACAAACACATCATCTAATCCTACCCACATTCAAAGCTCACATCTTGGATAATCATTGATTTAATACAATTTTAACATCTAGAATTGTTTAAGAATGTGAGACAAAGGACGTGGCAGTGGATAGTTAGTTTGCTACATCTTGGGATGGTCAAATCAAATGTGAAAACCGATACAGCATGGAAAATAATAAAATTAGCAAACGACGCGCAAGAGTTTAACCATCGAGGATCTGATATCGAAGCAATCAGCAGGATCCCAAGTATCTTAACTTCACTTCAAGAGCGCTAGCCACATTACAACTGTAAATGTGTTTATAGATTTTTAAGAAATTTTGTAAAGATTTTGAAGAATATAACAAAGTGATTTTGTGGCTGAAAGAGTCTTATACTAATTCAAAAATATATGTCAAACTCATTCTAAGATGAATGCCCTATTTTCAAAGGCCCGTTAACAATTCTAAAGATGTTGGTGGTGTGACATCTCTTTTGCAAGGTTTCATAATCTTCCAATTAAGAACACACATAACAAATTCTATTTACTTCTGAATCATTCTTTATGGAGTGCATATTTGAGTGTGGGACTACGCGATATATGTTGATGTCATTATTTGCGCAATGTACAATTAGTATATAAGGTTAATGGGTTATAATTTATACAATGTGTTGTGATGTTTATAAAATTTGAGGAGATTATGGTTCATAATGGTTGGGGTAAGCTCCAATTAGGGAGCAGGTATCGTTGCCATAGATGTCAAGAGATTTGAGGCACGAAATCGTAAACCTAGAAAAACTGGTGCGTAAATATGAAATTTTGTTTAAAGTTTTTTATATTATATGATAAAGTTATGATTATGAATCTTTCAGCATAGTTTTAATATAATTGTGAGTATTATTATTATTTCTGACAAAAATGGCCTAACTCATTGACATTTATTATGAGAAAATTATGACAAAATTATGACTAAAAGATATATATGTATGGTAAAAAATATTCAAATGATATCAATTTTATAAAAGTTGACAAATAACAGTATTTATTTTGATGATTTATCAATCAATTACAATGTTGATGAATGTAGATGATTTATGACTCGAGGTGTCACGACCTATCGTCCCCAGACAATTCGTTCAACGACTCATCGGTAACAACGTGGGACGCACTGGACGCCTGCTGCACGGGAAATTTGGAGCACTGGATGTCTCACTAACCTAACCTAAGGATTTTTCCAGTGATCGTAGAGTCCAGAGATCTGTAGGACTCTTTAACAAAAAAGGTTAGGTTAGCGAGACATCTAGTGTACCAAACGTTCCGTGCACCAGACGTCCAGTGCGCTTCACGTCGTCATTGATGAGTCGTTGAACGAATTGCCTGGAGACGATATGTGGCGGAACTATGACTCGGTGGTATATTATTTAATTATTGTAGAGAAGAGGTAACATTTATTGCTGTTATGTTGTATTTTATTGTAGATTGATAACAAATGTTTCGTTCCTTTGATATATAATTTAAAATAATTTAAAAAATTACTATAAAAACAGGGTGTGTATGAAGACACTAGGAAATAGAACATCAAATAATTATTAAAGAAAAATAAAAGAATGCAGTCTAATAAAGATTCACTTAAAGAATAAATAAATAAAATTGATAATATTTTTTGATTCTAAAAACATTTGTAATTAATATAAATGGAATTGATTCTAAAATCCAGATGATTCTGAAGTTCAGATTTGAAATTAATGCACTCAATGAAAATATATCATTTTTAATAATCAAAATTTATGGTGACACATAATAATATAATATTAGATGTACCATTTTATGATTATTTAAAAAATAATGTCCTATTAAGGATTTTTTTTAATTTAGAAAAATAAATGTTTTAGTGAAGACAGCCCATTTGGGATGAAGAAAAACAAGACAGTGTACAGTCCTTTATATCTAAGAATTATGTATATTTTATGTTATATTATCAAATAATTCCTCATTGTATCCTTCATCTGTGATGTAAGATAAACAATTGTTATGTAATGATAATTATTGCAGATAAATCAAAAGAAAAAATGTAATAAATCATAAAAGATCAAATAAATATAATAATGCGTGGTTGTGGCCACATTCATTTGACAGTCGGCACACTGGGCAGGGGACGCGCAACCCCACGTGGGAACCAATAGTAGTGAGAAGGCGGAGACTCCAGCGTTCGGACGCGTGAGTGAAGAAAGAACCAAACTATAATATGAATACAAAAATGAATAAATACTCTTATGTTATTAAAAAAGAAATTTTTGATGAATAGTAAAAAACATGTTTTACTTTTAGTGAATTTTGGCTTGTATTTTGATAAATGTTATATTAATTGCTTTTGTATGTTGAATGTTATAATTCAGCTTAAAAGCTTTGATAGATGATTTTAGACCTTTAACCCTTTCGTTACGGTTCGGTGGAATACAAATTATACTGTCGATACGGTGTGAATTTTTCAAAACATTTTTTTTTTTTGCTTAAAACTAGTATTTGAAGAATAAATGTACTTATCTGACCTATTTTCATATATCACAATGGTACTTCTATCCTATAGCTATCAGATGATGCACAAAAAACTATTATATTTAACAAACGTTCATTATGTAACTCCATACATGTGGTGGCATTGACACATGTGGTTTACAGAAAAATCGCTCCTGTGACGAAACCTAACGATATTTATTAACATGCTTTACAGATTCCTGTAAATAATACATGTAGGTTGATAAAAAACGATATATCACGTCAACCAATGTCAATGGTTGGGGAATCTTTGACGGCATATGCCGACAACCGATGCGAAAGGGTTACAAAATCTAGATTACGATCTAGTCTATGACATATTGCCTTATAAGTTAAAAGTATACTCTGAAGCTTTTTACACGTACTTGTGTGAATGCCGGGGAAGTGGTTAAGAATTGAAAAAGAAAACTAAATATAAGATTTAAGTTATCGAATATGTTTTCCACAGAATATGTGATAGTAGAATAACTAGCTTATGCGGTTAAAAACTAAAATGTAGATCTGCATATCGGCCTGGGAGAGGATCTTGTTTGTGATTATGTGTGCTATGGAAAATTATATATATAATATTTAATTAAATAGAGTTAGTTAAATGAGGCACGTTGAAGCAAAGATGGCGATCTCCACCGTTTGTCTAAATTGTTTGTTAAATATGGTGATTGAAAAAGAAACAAAAATACTATTGACATCCACAATGGTTTCTGAGCATAAATGGCAGTAAGTCATAATTTTTTCAATTTGTGTATTTAGTTCCACAACAACCACAGCAGTCTCACCGGTCACGACCTATCGTCCCCAGACAATTAATTCAACGACTCATCAGTAACAAAGTGGGGCGCACTGGATGTCTGGTGCACAAGAAATTTGGCGCTTGGGACAACTGCTGCGCTGGCTGTCTCGCTAACCTAACCTAACCTAAGGATTTGTCCAGCGATTGTACAATCCAGAGATCCATAGGTCTCGTTAACGAAACAACTTTTATTAGGTTAGGTTAGCTAGACATCCAGTGCACCAGTTGTCTCGTGCATCAAATATTGCATGCACCAGATGTCCAGTGCGCCTTACATCATTACCGATGAGACGTCGAATGAATTGTCTGGGGACGATATGCGGCGGAACCGTCGCACTCTATATATTGTCTACTATAGTGTTTTTTTTATTAAAAATATGTCAATAATTTTATATCATAATAAAATGTAGACAGAGAGTAACTGCTGGAAACCATAATCAGCAAAAATTTTACATTTCATTCCGGGAAAAATATTAAAAATAAAATAAAAATCACTCAAAACAAAAGGAAATGGAGAATATCAGTTATGTTTCAACACGCCTCGAATGCTTTTGGCTTGATGTATGTACTTTTATATATTTGTTTTTATTGTTAATTAAATAAACATATAAAATAATATTATTCATTTATATTAATTTTTAATGTTTTTAAGAGAATCATGCAGAAGGGAACCAATGAGTATCTTCATTAATGTAGCGGAATAAATCAGTTTGAAAAATGTGTGGGAGTATCGGCTTATGACCGTTCCAGATATCAATTGTGACAATTGATATATAATTTAATCAGATGAGGAAATCCTTTACTGATTACAATGACCAATTTATAAATTATGTATATAAAATTTATTTTTCCAAATGCTCCATCGCAGTTGTATACGCCTGTCGATATTTTTGAGAAGTTATTTCTTCCTAGTTGTATTACTTGTCCCAAATAGGTATAGTCATTTATAACCTCTTTTTAAACTATTTTTAAAGCGAAAATTCAGCAATGACTTAACATCCTGCCCGTATTAATTTATGGCGTAGACGTGGAATCTAACAGCAAGTCTTACCCATAAAATAAAGGTCACCCAGCGTGCTATGGAGAGATCCATGCTCAGAGTGTCGCAAAAAGATAGAATTCAAAACGAGGATAAGCGCGGAAGAACTCAAGTAGTGGAGGCTACCCAACGAATAGGCACACTCAAGTGGCATGAGCAGGACATATATACGCATAGGAAAACACCGGGTATTCACTAATATAATAAATTTAACAATGGGAAAAACTGTAATAATTTTAAAATGATGGATGCCTGCAAAAGATCGAAGAATAAAAATGTGAGTACTTACAGTAGCGTTGTTTTCAACGAGGCAGAGGAACACCACGTCCTCTCGCAGCAATCTCACGGCTTCGTGAAGAGGCTGAGTGGACTTGCTCTTCAGCATGCGGTACAGCAGCGCGCTCGACATGTGAGCAAAGTCATCACCTGGAAAAATTATTAAAACATTAACAATACATCAACACAAGAGGAGTTCTGTGTTTTGCGGTTTGACGGTCAAAACGAAGCAAAGAGAAAGACTTGACGAGAAAAGAGAAGAGGTAAAACAAATAAATAAACACCTCCGAAGCCGAGAACTTTTTATATAATAGGTAGCGTTTAGTAACGAATTTTGAAATGGTCTGTTTTTGGTTGACTTACATGTATGTGAGTGATTTTTTCATATTTTGATATCAAAGGGTACGTTGATGAAACCAAGGCACTCAGGTAACTCTTATTTATTTGAAAAATTACAGAGAATACATGAGTTAAATTTAAAAAATGTTAGAGAACCCATCAAAGAGCTGTTGAGTTGGCCTTGCATTAACATTAGATTATAGGTTGTATATTGTTCGATGCACATGTATCAATTTATATGCATTATTCGAAAACCATTTTTTTTGTTTATTTGGTATCGTATTTTATGGGAAAATCTGTTTTGTTGATAAATGATAATTGATAAAATTGGATTTTTACACTACTAAAATATAGTATTGTGTCATTCCCGTCGCAATAAAGTGACTGCAGATCGCCGGGATCTTTATCAGGAATCGTGGTGGATGGATGCAGGTTGCCAAAAGAAAGAACTTGTCCAGAAGCACATTTGATATTAATTTTACATACAAAGACTGATAAAATTTGGTTCTTCTTGCGGGACGCTAGCTTGTTTACACCATAGCATCCGGGCGAAAACTGACGACAGTGAGAGTTGCTGAAATTAACATAGTGGCCATCTATGGAACTAACTGCACCCACGTGACCTCGACCGACTGTCAAAACAGTAATCAAAATGATGCATGTAAACGCCGCTTCTTATAAATATTTATATCTACAAGTGAACAAAAATAAGATACAAAAGTTCGCATACCAAAGCTCATCCGCACCAGCCTGAAAGGGCTAAATCGAGCTGATATCAACTGCATCATGCAAATATCTTCTAATAAAGCATGAATTAATTGCAAGGAAAGTCATAATTACCAGTTAGGTCATCCCAGTGAGCTGATATCAGTGAGGAACAATGTTCTCTTAGAGCAGCGGCATTGATCTCGTCAGCGGCAGAGTAAAACTTGACGCAGCTCCTAAAACATTAAATGGTCTCTATTTTAGCAAAAATATTATACATATTAAATATTTAATAATAAGCATTCGAATACCAGACTTAAAATATGAATTAGGACTCAGAGCTTTGCCGAGTACATTTTATCTATAGTTTTGGGTATTATAGGACTGTAAGAACTAAGGGGCCTGAAGAAAAGGCTGCTGTAGTGTATGCTCTTCTGCGGCGTCAGAACTTGTCCCAGTCAGGTCCACTATCATCTCTTGACCAATTGTAGATGAAAGGTTGCCGTGTTCACTTCTTCATCTCGTCATCGTACCTCCAATCTTGTTTTTTTTATTTTTTACGTTAACTCATACAGGAGAATGCCGACAGAAGGTGATAGTGATTCTGAAGTTTCATCAGTGGATTCTATGACGCTTACCATGCTACATATGGCTAAGCGCATGTGGAATGTTGATCCGCCAACGTTATAGACTATTCCCGACATTCACGTATCATCCAATTATTACAGGAATTCCCTATGAATGGGTGGTCTTCACATGACGACTTTTGTCTACCACCAATTTTGATTAATAGGCTATGAATGTCATTTTACAAATGAGGTATCAAATTCACACCAACTTTATTATTTTAGGAGGTTATAAGGGGTATTTATAGACCTTAGAAATAGATTAAAATTCTTTTTTTTTTAAATCTCCGTCCGGGATTGAACCCTTGACTATCGGTTTGGCAAGCAAACGCTTTAACCACTAAGCTATACTCGCCGACGATTATGAAGCTGCATTGTTTTTTTAATTTTCGTCAAATCTAAAAATATATAATTATATACCTAGGTAGACTTGGATTAATTTTTAGTTAGAAATGTTATTAAGGAATATATATTTTTGTGAATTTAAGATTAACCTAATTAATGTAATCAACTGATTAGATTACAAAAATTTCTAAAAAAACTCAATTACTGTAGTTAAAATAAGTAACAATAATTAATTATAAAAAATAATTACTAACCTAACATTTACAGAGCTAATCAGCGCCTTTTCACATTTGAGAACAAGAGCGGGCAGCTTGTAATTGGCAGCACACTTCATCAGCTGCGTTGCAAATGTGTCCCCGCGGGAGAACTCAACCAGATCCGTGTAGATCCACCTCAGCATGGACTCTCCCACCTCATCTGGCATTGTGCTCCAATCTAAAATGTTCAAAAATAACACGTCATTTATTTCTTTATTATGAGTATGACGTAATATTCTGTCATTCCAGGAAAGCAACTGTAGCGAGTATGATGATATATTCCGTCAAGACACTTCTGAAATTACACTCTAACGGGCGTGACGAGCTACGGCTTATTTTGTTTGTTCATCATATACCATGTACATCTAGGCATCAAGTGTTTTCTTTTTAAGATAAACAAAATAAAATTCCTCGGTTAACAAGTTAAGTAAAATAATTAAGTTTTTTTTTTTAACATCTTTCCAGAACAGTGTGTTAAAAAAATTAATAGTACTGACATCCTCCTCTCTATGTTAGTTATTGAATTACGTGGTGGCAGGATGAGGAGAAGATTAACAACAAAAATACTTTTTCTGAAGCACATTGACATATATAATACGACCTCGCCGCCGTCGGCACACAACTGAATGGGCGCCGTGGTCGGTGACACTCAGCGCCGTAAGTGGCGATTTATATAACTAGTCCTCCTAACGTCATTACAAAATGACAACACATGCGTGTCCGATGAGCGAATGAAAATAAAAGACGAAAGATTGTATATCGAGGTTTTCGGTATCAGTCAGCAAGGGCTATATCATGCTGATGTCAGTACTAAGAGGAACGTGGGGATATCATCTGAACTCCAATTAAAAAATCACTCAAAATATGCCTCGGATACTACAGCTGCTGTCTTTTCAAGTTCCCACGCGTCTTGGGGGTCCCCGGGAGCCATATATGTTTCTAGGAAGATTTTAGTGTGTATAGATTTCCGAGGATGAAGCATGGACAATGGCTATTGACAAAACAAAATGGCGGCAATTTGTGGTGATCATATGTCCCAGATATTGAACGGATATGGGGTGACATCCCCGTCGCAATAAAGCGACTCCCGATTGCTGGGTTCTTTATCAGGATGCGTAGTGGATGGATGAGGATCAGGTCGCTAAAGCAAACATCTCGTCGAGAAGCACATTGACATTTATTTTACGTAAAGAAAAAGACTGGCAAAATTCGGTCATCCGTTTGAGACAGACAATGCTGTGTACCTCACAGCTCCCGAACGGACACTGCCGATGGCCGACGGCAGTGACAGTCACTGTGCCGAAATTAATATAGTGGCCATCTATGGAACTTGCCGCTCCCACGTGACATAGAGCGACTGTCGAAATCTAACAAAAAGGTGCATGCAAACGCTGCGTCTTATGACTACTTAAATTTGAAATATTTTAATATGTGAGTGTTAGACGAGGAAACAAAAATAAGACACGAAAGAACGTACATCGAGGCTTTTTGATACCAGCCTTACAAGGGCTATTTCAGGGAGAATAAAATGGTACTAAAATAAATAATCGAAAATGTATAACCCAGACCTAGCTCGGATTTGTTTTTGAGTGCCTCTTCATTGAAGTCGTCGGAGCGTGCGTTCAGCACAAACTTGTGCGCCGGGACGGTTTTGCCGGCAAGCCGCACCGCAATATCAGAATAAGTGTCTCTGCCGTAGAGAGTTGCCACGGTGACCAGCAGCCGCGCTACAAAGCCGGCCTCGCTCAAGTCTCCGGCCGCGGCCGCCGCGCGACTGAACTTGCGCTCCACCTCTGCGCAGTGAGTCTGCAGCTTGGTGTACTCCTCCTTCAGCAGCGCCAGGTGCTGCTGAAGCTTGACCACCTCTGACGACCCTGAAAGCATCATTAAATAGAAAAGAATTTTATACCTTTTTTTAAATATGGATCACCTTGATCAATGTTTCACTTGGAAGACTGCAGTTTCACTATCTATATACTAAACGTTCTGACATGTAAATGAATATTTATTGTTAACGAAAACGTTTCAGAATGGGGATAATATGTAGGATCTATGTAAGTAAATGAATAATAAAGAGTTTCACCAGCAATAAGGTAGGAAGTTAATAAGTGGGGGTAAGGGGTGTGGTCAAAATATGTACATCAATGTTTATTTATTGCAACTTCTTATATATTTGATATCAAAATGGATCTCACACTGAATGCTAAAAATATAAATAACATAAAACATTATCTTCAGAGTAAGTACATGGAACAGATCTTTTTAAATATCTGTAAAAACATAGTTGTTTCTTGTATTCGGGAGTGAAACGCTGTATTAGATGCAAATAAAAAGGTAATGAATATAAT
This sequence comes from Glossosoma conforme, assembly GCA_022606575.1. Lineage (NCBI taxonomy): Eukaryota > Metazoa > Arthropoda > Insecta > Trichoptera > Glossosomatidae > Glossosoma > Glossosoma conforme. The sequence continues at coordinate 1,431,398 of JAGTXR010000046.1, forward strand.
CAATAGATAAATGGGTTATGAGAGCAGATGCCTACGGAGAATACTGCTCGAGCCATCCTGGAAAGGTATCGGGAACTATACATAGAATGTGCCCTGTGGAGCTGCGGGAGGTAAAGATGACTTGGGATGCGGCAAAGACTATGGCAGCTGACAGAGCTTTGATGATGAATACTTCATTAAAGACGAAACCCAGTACCAGCTTTAGACCCTGCGGCGCCTTAGGGCATTTTTTTTTCTATCGTCCCATTTTGTTTATATTTTTAAAAGTCTAAGCAAGATTTGTTGCCCTTTGGCGCCCCTAGCTTATTCAACGCCCTGGGGCACCGACCCACTTTGCCACCCCTTAAAACCGGCACTGGCGAAACCACAGTATTGCAATAAGTGAATAAACACTGTTCATTGTGATCCATGAAAAGGTAAGAAGTATTTATTTATTTAATATTTGAAATGTATTTCAAAGTGAATCTTAAAAAAACAATAAAAAGCAATGAAAAATTCGATGGACAAAGGCAAAGGACTTATGTTGTCAAAACTAATGGAAAAAATTGGTTGAGGAGAACCTAAACCTAAAACCATAAAGATAGGCAATCAGTAAAATAGACCTTCACTCAGCATTGGGTTGAATAAGATCATGATAGATTGAATTTATTGCATTCGTTTTGGACATACTTCACTTATCCATACAGGAAAAGTAATAATACTAAACAGGTATCTGTAAAAAAGGATGGTAATATCGGAAACACAAACAATATTTTCGCAGAATAGTGCACACTACCAATTTATTATTTTGATAGGAAAATGGAAAATAAAACATTTATTCGATTTAAAATTACATTTTTTTATTGATGTCAGTATTTAAATTAACACCCTTTGTGCGAAATAGTCTTGTCACGCTTCGCAGGGGTGAATGACATTGATCACAACAAACATGTGCGGTATTGATTAATTGTTAAATAAGAATAAAGGTCTTCGACATTCCCCGGCGTGCCAATAACATATAATTCAGATTGTGCTGCAACATATTTAATTATCTGACAACGCCCCCACTAAACCTTAGGCACGAGAGAAAAGGAAATTAGAAAACAAGAATGGCTAATTGTTATCAGCCAACATTCGACTTACCCATTTTGGTGTGTCGAGAAATCTTCTTATATGTGTGATTTAATTTATCGGTTCGGTTGATATATCTTCGGACATCAATAAAGAATAACAGAAAAACACAACTTTTTTGACAATCAGCGGTGATTTTCTACGAACTGTCAGAAGTGTAACAGCCATTAACAACCAACGGGAAGTGAGCCGTACAAGGGAATACCTTTTTTGCTTATGGTAACAAAAATGAACTACCTACCTAAAAGTAATCAGTCTACATATTTTGTAACTGTCGATTTAAGAATTAATGTTTCAAATGTATTAAATATTAATAAAATATGAACTTGTATAAGTGATTTTAACATAGAGCAAAACTTATCTAAATTTATAATATATCCGCCAACAATAAAATGTACCTTGTGTGATAGTAGACGATGTATGCATAATAAAAAAGATTGTATAAAACTATAAGAAAGCAATTTTGATCGTAATATTGTTTTTTTTATCAATAGAGGAGTCACGAGAAAGTAATCATAGCAATCGGTAATGCCACTTTATGAAAATAGTATAATATTATAACGATAGATGTCACTCTGGCAGTTTGAGAATCAGCCGAAATGATAACCTTCAAAAGTCAAACTGTCAGGCGATAAGGACGTATCTTTGCCATCGAACTTTTTGTTGTTTTTTTTATTTTCCCGCAAGCGATCACAGTAATTATGGTCTCGCTGAGCAGGTTTCGCGGTCTCTCCGCCATCGTCCCACAATCGGCGAGGTGAGCCACCAACAAAACTTGAAACCATAAATTTTACTTTACAATATTTATTTTTGGCACACAAAACTTCATAATTTCTAGTACATTTTTACACCGAGACCGAAATAGATTTGATGGGACGATTATGTATATTATTATGCCGGGACTTTTGAGTGGTGATGGATTAGAAGAAAACTTTAATGTATTTTTTGTTTATTTTGATGTCGGCAAATCAGGTTGGTTTCCACGAGTGCTCCTCTAAATGCCGAAGGGGGCGAGGGCTGGCTCTCCAAGCTGCTGGTGCGGCGCATCGAGCCCACCAAGGAGTCTCACAGCCGCATGCTGAGCGACAAGGAGGTTATCTACGCCCTGCACACCCACAACATAAGGACTGACTCCACTGAGAAATACCTTACCAATTAGTATGTTTATTTAGCACAAACATGTAATAATATTGTTGTACAAATTGTATAATATTGATTTGGATCACTGTAATGGTGCTTAATTGAAAAGTGTAATACTTCACTATAGTAGCATTCTTCATTATCAGATTTACCGTTTTCTTAAAAAATATCATCTTTTACACTTTTTATGATGATTTTGATAACAAAAAATACCTACAATCTACATTTGCTTAAAAAATATGTTTTTTCTACACACAATTTGTAAATATATACTTAGCGTTGGTTTAGGTTAGATCAATTTCAATTTAACTATGACGGTGAATGGTTTTTCTAAAATATATAAATATTTTAACTTTTCTTGCAGTTTTTTTTGAAGGTCTTCATATTTAAATGCGGTTTTCCTCATATTTTTGCCATGTTTTATTTAGAAATAACTATCATCCAAATATTATCTAAAGATTTTTGACGAATGCTTTGTGGAAAGTTTTTTAAATGATTGAATCTCCGAATGTTTGCTGACCGAATCAAAATTTACTGCAGGCCATATATAACCAAACTTGATTCTAATTTTCATCAGAATATATTAAAAAGCATAACATTCAAAATAATGTATCTATTAATTTATAAAATTACTATAAAGTGAACAATACTATAGTATACACTTTTAACAAAGTATTTTATAAAGTGTTAGCGGCAGTTTTTCATAAAAGGTCTATAGTCTACATGATTGCTTAAACTGCCCCTTAGGAATAAATGATCCAGGCCTCTGGAGCGTTGGGCTAATCATGTGATCTTATTAAAAAGGTTAAGGATGGTCGACTGTATTAAAAATAAATAAATATATTTTAAAAATATATACTAATGTATGTGATTGATTTGTTTATTAATTATTGTTTATATTTTCAGCAAAAATACAGTTGATATTGTTCACTCGAAGAAGGCCGACTTATGTTGCGAGTTGATGGGCTCGTGGACCGTGTCAGTGGGCGATATGGACCAGGCGCTGCATCTGTGGAAGTATACGGGAGGCTTCGAGAAGGTGGATGAGAACAAGCGAGACCTCTCCAGAGACCCCGTGCGTTAAGACATTTCTTAGACCTTAAAATACGATTTCATGAACTTGCGCCTTACTTCTTACTATTGATAGAATACTTTTTGACCTCAATCCACATGGTCATAGTGGCACATAATGTTAATTGTATTGTTTTATGTACTTCAGGATTATGTAAAGCTGGAGAAGGAGCGAGGAGGGTTGTTGAGATCCCGTCACTTGCAGTATTTGCTGGCATTCAGCTACTGGCCCGGAGCCGAGCCCAGGGTCGGGGGGAACATCTACGAAATTAGATCCTACAGGTAGATTACTGTAGCTTTTTCTGACTGTGCTAAAAATATTATCACATTTTTTTTCTCTATTACCTATAATAGGATTCTCATGAGAAAGATGTCTCATTGCAAGATCAGATGCTTCATTTTTGGACTAGTACAAAAATAGTAGTTCAAACTTATAATGTGAAATGATTTTACATTTTTTGTGAATATTAAAGTTCATCATCATCATCATCAACCTGTATCCATCCACTGCTGAACGTAAGCCTCCCGCATGAGTCTCCATCCTCTTCGATCCTCTGCCTTCCACATCCAGGCCACTCCCGATATTCTTCTTATGTCATCAGTCCATCTTGGAGGGGGTCAACTAATGCGTAGTTTGACAGTTTTTGGGCGCCACTCAAATACTTTTCTTTCCCATCGACCATCTTGATTTATTATTATTATTGAAGTAAGTATTTTAAAATGAAGTCTAAAAATTTACTACCCATACTTGTCCATGAATTTATTGTTGGGTTGCATATGAAAACCATCAATATTTAAAGGTATTTATATGTTTATTGTTAAACACTATTTAATAAACTCTGTTGAAGAAACAAGTAAGACCATATTTGATTGATTTTTATATTTTGCATTTAATGCACATCAATCTATGTAAGCTTTATTACCAGGGGAAAATGTTTATATAAATGAAAAAATATATACTTAAAATGAAATATCTTCTATTTCTTCATTACCATCAAAGAAATTTTTAATATTTGCCGATACACTGGCATGAAAAAAGTCTGCGCTAAAGTAAGTGTACAAAGAGAGGATTTCTCCTTTCCAAGTCTACATACCATGTTCTACTGTATTAGCAATTTGAATATGTTATTGTACTTTATTTTAGTTTGAAGCCCGGAACGATGATCGAATGGGGAAATAATTGGGCCCGAGCCATCAACTACAGAAGGAACAACGATGAGGCATTCGCCGGATATTTCTCTCAAATCGGAAGACTGTACAACGTGCATCACATCTGGTGTAAGTTTTTTTTGTAATTTGTTACCTCTAAAGATTGTACTTTATATAATATAATCTGTATATGCATTTATGTGCCCATAATTATGAAAGTGGCTTAAGTCAAGAAATAAAAAAAAAGAGTTATTAATTTATTTCAGTTTTCATTGTTGTAAATTAACCTTTATCCGCCCAGCGGTCCCGTAAGGGACCGGAGATTTACGTCATTCAATGCCCTAGCAGGCCAATGTTTGTAATGTTTCGTCGCACAATAGATTCTTCCATGAACTTATTTTAATACTATTATTACAAATTAATGTAATCCGATTGTGAAATGAACCATTAGCACTCCTGTGTGGGACTGTAGGGCATTGAACGACGCAAATCTGCGGTCCCGTAAGGAAACCGCTGGGCGATTAAAGGTTAATATAATCTTCATCCAATATAAATTTTAAAAATCTGAATCTAGCATTTTATGAAACATTAAGTTGTCATTTTCATCGGTTGTAAACCAACATCAAAACACAAACCTTTGAATATCTCAGAATGAATGAAACATGACTAACGCCTCTTTCATAATTGTGGGCACATATGAACATGGAGTTGAATAGCAGCAAATAGTTGTGGGCCTAACTCTCATTTCATATTCACCCATGGCAGTTAGATACTGCAGGGAATGGATTTGTAATAGTTGTGTGCAATTGTGAGATTACAAGTGATTATTATTAATATATTTGAAATATTTTTTTAGTAGGTCCAGATCGTAAATGAAAAACTAATTTGCTATGTGGTTGTTTAAACATTTCAGGCTACAAAGATTTGCAGACGAGGAAGGTGACTCGCGAGAACACTTGGCGCTCCCCGGGATGGGATGAGTGTGTGGCTTACACGGTGCCGCTGATCAGAGAGATGCACTGTCGCATCCTCGAACCCACCAAGTTCTCTCCCACCCAGTAGATCACCTCTGGATATTTCTGAATCTACAAAACTATAGGCAGCTAACGTTCCAACGATTTAAAAGAAATTTGATAAAACAAATCATATATTGATGCATAAGTTGATTCTGCCCGAATGTACAAATCTCTTTTAACCCTTTCATTTCGGCTCGGTTTGAATACAAATTATACTGTCAATTATAAAACTAGTATTTGAAGCATAAATGTACTTATCTGGTCTATTTTCATATATCTCATTGGTTCTTGTATCCTTTAGCTATCAGATAATGTATAAAAGACTATTCTAAGATAATAGCAAAACGATATATTACGTCAATCGATGTCAACGGTCGGGGAATCTTATGACGGCATATGCCGACAACCGATGCGAAAGGGTTAGAACTAATTTTATGAAGATTTCATCTCGATAATATTCTGTTGACTTACATAATAAATATTTGTGATTTATAAGTAATTGATATGATATTATGTTTCTGGCATTCTTAAGAGTCGATTATGTTATTTAGATTTGTTTCATAATTATGTTTTTGCAAGCATTTGCATATTACAAGACACGCTGTAATAATGTTTGGCTCGTTTTGGGATTCAGAAATAGATTCAGTGACAAATATCAGTGGCCTAACATCCAGAGCTATTTATGTATCTGAGATATCGTGTGCAGCACACTTGATTGTTATTCTTGTTTAAGAAATATGCATTTTATTATAGTTTTTACAAAATACAAAAAAAATGTAAATACTGAAAAAGAAAGAATTAAACGAAATTATATTTTTCTTTATGTTATGGTTTAATGTTAAGCAAAGAACTGCCGTAAATATTATTTTCTGAATGGGTTCTTGTACATACAAGTCGGTGTAAAAATAATTATAGAATTAGGAATGACCATAATTAACAGAATACTTATTTTTACATGTTTAAATTTATAAATGTACTTGCATTTGATATAAAGTATTTATTTTGATATTATCTTTTTATGTATAATCATTTGAATTTTTAGCAGGATATATAATGTATGATTTTTGATCATTTTATTTTTGTATGATATATATGATGTATATTTTATGGCTTCAATAAACAGATTTTTAAAGGAAACGTGCTATCATTTGTTAATTCACACCGCCAGCGTAATATCTAAAGAAAAAGGAATCAAACAGTTGAATAAGAATACACGTAATGTGTAATGTACTATATTTTTCAAGTAAACATAAAACACCTGTAAAAAATACACAATAATGTAAATAACTTTAATCGTATTGATGTATGGAAGAGGCTTAATTGAATACAATTACCTTTTGTGAGAAATAGTTTTGTTAGTTTGTAAACATAATATCGGTAAAACCTGTTACTATGGAATGTAAGTGTGTAGTTACTAGCGAGTGGTGTGGGGACAGGGATCGATCCTTCATATTAATGAAATAAAACACAGAGTGGATAAAATTCAAATAAAAGCACAATGTTTATTGGCAACTGGTGAGTTTCAATTAGTTATTTATTTTAAGATATTATTACAGCAAGTCTTATCCTTCCTCCAGGATATTAATAATTTAATTACACTCGGTTGCCACTCTGAAGCATTCCTCACCCTCCCGGTCATCGCGTTACATATTCTCTATGTAAAAATATTTTCTACGGTACACGGGTTTGTCAAACGTTTGCGTGGATCGTACGTGCCCTACGCATGCATTTTGTAAGTTATCAGTAATTTGTAAAATTGCTATAAAACAATGATATTAATATTTCACACAGTTTTCGTCACCTTTCACCCTTCGTTCTTTCTTTCGCACACATAACGAGCAGTTTTATTTGTGGGAATAAATATTATACGAGCAGTACAAAAACTATGCAGATCGGATCCGTTTGGAATGTGTAAACTAAACCTGACAGCGACGAACAACAAAATTGAGAGTCAAAACAAATCAACAGTAGGAGGCAAACAAAGTTGCCAGTGACGAGAATGCAACTTCTGAAGATAAATAATTCCGATACAATCTTGTTTTATTATTATTTGTAGGTAAAAAATAAATCCAGTCTTGTTGCAATTTACGTTAGTGTCATGGTTTCGGTCGCACAACAATGAATGTTTTATTAATGTTCATCAACGGCGGTGCCAAGCGTTACAGACTGCACAGTTTAGCCGACACATTTCGAAATTTATTTGATTAGTGTCAAAATAAATATTTACAGTACAACAATATTGCTACGGGAAAAGGTTTGTAATCTCAAGAGTGTCGAATGACATTGTCAACCTACAAGTTATTGCAAGACGAGCTCAACAGACTTCCTCTCACGCGGCGGCTGATATTCTGAAGAAGCAACAAATTCACTAAACCATCAAAATGACGGCGTTTCGATTTATCTTATAAATTTGTAGGCAAATTTTATTTTGATCATAAGACTTAATTATGGTGGTTCACATACGACTCGGTGAAGTTTACTTTGTTATCGAGTTCACTAACGACTATATACTTTACATTACTTCATTACATCTCTACATTATTTTTATTAAACGAGTAAGTAGAATAATGGAATTACTCTGTGACGAAGCCGTTTGAATGAATCCTTTATATCGATACATGAGTGCACTCGTAACCTTACTTTTCTGCCTCCTTGAACCCGGCCCGAGAGACTCGCTCCCGAGTGTACAATAAATATTACTGAATTTTGTAAATAGGTAAAATTTGTATTTTCATAATTTATATTTCATAAGGCATTTCGAGAGAAAACGTTTATTTTCTACAGACGCTAAGATGACTTATCGACGCATTACAATATTGTCAAACGAGGTGAGGTTTTATTTTGCGGGTGACGACTTATCAACTTTTTATTAGATATATCTAAAATTTTACAATTTCGCAAAGCAGAAAAGTTTGGCTTAACAACTAATGGCTAAAAGCCCTCGGCATCGCTTGGCGGGACGTCGTCGGGCCGCGTTGCAGGTTAGTCATTTACATACATTTCGATGGTACACTGCAAATTGGAGAACTCATTGTTACAAAATTCAATGGTATAATAGCTTATAAATTACGAAATACACAAGCATTACAACTGTCATCTGATTGAACACCTTTCACACTCACAACTATACAAAAAAAAAAAAAAATCATAACTATGTACATTATTTTGCAGATACAAACATCGTCCGGCACTAAAACTAGTTATTTTACAACGGCTCGCTTTGCCGCGAGAGGCGACAATCCACTTTTGAATCTTTTTTGGTAAAATTTCATCATCCAAGCGGAAGTAAACTTTAACTTTGAAATCAAACAGAGTCAGACAGATTGTCAATGTGAAATAATTGTCATGGAAATGGTAAGTTCATCTCGAAGTCGGAAGCGAATCCGAGACAGAATCATAAGAGAGGAATGTACTTGTGATGGAACTGTTAATGTCTGACGATCTGATGCTGCGGCCTGTCTTAAATATTTGCTAAATAGTTATTCATATTTACAATAAATATTGATCGTAAAAATATATATAGAAAGGCGAACGAATTAAATAATTTAAATGGATAAATTTTGTTTAAACGGTATCAATTCCTAAGAGTCGTCGTACATGCGGCTATAAAACTAGTGTTCTGTCTCTTTTTCTTTGGTAGCAAGTACACGTGGAAGCGTTTCATCGTTTAAAAAATACAAAAAACATATTCAACATTACCATTTAATATTAATTCCAGTAATAATCGCAGGTGATTCCTCCCCACAGAGGCAAGTGACATTATAACCAATTTTGTATATTCTATAATAACATAACGTTGGTAATAGTGTTAGTGATGAGTAAATTGAAAAGAAATCATATATTTTTTTACAAATAATGATTATTGTTCATCACTGTCTCTGTCCAGGTGATCACTTTATTTTTACAGGAATTTGCTACTTTAGTTTAAAATGAAATGGTCTGTCTGAGGTAAAATGAAACACATTATTACTAATGATGATATTAAGATTAAATGATGAATTTGATAGAGTAACAATAATTGGGATATTCTAAATAATATTTATACTAGAATCCGACAGAAGAAAACTGACAATCAACCAATAATCTTTCATCTCATTTTCCTATCTAAACAAGTAAAACTAAAGTCGACAGAAGAATTATCATTAGCGTAATATTAAATGTACTAATTATTTACTGAATATACATGATCGATAAATATACCGTAAAATTAACAACAAAACCTTCAATTGACTGATCTACACTCCTCGCTACTTCGTTCTCTCGGGGGTCGGCGCTCAGTTTGATGATCAAAGTAACGAAAGCGATTTCCAAAATATTAGAAAAAATCAACAAGGAAGCCTTACAAGACTAAAGTGTTTCACACCCGGCGGAGAGCGCGAATAGTCAGGATCAGTGGACAAGAGCCTGCACCTATCTGCAGAGTGCTTAAACAAGTAAATATACAATTAATATACTGACTGAGCACCTATGAATCGGTATTCCTAACTCTACTTATGACTAAAGACAAGTTGTAGCCGTTCCTGGGGCAGGAATAGGGAAGTACCGTTACTGAAATAATTATTGCGTACGTATATTTTAAAATAGTTTACTATGTCTATAATCTGTAAGAATAAGTCAATCTTAAGTTAGGTAATGTTTTAAGGTTTCAGATTTGGGCTACACTACAATCTGAGCTATCGAGAAACAAGCTCCGATGGGACACTGGCGACAGCGAGACTTCTGACAATTAAACCCAGCAGATTAACGCACAGAGTCTAGGATTCTTTACATTTCATTTGTGAAGAGAGCCTCGTGTATTCATTTTACGTAATTAATAACAAAATAATGTGCCTGTGAGATTCATAGCGAGCATCCAGTGAATATTTAATAGATACAATAATATTATAACACCATCAAACATTTCTATCCATTTATATGTAAAATATGTTACGATTGTAACATAATGATTCTCAAAGAGCCCACTAGATGGCTATAATCCACATGAAGTCTTCTACAGAAAGAGTTCACATAAACACAAAGTAACATGATAAAATATAGGCGTTATGGGGAATGAAACTATTTTGAAATGAAGATGAAAATAATCTGCGTTGATGATCAATATCTCGGAAGTATATTTGCGAGTTAAAAGATTAACTGTTACACTATTTTAGTCTCTAAACTTAGATTACAGTGAATATTTCTAAATGCGAGTCTATACAGGACTCGATAGAAACAAATTAGGCTATGCTTTGTTGATTTTTGACTAGTATCCCGGTGATTACATTAGATGAAATATAAACGAATAGATCGAGTGGATAAACAACTTTATGCATTAAAAATTATACAATAGACACCATACCGCTCTTATTAAATAATTTCAACAGATGAAAAGGCAAACCTTCAAAACTCGGGGACAAAAGTAACAAAACCCCAATTTATGAAGCGGGTTATATAAATAGAAATGACGCTCACAACAATCATATACATAAACATTACTAGATTATTTTTAATGATCAGTGAACAATCAGGCGGTGAGAAATTTTTAATAAAGTGTAATTAAGTTTGATTTGGAAATGGCGGGGGCGGGGACTGGGACTGGGACTACACGGGAGCGAGGTATATTAATTTATAAATAAAAAAATAGAAAAAATACTTTAACGATTGCACATTACGCTTATTTGTTTTGGAATGATTACGATTGCCAAAAATTTAACAGCGAAACATTCTCCGGCACAAATTTGTATTAGTTCATACAAATAATACATTCACAAAGAATTACTTTTTATCACATGGCCTCCGAATTGTTTACGTCTAGTGGAGTTAGAATCACTAACATTGAAGTAGATTAATTAAAAAGAAAGATTATTGAATACACGATGATGTTAGAATAATGGATAACAAAATAAACATTAAATATTTAGGAATAATTATGCTACAGGTAATTTACAAGAGAATTATTACTTAACTTGTGACAAACTGGCAAAGTTAATTGTTTATTCATAAAACGGTCTTACGCAAGTGGAAGTTTTGGATCTGAATGCATCCAGCGGGCGTTCATAATTTTACAAACTCCGTTACGTTATTGGCACAGAAAACAGAACTTTCATTTTTAACCTCGTGAATAATTTTATTTAAAGAGGCAAGGTCATTTATTGTAATGTTTTCAAACATAGTTATCACAATATTTATAATTATAGCATGAATTTCGAGATTGAATCAATTTCTTTTGCATAAAAACGGACCATATCCCTGTGCTTTTTGAAGTTTAAATACTTTGTACTTCTCCAGTTTGAATATCTTCAACGCTAAGCTTTATGCATCAGATTAACTGACGACGAGTTTTAAGTTATCTCTTTATAAAAATAATCAAAAATATTAAAAACACGGCCACTAATCAATCAGTTTTGACTTCCAAAAATAAATTGTAATTATAGTCTGTAAACAACGAAAATATGACATTGCTTCTGGGAATACAAATTGTTTTTTCACGAGGTGAGCTAGAAGATGCATTGATATATTAAACATAAAGTACAAAATGGAACGGGAATAATTAAATAATCGTTTGAAATCACATTACATTGTACAGTGGAACCTCGACATATGAGATTAATTCGTTCCAATTACTCGTATCTCAAAACAAATTTCCCATTGAAATTAATTGAACAAAAATATGCTTTGACAGCGAGAGCACACTGATAACTGATTCTCTGAGCGTGGCCAAGGGATTCACGCGGGAAAGCGTGATGCACGGTTCTCCACTAAGCCGATTGCTCGTATATCAAATTTTAATCGTATTTCAAAGCAAAAAAATTGCTCGCTCGACGGCTCAAAAAACTCATATGTCAAGGTACCGCTGTAATGTACACGTCTTCAGTGAACAGAGTGACATAAAAAATGAATGAGTCAAATAAATATGTTAGATTGAAGTGAAGTAACAATAACCAAACTACACTTGTTATTTATGGAAAATAATGTTAAAACTGTTCCTTTAACAACAACATATTGTAATATAAAAATTGTACAAAAGGATAATACTTTATAGTCACTTGAGATCCACTACGTTGTATTATAGTGTATATTAAAATGATATAATGAGCCTCCGTTTATGCACTGGATTACAATAAAATGATCAGGGAAAAGAACGTAAAACATGATTATCAAAGGTATTTTGTCTTGTGTAACATTGTTATAAAGTTCTCAACGCATTTTACTGTTTAAAACTATGAAAGTCCTATAAATTTGTCGGTTATTTGTGAAACAGTTATGTAAACATGTATCCCATATAGTTCAACGTTATAATATCGAGGGTACTTTATTTTCTTTGGAGTATTACAAATCTCGATGGAACAAATCGTCATTGCCGATATTGGATTGCTAAATTATTAAAAATAGTATTTACAGTAACAGTAAAACAAGATATACAAAAAAAAACTATTTAAACAAACAAAAAAATGTAGGTTTTATTGAGGTTTATGACCGAAGGACTCGAGAATAGACAATTAGTTAACTTCTGTTAAAAATATTTAAAGGCAAAGTAGAATGTTGTCTATCTCATTCTCTCTATAAAGATATTAATTTCCATCAGAGATGACCTCATGTTAAACCTACAGAAAACGATTAAAATTTCCTTTTTATTTAAAAAATAATTCCGACACGGCAACAACGATGACCCAGACAAAAAGTTTGGTGACACTCGTTCGGAAAATATATCGGTACTTATCGAAGCTCTCAAAAATGCTTGTTTTTAAAAAATATATAAATATTTACAGCGTTCTTTATTTAATTTTGTTTGGCAAACTGTCACAGCATCTATTTAACATCTGTGAAGCCGTTTATGAATTAATCTGTGAATTTGTCGATAATTTAATAAATAGAAGCATTTGGGAAGTTACGCTAAGTACCGAAATAGGGGGTAGGATTATAGTTAGTAAGTAAGTCCGATGCGGTGACCCTGGATGGTCAGAGTTGCTGCGGCAGGCTGCAAGGGCAGCGCGGCGAGGCCGCTGGCTAGAGGGAGCCGGCCGGGAAGCTGGCGGAGCTGTTGCTGTGCGCCAGGCTCAACATGGAGCCCGACAGCGACTGCTCCTCGTCAGGGTACGCCTCCTTGGAGGTCTCCGCTATCGCCAGAGCACTGGAATAATAATTGTCCAATTCAGAAAAAATCGCAAAATCTAGTCCAGCACAATGTGACATTCAGATGCCTAATTTTGACATGAAAGGGTGGAATGGCATTGCTGCTAATGGCAATGCATATCATCTAATAATTAAAGACATATTTAATAAAGTATTTTGAAGACTGAAGATATACTATTTTTAAGCTTTAGCACTGGCAAACCTAGACATGAACATTAATAATCATCCCCCTGTTTCAAGGCCTCTTGTATGAGTCTCCATACTCTTCAACCCTCTGCCTTGTATATCCAGAACATTAACGTATAATAAATATTAATATTGATTTACCTAGCTAGAAATGAGTAGGTATTTTTGGGATTATAGTAACCATACGAGCAGGCACCACAGATCATTCAGTCACTCTTCACCATAATTAAACATAAGTTTGATGTAACTTTAATTATTGGTTTTGACTAGGTATACAGGTACAGGTGGTTCTCGACTTACGACGGTTCTACTTACGACGATTCGCACTTACGACCAAAAATTTGAAAAAAATAATAATTAAATTACGACCTAAAAATTGTGGACTATACCTATCTGGGACAAGCTTCTCAAAAGAAATCGACAGGCGCAAACAAAAGATGACGCAATAATGATGCCATAAAACTTCCTTCCGGTCAGTAGATCTGACAGGGACCCGTGCGCAAAGAATGTTGTTTATTTCTCACTTCTTCCCCGTTGTTTATGAATTAATATAAAAAAAATACATACATTGGCCGACCCCCTACATAATTCAGTTGACACAGTGTTTTTGAACACGGACATATATACAATTATTATAATAAGATATAAATATTATAATGATAATAAATCAATAAATATTAATAAATCGAGCCCATAATGACTGGCAAACGGAGTAGGAGTGACAAAAAAAAGAGAAGTCTATAGATTTAGAAATAAAACTTAAAATAATTAAACAATATGAGAGTGTTAAAAGAGTGAAGGACATAATTCGGGATCTACACTTATTACATTCAACGATCTCTACAATTTTGAAGAATAAACTAAGTATCAGTGAAGCTGTTAAAGGAGCAATATCCATAAAATCTACAATAATAACAAAAAAAAAACTTGGACCCATTTACGAAATGGAAAAACTATTATTGATTTCGATGGAAGATTTGATAAAAAAACGAATCCCCCTTAGCCTTGTGATCATAAAGACAAAGGCGCTGAGTCTTTTTGAAAACCTTAAATTAAAGGAGCAAACTAACTACGAGCAAACATTTACTGCTAGTAATGGTTGTTTGCGAGATTCAGAAAACGGGCGAATTATCAAAATGTGAAAATAAGTGGAGAGGCAGCTAGTGCCGATTACAAGGCTGCTGAAGATTTTATCCATACATTTGACGAAATGATTAGGAAAGAAGGATACATCAAGGAACAATTTTTTAATGTTGACGAAACCGCGCTCTATTGGAAGAAAATGCCTCAAAGTACCTACATCAATAAGGAAGAAAAAAGTATGCCAGGCTTCAAGGCATTTAAGGATCGCTTTACACTTTTATTGGGTGGCAATATTGCTGGATATAAATTGAAACCATTAATGATTTATCACTCTAAAAATCCGAGAGCCCTCAAAAGAATCAATATCGATATGTTACCACTATATTACCGTCAAACAAAAAAGCGTGGATGACACAATTTATTTTTGAAGACTGGTTTTTGAATTTATTTATTCCAGAAGTAAAACAATATTGTAATCAAAAAGGAATTCCATTCGATATACTTTTAATACTAGACAATGCACCATGACATCCACCACATATTGAAAATTTACATCCTAACGTTAAAATCGTGTATTTACCCCCTAATACCACCAGTATTTTGCAACCCATGGACCAGGGAGCTATTGCCACATTTAAAGACTATTATTTAAAAACTACATTTGCCCAAGCAATAGTAGCGCTTGACGAGGGAAAAACGTTTAAAGAGTTTTGGAAGAATTTTAATATTTACCAAGCAATTAAAAATATTGGTAAGGGATGGCAAGAGGTCACATCATCGTGCATGTATAGAATATGGAAAAACCTTACTAAACGTTTTGAAAACATAACTCAGTCTCAATTTGAAAAAGAAAATGAACACACTACAAATCTCATTGTAGGGTTTTGCAAGAAACATGATATTAATATTGATCGTGAAGACTTAGACCAACTTATAGAATATGATTCGGAAGATCTTACAAATGAAGAATTATTATGCATCGAAAATGAAAAGGTTGAAGAGACCAAAAAAAAAAAAATTATAATGAAATCTCCAAAAAAAATTGTATTGAAAGAAAAGGAAGCAGCGTTCCTTCAAATTAACCAAGCAATGCAAAAATTTGCAAAAATGGATTCGGATAGCGAAAGATTTTTGAGTATAAGCCGCCGTATTAAGGAAGATCTTGCTTGCTACAAAGAAATACATATACGGGAAAAAAAACAACAAACAACTCAATTAAAATTGGATATGTTTTTTAAAAAGACTACTACTGCTTCTTCTTCCACTACTGTTGATGAGCCAATGGATTGTACTTATATAAGTCCAGATGACGAAACACTTTAAATATTAGTGAAGTAATTATTTTAAATATTGTTGATGTAAATATTTTAGATATTAATGAAGTAAATATTTTATTTTGTATTAATAAATAAGTATAAATATAACAACAAACAATATATAAATAAATACACATGTTTTATTTTAATATGTAATTATGTACATATGTACATATTTGTATGAAATTCGACTTACGACCAATTCGAATTACGACCAAAGTCCAAGAACGTATCTCGGTCGTAAGTCGAGGACAACCTGTATATGTGTCAAGTTACCTGAAGCCGAGCCGAGTGCTCTCCTCATCGTACTGCTCCAGCTCCCGGTCGTGTCGCTCGTGCAGCAGCCGCATCCGCTCCGCCCGCTCCTGCATGAACTGCTGGGACTCGGTATCCATCTGTAAGTACAAAAAGTTTTTTAGGATTCCTGTCAATTTTACCTGTAGATTAACAATTAAAAGTATAATGATTAAGTGTAAGTTTAAGTACTGGGGCTTAGAAAAGAAGAATTAGTTTCATGTGGAATCGGGTACATTGAAGAGGATCCATCATGGACTGTATTATCTAACATAAGAGTTATGTGGCCCAATTTATGTGGAACGGGACTGTAATGCAGAGGTGATGTGTGTTCGAGCAAGAAGGAGTATTATGGAAACAAGACGGAGTCCTGGAATGTGACAGAAGAAACTAAAAAGTTTGTCAAATGCGTTATGCTTCATTTAAATCTTGATTTCCTAACAAGTGAACTGAATCTGCATTATAATGATATCAATTTGATATAGCCCTGGTGTCAAAAAGCCTCGATATGCGATCTTTTGTATCTTATTTTTACTTTTCTCACATATAAAAATGTTAGTCTAAGTTTTTAGATGTAAATAGATAAATAATAAATAAGAAGCGGCGTTGAAGTTGCCATTTTATTTATTTGGATTCGACAGCTGTTCTATGTCATGTAGGGCGGCATAGTTCGCCAGATAGCCGCAAGTAATTTTCGGGACAGTGATTCTCACTGCCACCAGCCAATTCAGTTTTCGCACTGGCGCTGTGAAGTAAACAAGTTAGTGCCCCGGGCAAATGACCAAATTTTGTCAGTTTTCTTTTATGTAAATTCAATGTCAATGTGCTTCTGGACGAGTTCTTTGCTTCGATGACCTGTTCCTTATGTATCGCCCACAAATCCCGATGATCTTGGCGATCTGGAGTTGCTTTAGTTAGACGGGGGATATCCATAAGTTCATCTGGAAATTTAAGAATATGATAGAGATGATGTGCCGTAACCTCTCCATAGACTATGTCACCAGAGATATTAAAAAACCAGTCCCTTTGAATATTTTATATGCTGACGACATTGTTCTAATCAGTGAAAATGCCCAAAGTATTCAGGAAATGCTGGAGGAATGGAGACTGGCTCTGGAGAGTAGTGGACTGCGAATAAGTAGAAGTAAAACTGAGTCGATAGCATAGAATAAACACAGGATGGCTGAAATGGAGGTCTCTCTCTGGGGTTTTGTGTGACAGCAAGATTCCAGTTAGGATCAAAAGTAAAATCTACAAAACTGCTGTAAGGCCAGCTATGCTCTACGGATCGGAGTGTTGGACCCCGCTGAAACGTGACTTGGATAGGATTCAGGTGGCAGAGATGAAGATGCTGAGGTGGGCGGGCGGTGTGACTAGAGTGGACAGAGTTCGAAATGAGCATATTCGGAGTTCATTTTGGGTGGCCCCCATACCTGAAAAGATAAGGGAAAACCGCCTAAGATGGTATGGGCATGTGACACGGAGAGATGAGGACCACATGGTGAAGAGAGCCCTCAACATACCCACGCCGAGAAGAAGACCTGGAAGACCACAGGCAACCTGGACTGCAACTGTAAACAAGGATCTGAAAACCCTGGGTTTGACCGAGAATGCATCGCAGGACAGACAGACATGGCGAACGTGCACAAGGAGAGCCGACCCCAGATGATGGGAAATGGCTAGGATAAAGAAGAGAAGAAGATAGAGGTGATGTGGCGACCTTCTGTTCGAGCAGCGCGCGCCTGACGCTGACTCGGTCCTCGAGCTCGCGCCGCTCCCTGTTGCGCTGAGCCTCGGCTTGCATCTTGTTCTTGCTCTGGTACGCTGTCAGGATCTCCAGCTCGTAGTGAAGGCGCTCTCTCAACTGCTGGCATTCCATCTGTAACGCAAATAAACACACATCAACCACTAGACAGGAGAATACTGACAGATGGTGATAGTGATGCTGAAGTCTCATCTGTACATTATATGATGCTTACCATGTTACATATGTCATAGACTAGTCTGACATTCACGCTTCATTAAATTATTACAGGAATTCACTATAAATGGGTGGTGTTCACGGGACGACTTTTGTCTGCCACCAATTTTGATAAATAGTCTACAAATGGTATTTTACAGGTGAGGAATCAAATTCACACTATCCGGGGGTATTTTAGAGCATATAAACCTTTTTTTAAATCTGTCAGACAGCTAAGCTATATCCGCCGGCAAACATATGCTACAATTTGTGTAAAAACAAAATGGTAAGTATTTAAAATTTCAACTAGACAGTATCGATTTTCGATGGAAAATCTTCAGATTTAAAATATAGGGAAATTACATTCATTCAATGTACCAACAATTCACCTGCTTTATTTAAAACTCAGTTATAATACAAAAAAGGTGATGATTATCACTGTCATCAAATTAAACCTCACAATTCAATTATAAGAGACAGGAAGGGTTGAGAGGCTATTCAAGTGAACCGGTAGATATTGACTGATACCGATTTTCAGGTAATATTTGCACATCCACTCACCATCTGGCTCTCATCCAGCCTCACAGTTTGCTTCTGCAGCATTTCTCCAATGCTTTGGTCGTATTGTTCTCCCAGCAGCACGAGCTTCCGTCGCTGCTCGTCCTTAAGGCCTTTGATCACTGTCTTCTGCTGCTCCTGTAAACACAATCACAAAATATGGTTTTAATTAATCAGATAAAATCTTACATTCACAAACAATCATTACTTTCATTTTATGTCATCAAGTCATCAAAATGGTATTTGTCGTTTAACCCATTCAATGCGTATGACGACGAATATGTAGCCTCACATTACAGCTTTATTCTAATGCTGTAATCGTCAAAATTAACTTAATATACAACTGAATATAAAGTATATTATATTCCAGTCCACAACTATAAGCAATATCAGATATATTTCTTTGCCAAAAATCGATTAAAAAACCTACTAAAAAGGTTCAAAAGTTAAAAAAAATACACATCTACAATTTGATTTTGCGATAATGGTAAAACATTTCATTATTGTTTTTTTTTTTAATGTCATTCATTTAGTCAGGTGAATTAATATACTACTGCGATATGAGATGCTATATTTATGGCACCTCTGTCCCAGGAGAAGGGGACTTTTTAAAACTCTTTTTGGAAAATGTAAGGTTTTTACAATATCTATAATTAAATTATCCTGACAGAAACAATTCAAATAACATACCTTTGGCGTCGTTTGTAATATTTGAGCTTTGAGTGCTTTATATTGTCTTGTTTGTATTTTACAAGTTTCTCTAAATTGTTTCCTAATCTGCATTTCCTTTTGCTGTAAAACAAAAACATTACCACAAATTAATACATGAGGTGGAATCAAACTAACAGATAGTAAACTTGAACTCAAGAAAAATATAATAACAAAGGTTTAAAAAAAGTGCTGTTGATTTAAATATTACTGAAGAAATTCCAATGGAAATAATTTATCAACATGTTGTTTTCAAAAACTAAAAACATTTTTCATATTAAAATGGTAAAGCTGAAGTGAGCTATTGTATATGTAAGGCAGAAAATATTTCAGTTCTTAATAGTATAAGAGTGACTGCCCACACATTCTTACACGGCTTAGTTTCAAGCTGATAAGAGGCTGTAAGATGAGGCAAACCTTTAAACTCTTGGGCTGCTGCTTGAGTTCCAAAGCATGTTTTTTCCTAAGTTCCCGTTCCGCCCGCTGCATGTAATCCTCCTGGTTGGCCAGCTCCGTGCTGTGCTGGCGGAGGACCTGCTCTTCCCTGCAAACAAATACCACACATGATACGGAAGCCGTAAAGGTCTAGAACTCTTAATACAGGTTTTTGGGCTTATTAAGGATTGCGCTTATAAATTATTATTATACACCCTATTTATAAAATGTGTATCTAATATAAGAGGATATGAATAATGTATAGGAGATGGATAGGTGGTACTCATTTAATTGAATTATCAATTATAGCAAGAAGAAGTATACAAATATTAATAAAAATTAACAGTTAAATTAATTTATGATTTAAAAAATAATATTTCCAAATAATATAACATGCTTTAAACATTAGGATTTGAAAAACCACTACACTAATTTTCGAAAGTACAAAAAAATAATAATGACTCATGTTAATAGCAGCCACAATGCTCAAGCATGAGCAAAAGTGTTTGCTGGAGAAAGCCAATTTTGTACACAACTGTGATGTTTATGCGAATCATCTTACCTGAGTGCATGAACACCCTTTTGTTGCCTATATTCTAGTTCTTGCGTCTTCTCATGGTGCCTTGACAGCATGCTGTGCGCTTGTTCTAACTGCTGTTGTCTTTTGTTCAGCTCCTAGAAAAAAAAATCAGATAAGTCACAGTTCTACATATAACTTCTAGTAATCGATAAATGTACAGAGTGTACATACAAGTTACAATACGCCAAATTCTCTTTTCGCACAGTTTTTTTCTATGGCTTTAAAAAAAATAACCGATATTGTAGACGACCAGTCCGCGTTGACTGTTCGAACCGCTCTACGGGCGGTGGGTGTGGATCCTTGTCTTCTTGGCTCAGCTTCCCGGACAGCTGGTCGTAAGGCAGCTGTGTTCAGCTCTGCTCGCTGGGACGAACAGGTTCGACAGACCACCTCACAGGACCGCTGGACGGTAAACGAACTTAAGATAAATTGAGCTAAATATAGATAAATGAAGCTTATATTGCAACAACCTTAATCCTAATTATTAATATCATCGGACGTCCGTAACAGATATGTTTTGAACTTATTTTTTCAATTAAAAAGATTTTGCATTCTGACTTTTTCACATCAAATTGACAGACACAGGTTTGAAAAGTAAACAATTGAAGAAGTTCTAATGAAGAAAAAAATTCAGATAGTCTTTCAGATAGCGTAAATAATTTTTCATTAGTTCAGAGAACAAACACAACTTAAAAATCAAGGTTTTTCCACTTATTTATAACATAGCTACCACTTTTATATGAATATCTTAAATTTTTTACAGTTTGTGCTTGCACGGTAATCTGTGGGATGTATCTACCATGCATAAAGAGAATTCGGTGTACTTAAATTAGTTTCATAATGTAATATTTGTAATGACGTAAAGATATAGTCAGTCAGTCAGTCGCAGCAATAGCTGACCAGAGGATAAGTAGGAGTAAGATATAATGATTAGATACAATTGTGGGTGCGTACTTCTCGCAGGAGCTCCAGCTCCTTGGAGTGGAAGACGAGCATTTTCCTGCGCCGGAAGCGCCGCACCTCGAGCTCCAGGTATTCTCGCTGCCCGCGCACCAGCCGCTGCTCCTCCGCGGCCTCGGCAAGCTTCAGGTTGTCTTTTTGTGATCTGCAAAAGATACGCAGCAAAATTGTAAGGAACAAATCAAATATATATTGATTACGGAAGAATGATTATCTATGTGACACTTAGTTTGCTGTCAGTTTAGAACACTATAAAACAGAACAATTCAAATATTTAAGTATTAATTTATTAAAACATTTAACACATATGTATTAAATACACTGAAACGGTACATCGACTTATGAGCAATTTTCCCTCTAAGCTGTGTGCATGTAATATAATAATGAGCACAAACATTACATTCATTAACATTAAAAAAAATACATTACGGTATTATTAAAAATTAACTGTTTCATTAAGTTGGTCTATATAGCGTTGCGAGTTGCAGAAAAATATAAATTTCCTCTCAAAGTTGCATAGCCAATATTTTTTGCACACACAGCCTTATATAAATTAGAGAGAACATTGCTGAGTTTCAGTTCTAAATTTTTTTGTACATAGAGTTCTTATTGATATGTTATTGGATGCGGTATAAAAACCAAGATTTTGAAATCTATTACAACGAATAAGAGTTTTAAAAGGATACTTTCTGACGTTTTCATAAAAGCTTACTGAATTTACAAAAATAATAATGCTGCTTATTTGTAGATTCAAATTGACCTTTGTTGGATAAGATGGTGTGGTGTGGCGTGCGCATACTGCAGTGTGGCGTCTCGCTGCCGCTTGGGCGTGGCCTCGTCCATGCTGAGCTCCCTCTTCCAGCGCTCTTGTTGACCTTGTATAAGACAGTGTGGTGTGGCGTGCACTTACTGCAGTGTGGCGTCCCGCTGCCGCTTGGGCGTGGCCTCGTCCATGCTGAGCTCCCTCTTCCAGCGCTCCTCGTTAACCTTGTATAAGACAGTGTGGTGTGGCGTGCACTTACTGCAGTGTGGCGTCCCGCTGCCGCTTGGGCGTGGCCTCGTCCATGCTGAGCTCCCTCTTCCAGCGCTCCTTGTTGACCTTGTACTCGCGCTTGCGATGCGTGGTCAAGGCCTTGCGGTCCTGCTCTTGCCGCACTCCGATCTCTTTTGTGAGCTTCTTCTCGGCCGTCTGGTTTTGTTTTTGTTTTCTTTCGAGCTCCTGCTGATGTCGCACCTACAATAACGAGACACAAATTGAAAATATACTTTCTAATTACGCAACTAGAAATAGTGCTTTATCCATGGATTTTTTAATGATCTTGGGTTGGCTTATGTCGTAGTTTCTGTCTCGAGAAAAAAATAATTATACATGGTTTCTGATGGTGTCTACAATTACCAATACAAAATGTACTATTAACACATTGTTTGCGGGCATTGCTTTATGCTGATTGCAGCCTGGCGCAGGTGATTCTTGGGTTCGCGCGCGGTTTTTTTATAATTTTTTAAGTCTATAACTTTTGAAATATTCGCGATAATTTAGTGAAATTTGAAATGTAGTTTATCTTATTTTGCAGCAATGATAAAATGATGGTAAACAAACACCAAAAAACGTCCTTTAAAGTAACACTTCACATAAAGACAAATATTTTGTAGAAATATGAACAAAACATTTCTACCATTCATCCCTTCGTCAGGTAGAACGAACCCCAATTCTCCGTACAAGTTGAAAACAATTATTGCGCATTGAAGGTCAAAAAAAATATCAAGTCAACGGGATCTGCGTCAAGGTTTCTTCAAGCACACAAAAAATTGTATATTTTTAGTATTTTCTTTTTCTTTTCATAATTTATTAATAAATTAAAACTAAAGCATAATAAACAAAAAAATATGAGTGAAATGTGTAGTTTAAATTAAGATATAGGATTTAGCAACAAAATCCGTTATTACGCAACACGTATTATTACGTTACCCGACGTCCACCACCAGAGAGTAAAAAACATAGTAATACGCCTCCCGCAAACAATGTGTTAATTCATTGACTGGTGCCGAGATTTCTGTACAGAACAGTGGTAACCAAACTTTTTAAGAAATGGGCTAGATTAAGTATTTTAAGAACTTAGGGTGCCGGACACCAAACAAATTATTTTTGGAATCCAGTTAAAATATACAATAAATTTGCTTGTATATATTTTATACAAGTGTAGTAAACCCCAATTAATACATTGAAATAAATGATTCGTTGTAGAATCACAATAAAATCTTTTATAAAAATAAAAAAATCTATGTACATAATTAATACAAAATTTTTAAAAAATTAGGGGGACTGGATTATAATTTTTCAGGGGCAGGATCTTGCTTCGCGGGTCCTAGTTTGGTGATCGCTGGTATAGAAGAATGGGTGCAACACAGGCGCTGTCAAAGCAGTATTTTGTTTCGATTGAGTAATGCTCCCGTATATGGCATACATTATATAAATAATTAAATAACTTTAGATTTAATAACAATATTAAGAGAACAACAGTTGACCACATAGAGGCTCACCTGCAGTCTCTCGAGGTCCCGGCTGAAGGTCTGCAGCAGCGCCTCGTACTCGGGGTCGAGCTGCGTCTTGTGCGCCTCCATGTCCAGCTTGCAGCGCTCCTCCAGCTTGAGCAACGCCCCCTGGTGCTCGCGCCGCATGCGCTTGTAGCCAGACATCTGCTCGTGCATCTCCTCCTTGAACGACCAAACACACAGCCTCAAGTCACCTAAACTATCTTTGCAATCCCTAAACATGCATTCGTAAACTACAAAAAAAAAAACACGATATCCGTCAATACTTAAGTATTCGTTTTTTTTTAATTTTCCATCGATAATTCTCATTGGAATTCCATAATATCAAAATAAAATAGATTATTTATAAATTAATCGACAATTTTTTATTATAGTATATGTTTTGGCTACGTCAGGTACAGTCACTGGCTACCCGACTCGATAATGACTACCCGACGTAGTCGAAACATGTTGTCCTATAATAAAAAGTTGTGGAATATTTACTAAATAATATTTTAATTTTATTTCGATAAAGTATTTGATATCGTAAAAGAAGAGTGCTTTGAATTAGTCAATTAACATTATTTGGTGCAAGTATTATTGTTTTAGAAATTAGTCAGAAGTGAGCCGGGGGCATTTACGTAAAACATTATTTGTATCACACTTAATAAGTTATAAGAGCAATTATAAGGCAATAGTTTTACTAATCCGGAATTAATCACGCATGATTAATGTTAATCAACGGCATTAGAGTTTCATAAAGATAATACAAACATAATGGTACAATGTTGATTATCTTGCATTAAAAAGAAACAATTAAAGACACGAGTGTATGAAGTGGTTTTATTAAAATTATTATGTTTTGATGTTTCCTTCATATACTTGTGTCATACTGGAATTTATTTAGTGTTTCTTTAGGATTTATATAAAATAATGGAATAAAAAGGTAAAGAAAGATATAACACCTGCATGTGCTCTTTTTGTTGTTTGGTTACTATGCTAGTTGTCCGAATGGTAGCGAAGTTGTTAGCGCCGTGTTCGGCCACCATACAGACCGCAGCCGGGGACACGTGGTTACTTGAGCCTGCAAAAGGTTACATATCACTTTAAACCTGACCGAAGCTGACTTAGTACTAAGCCCCGTGGGCTGGGGACCTGGCAGCTGAATGATGTCTCTGATCTTCTGCATTAAGATTGGATGTAAGATACACAGCATACATATAATATTCATAATAACTCTATACTGAAAAAAAAGGATTGTATTATCGATTTCTTCATTCTTCTCAGGATCTTCAAGTGAATTTCTGCTCCCAATACCCTCATTATTGGTTTTTTGCAATGCTTAAATTTTTGTTAACAATAGGTTAAGAGTTTGCAATAGCTTTAAGGCAGTTAATGTTATTGTAATTATAAATGTTGTTCCTTCGGGTACCTAAATAAAAATAAAAATCTTTAATTAAATTATACCTAAATTATCAGCATGATTTTTGTGAATCAAATGTTTTTTTTCTCGTTACATTTGGGGTGAGCGTAGCTAGTTAAAGAATAGGTTAGTCTAGTGGATTTGCAATCATCGTAGTATCTCACGCAGGCGTTTACTGGACATGAAATATTTAGAGAGTTCCTAAAAAGGTTTGGCTTCTCATCGTGCGACATTTCCATGTGACCCTGGCATACAAGAAACGGTGAGACATTCTCTGATGGAATGCATAATCATAAATGTGGTGGAAAGCCTTCTAAATAGAAGATTGAAATTACGCGCGCGGATATCGAGGCCGACACGGAATAGACTCCTATGTTCTTTAATTGTTTGTCACATCACATAATACAACCTTGTGTGCAACTTGCCGGGTGAATTGTATTTTGGAAGTTAAAATTACACCATATCATTACAAAATCAGAATTATGAATGTCATTTACGAAACATTATTAAATATTAAATCATGAAATTAAAAAAAAAAATATTTATGTATATTGTTTATAAGCTGCTTACCCGGGCGATGTCGCCGCTGCGCAGTGTTGGTGTCAGGTTCCCCACGCAGCGGTGGCTGGTTGACGTACTCGCGGTACTCCTCCTGGTACTCGCGATCTCTCTCACGCTGCGCCTCCCTGATGATGTCCCGGTTGACATAGTCGTCCCGGTGACTAATCGACTGGCAGTTATTGCTATCCCTGGAAAAGCCATCACTAATGAAAACATGACGCAAAGCTGTTCATCGGACAAGCAATCAAATAAATGTATATTCAGTAAATACTGTAAGATACGGGCAAACATGAAAATCATCACACAGAATAAGAATTGGAAGAAGAACACAATTTAATTTGAATCGATGGAGAATGCTGCAACAGAGAGTATCATAACTATGTGCCTCTTGGGAGAGGGATTAGACTGTTTAACCATATTGCCTAAGATGTTGATATATTCCACGCAAGGGAGGCTCAGTTCGAGCACGAACTCCACAAATTTGTTGGGTTATCTGTTTGATGAGCAATGAATGGTGTTTTTACTTTCTTCCCGGGGTGATGCAGAAAGTCTTGTCGAGTCACAAATGAAGCTTCTAATTTTTCGTGTCAGCAATATCGAATAGTTTCGGCTCAATATTCGGCCATTATGCTGCCCAGCATTAAATGCTGCCCAGCATTAAGTCTTGAGATGTGCACCTAGTCGGGCACATGGGGCGGGATCTCAGATGCGACACAGTCCGCAGGTTTCTACAGCACACAACAGTGACTCTCCCTGGCCAAGTACTCCTCACCGCTCGAGGTTGTCCTTTGTTCTACCGACTCCGGCTCTTAGTCTGTCCAGGGATTTTTAGGTCCGCCAGTCAAGGTTCTTGCCAGTTGGGAAGTTATTCTTTGAGCTAATGAAATCTGATAATGAAATCGAAAGCGAGCTCGAAAAGAACCTGTATGTAGTACACCCTGGAAATGTAACTATGAATCTCTGACCAATCTTTTCAAACCTGTGACTAGAACAAAAAGTAGCTCATCTCACCTGACAGAGTGGTGTGGTGGCTGGCTGTGGTGGTTGGCGGGCGGGAGAGCGGCCGGGGCGCGGCGCCTCAAGCTGCCGCTGGAGGAGGACTGTGAGGAGGCGGCCGACGCCCCCATGGAGCGCAGTGAGTGTTCCGATGTCGCCGAGTTTGATTTGGAACTGTCGCCACCCGTCTGCTCGTCTGGGGTGTCATCGCCATCACCTGAAATGGTGAATTAACAACATCAAAACATGTGAGTGAATAAAGCCTGAAAAAATGTAAGTCACAATCATAGACAATCTCTTTAGAAATATCTAATTCCTTAATGACAAATATGTTTTTGCACTTTTCTTCTATTTACCGAGTATTTTATTTTATATAGAATCACATGCATGAAGGCACAAACGATCGAGACCAGTGACTGGAGATTGTGTGAGGGTTGAGGAGATTTCAAGTGTATTTCTCGTATTTATCTATTTCTTGAAGAGATGCAGATTGTATGAAGGAGGAAACAGACGCCGGAAGAAAATTCCAGAGCTCACCGGTGGCATTTTAAAAGTAACTTTGGAATCTGCCAGTTCTTGGTCGACAAACATTAACTTTGTTTGGATGTTCGGTAAGTGCAAGATGAGTTTGTCGGTTGTGGATAGGTGTAGAAGGAATTAATTCTTTAAGTTCCGAAGTGCAACGACCGAGGTAATAACGATAGAAAAGACTAAATAAACCAATCTTATGCCTGTGTTCCTTTGATTAGACGCAGGAGTGTCATTATTTATCAAACAAATTGATCTTTTTCGAACCGAGTCGTTTTTGGGGCTTTAACCCAAAATCTTTTCACCAGCCTGATTATCTATCTTGTAACAAATGTGATGATTGGCATAGGGAGCATTGAGGAGCTGTTTCGAGTTACCTAGGAGAATTATGGGAATAAGAGTTAGCGGTGTCTTACCGAGGGCGCTCTCGGTCTCGCAGGCGTCCACCATGAGGATCTTCTTCATCTTGCGGTAGTTGAGGTTGTCGAGGTCGCGCACGGCAGCCTTGGTGCGCTGGATGAGGTCCACCAGCGCTGCGTGGCTGCGCCGCCGCACCACCAGCTGGTGAGACAGCAGCTTAGTGGACGTGGGCCGCTCCAGCGGGCTCTTCTGCAGGCAAGCCTCCACGAAGCGACGGAGCGTGTCCGACCACTCGGGCGCCTGGAAAACAAACAGGTTAATAAATATACTAATTTAATCCTTAACGGCTCATTCGACATTGATTTTTTTCACGCGGGTCCAATGTTGAATGTAATATATTTTTTCACGCGGGTCCAATGTTGAATGTAATATATTTTTTCACGCGGGTCCAATGTTGAATGTAATATATTTTTTCACGCGGGTCCAATGTTGAATGTAATATATTTTTTCACGCGGGTCCAATGTTGAATGTAATATATTTTTTCACAGCGGGTCCAATGTTGAATGTAATATATTTTTTCACGCGGGTCCAATGTTGAGTGTAATATATTTTTTCAGCGGGTCCAATGTTGAATGTAATATATTTTTTCACGCTGGTCCAATGTTGAATGTAATATATTTTTTTCACGCTGGTCCAATGTTGAATGTAATATATTTTTTTCACGCGGGTCCAATGTTGAATGTAATATATTTTTTCACGCGGGTCCAATGTTGAATGTAATATATTTTTTTCACGCTGGTCCAATGTTGAATGTAATATATTTTTTTCACGCGGGTCCAATGTTGAATGTAATATATTTTTTTCACGCGGGTCCAATGTTGAATGTAATATATTTTTTTCACGCGGGTCCAATGTTGAATGTAATATATTTTTTTCACGCGGGTCCAATGTTGAATGTAATATATTTTTTCACGCGGGTCCAATGTTGAATGTAATATATTTTTTTCACGCGGGTCCAATGTTGAATGTAATATATTTTTTCACGCGGGTCCAATGTTGAATGTAATATATTTTTTCACATGGTCCAATGTTGAATGTAATATATTTTTTTCACGCGGGTCCAATGTTGAATGTAATATATTTTTTTCACGCGGGTCCAATGTTGAATGTAATATATTTTTTCATGGTTATACATTTTTACCTCAAATCAAGTTATTTAAAAAAATTAAAATTGTAATTTTGAAGATCTTTTGTGGAAGAAATGCAACGTTCATGTGGAAATAAATACCTGTAGTGTTGGTGCATCATTCTGCGCTATGTGGTAGAGGGCTGACATGGCGTTCATGTTGAAATATGGCGGTTTTCTCTCGGCTAATTCTATACATGTAATCCCCAAAGACCACACATCCACCTAAAATTATAAAAAAAACAAAATAATCAATCCGGAAATTATGTAACTATTTTTTTTGGGTACAATCTAAATACACTACAGTATTCAATTAGTGTTTGAGCCGCACATGTCTGTTTTACAAGGTTTGTCAATCTGAAGACTTAACTGTTTTTGAATAATACAAAGCATGAAATGAAGTTGTTATTATCAAATAATAATACTATTAGAAATAACCATGGATGTTTCATTATTCATTGCACTCTTCGACGATGCTCAGCTAAAAAAAAATTGGCGACTTGGATTGTCTAACTGGCTAAACTTTCTTATAACAAAATATTTTTTCACCTTTCCATCATATTGCCCCTCGTCCATAGCCAGGATGACCTCCGGCGCCATCCAGTAAGGAGTGCCCACGAAGCTGTTTGCCGGGCACTTGATGGCCGCGGAGCCGAAGTCAGCCAGCTTGACGGTGCCGTTCTCCGTGAGCAGGATGTTGCCGGCCTTGATGTCTCGGTGGATGCGGCCCAGGCCGTGCAGGTAGCTCAGGCCACACAGCACGCCCTCGCAGATGGCTGAGATCTCCTCCTCCCGCAGCGGTCGCTTGTGAACCTGGTAATAAAATGACAATTTGAAGATATTGATTGTTAATAGATGTTGTCTCAAATGATAGTTTGATGGGTGAGTCTCTGGGACCACTGAATGTAGTTGGGTTGAGAAAATGTTTGAAGAGGCAACTTGGGATTGTCATAATTTATTGTTTCGATCTAATGAATTTAGCATTGTTACCTGTAACTCCACGTGTTTAGGCCCGAGTTAAAAAATTAACCATTGATCATTGTATATGTAACCAAATATTAATGCAAATTTCACGCGCTTGGAAGAATAAATTAAGTTAAGAATATTATCAATAACGTATTCAAGTACAAAAGTTGACATTTCTCGAGCGCAATAAGAAATAAAGACCAATTGGTTAATGATACTAATTAATAATCGCTCAAATATATCCTGTTCAATATTACTGATGGCCTCTGTCCTGGATGTCATCAGTAATATTGTATATACTAGATTAAAATCCATTTGCAGTTTACTTGATATAAGAAAAGGACAGTGGCAATCTACAGTAAAATGGCTGCAATTTGTGCTGTTCATACATTCCATCTATGGATTTGACATGGAAAGAGAACGTGCTAAGGTTAGGATTATTTTTTATATTGGTTAGCTAGCTCAATTCGAGAATTTGAAACTAAATGAACCAGCTACTAGTAGAGTAGAATTAGGACTACCTTATATTGATTAATATTCCAATCGTCTGAAATGAAAGCTACATATTTTGAATAACATAATTTGTTTTAAATTACCTTCTTAATGTGACTATTGGTACTTTTGATAATCAAAACAATTGAATTTAATCTAAAAATAAATAATAAACTTTTAGTAATCCTAAGCATTCAAATTAAATACATCAATACTCATTCATATAATTGTAAACCATTAAATCCTACTATTGTCGTATTGGATATAGATATTATTGTTTCTGCTTATTGGCAACTATTTTACAGATGCAAATAATAATAAATAAAGCTATATTGTGTCTTCTGTTTAATTATCCTTGTGTGTAATTGACTGTGTCGGAATCCATGTTGAATGCTGATGTTTTGAATGTGTTTCCAAAGCCGTCCCACACAATCAGTGTCGGTGGATGTTATCAGTGACTGATTGTGTCATTTTGTGAAATTGACAGATTACAACATTCTTCTTGTAATAATATTTTAAGTAGAAATTGCTGATTCATCAAAGGCCACTGATTAATTACAATTTGATGCGCGTCTATACGTTATTATGCGAGGATTACTATCAATTTATGTTTTGTAAGAACGTTGTAAATATTTTTCAACACAAATTATCTTTATTAAAGTTTCTTTACATTATTTTACTGGGTTAAGTTTGATATTATTTGTGCTAAATACGAATAAACATGTTTAATACATATTTACATTTTTTTAAATGTAATTTTACATTATAAAAAGACACTACTTTTAATTGTCAATTTCAAAATATAAATGATATAGCCACTGATCCATACTTATAATTTTATATTAATTTCGATTAAAAAATATTTTGTATTATTTAACATTTATTTTCAAGTGATTACATATTTCGGACTCCTTGGAGTCCATCTTAAATAATAACTGATCTATACCACAAGTTGTAATTGAATACATATATTTTACTATGTAATATGGTAACAAATTGAATTACCAACATTTAACTATTTTTTTTAGTTGGTATAAAAATCAACTGGTGCTTTTGTATGTATTGCGAGAAATTACCTCTATGATATCAGAAGCTGATCCCACACAGTACTCCATCACCAGCCAGGCCGTGTGTTCCCTCAGGTAACACCCTTTGTATTCTATTGTGTTGGGATGGTTCAGTTGTTGAAGGAATCTGGAAGAAAACAAAACAAATGACGTAAAGAAACATGACAGTTGTAATAAATATAACATAATAAACATATTTAATAATTTAAAGATTTAATAGTGCCAATAGGTATACAAGAAATAATCCAAAACATATTACTTTTAAATTTAACCATTCAAATTATAATCTATTATTGCCTCATTTATTTTGATTTAAAACATACAAGTGAGTGCCTTTTTTTTTCCCTTTATGACGATTAGTTGAGGCTACAAATGATTGTGGAACCAAACACCATAAAAGTGGCAAAAAACATATATCTTGGGAGGTGGATCTGGCAATTTCCTATTATACAGTTGGTCAATAGATGAAACTACAACATGTCCACTCCAAGCTGTGGAAGAGAATAAATTACTATCGCCTTCTCTTCAACCCTCCGGACTCTTATCATAAAAGGTCGTTGCAAACTATTTATACATACTATATTATGTAATTGTCAAAGATTTGTTGCTGACGACTTTCTGGTGGCATTTTTTAATGACCACAAGCTCCAGCTAGGGAGTGGGTAAGAAAGAAGTTACATTCAAAACCGTATTACTTACAAACTGAGAAAAACTATTATACCATATCCACTATGATAAAATCACTGTACATAAATGATACATTTCAGCAAAAAGATCAATACAATTATTTTATAATAAATAAACCTATAATATTGTATAAACATGGATTACACTGAACACTGTTTCACAAGCTGGAAGACCGGAGTTTCGTGATCCATGAAGGCTTCATCAGTTCTAACGTATACAACAAGTGAAACAGTGTTCAGAGTAATACACGTTAAAGCAAGTTACGGATTTATTTTCTATTTAATATTGAAATAAATCTCATAGTGAATGCTAAAAATAAAAATAACAGTTTCAAAAAAGTTGTGCGCATGATTTGGAGGAAGTGCAATTACCTGATTTCCTTGAGGATGTCCTGCCACTTCTCCAGGCTCTGCTTGCCGAGGTAGGACATCTTCTTGATGGCCACGATCTCCTTGGTGAGGTTGCATCGCGCGTAGTAGACGGCCCCGAAGGAGCCGTGCCCGATCTCCCGCAGGTCCTCAAAGATCTTCTCGGGGTCGTGCTTGTTGAACAGCTCCGCAATCTCCGGGTCCTTGAGGCTGCCGGGCCGAGGTACAGCCGGCATCTTGACTTCTGAAACGTAAACAAGAAAATAAATTACACGAGAATTCTGAGGAGTTTTTTTTTTTTAGTTACAATAGGGTTCATTGTGGCAATCTCCACAATTAGTCGATTTCAGACAATAAAATATATGAAAAGCTTTTTCTTTCCTTTTTTTTACCATATCCGCTTAATATTTGGAGCATATGCACACCACAAATTGCCGTTTTTACAGGTCCAGATGGGAACATAGATGGTTCCCGGGAGCCTCCAGGGCAAGCGCCTGTAAGCTTGCATAGACTGCGGCTGTAGTACCAGAGAAATATTTGGGTGTTCAATGGTCAGGTTTTTTTTAAGGAGATCGGATGATCAGCTCGATGCTTCCGGGGCCTGGATTTTTTTTTGTCCTCAAGGGGTGGCTGAACCCTACTGGGGGCACGTATAGAGCTTAGATTTAAATTAAAAGTTTTTTAGTATCTCAAATAACTGCTATGTAAGGGCACTCGTATCTCAAGGTACCACTGTATTATAAAATAAACAATGACACATTACAAATCAAACCCAAAAAATATATTATAATTTTAAAAGAGAATTAAAATTTAAAAATGGAATTACAATTTAATATTTTCAGAAAATGTGGTACTCTCCTGAAGACAACAGTTTAGATATTTGTGTTCCACAGTGAATGCATTACGCCGATCACCGGATCAAAAACACATTTGATATTCAAGTATTCAGACATAAAGTCAGATTGATGCGATGAGCATTAAATTTAAATATCACACATTGTCAGTCTCTTCTAAACAGGAAAAAACATGTTAGCAGGATAATGAACCTATTTTTATTAACGACAGTGATAATTCTCCTTGTGAAGCGTCACATTTATTGTTTCAGTTTCATTGACAGATAAGCGATTCAAAGATTGACAGCTTTTTTTATCACAAATTAATACGGAGAAATTATTGTTCATTGTATAACAAATTACATTGAAAAAATACCAATATAAATAGTAATTGTGCGGGCAGATAAAAAATTACATTTCTTCGGCGAGGAATTTTTTTAACTTTTATCAATTTACAATGCATCTAGTTTCATATGCATGATAATATCAAAGAAGCTTTTGAAGGTTTAGAAACGAATTTTGCAATTGAATTAAAAGTTAAAGAAGAATCATTGTAATCCTTAAGATAAGTTGTAATACTTCGTGCTTTTTTACAAATAGTTTTTGGAAAATTATGGTATTCCAAATTGCCTTATCTTTTTAATCAAAAATACAATTCGTTGACCAAACAATGACTCATAGCAACTATAATATTTTTATAATTAATTGATTCACCCAAATTCAATTAATGCAGTCTAAATTTCAGGTTCTTTACTAGACATTAGATATACAGTGGTACCTTGATATACGGGTGCCCCAACATACGAGTTTTTTGAGATATGAGCCGTCGAGCGAGCAATTTTTTGCTTTGAAATACATGCAATCGGCTTAGCGGGTCGGGCGGTTGCACACTAACTGTGCGTCATGCTTTCCCGCGTGAATCCCCCGGCCACGGATAGAGAATAAGTTATCAGTGTGCTCTCGCTGTCAAAGCATCTTTGATAAGTTGGGCAGTTCAATTAATTTCAATGTGGAAATTTGCTTTGAGATACGAGTAATTTGAAATACGACCAAGGTTGCGGAACGAATTAAACTTGTATGTCGAGGTACCACTGTATTAGTCTTTGAAACTCCACAATAAAATACCATATTCCAGCATAGTGATTACAAGAATTTTTACTCATACAAACTGATAAAATCACTGCGGAGCAAAACATACGCTGTTAAGCCTCAGTATTGAGGATTGAATAGTATCAGTAATTATTCTATTCAATACTTAGGCTTAACAGCTGAAAAAGAGAACCCTAGATAAGAGTATTTGCAATGAGACATAAACTGTGAACTGAATATGCTAAGCTGAGAAGTTCTGCAGAAGATCAAGTGCAGTGAAAAACAAGATGCACATATAACTTCTTAGGTTTCCACGGCCTGATTTAATATTGTGGCTTTTGGGTTTAGCCGTGTGTGGCGAATTTATTCTCTCCGATATTTCGACCGCCATTGCAGGGATCTTCTTCAGGGTTGATGACTCAACCCTGAAGAAGACCCCTGCAATGGCGGTCAAAATATCGGAGAAGAAATTCGCCACACACGGCTAAACCCAAAAGCCACAATATCAAGATGCATAAAATTTATGCTATAAAGAATCCTTCGGGATTGATATTGCAAAGGAGAGTGCGGATTTTAAATCAAAACAATCTTGCAAGTGATATTTCTGTACCCCTTTTTTTACTCTAAAATACTATATGCCTCCTACAAGTCTTCCTTCGGTTGGAGCACCACGACTGTGTTCTACATCACTATCTATACATACAAGCATCATGCTATATGTATATTTACATATCGGAGTAGAAAAATATAATCTGACCAAACATGTAAGTCATATTTCTTTCATTTACCATACTCAAATTTATAAACAAGGTTAGCTCCCTATACATGTTTTAAAAAAGTATTTTTCTCCGTTAAACACATTCAAATATTTTTAAGCATTCAAGTGATTTAATCTAGTAGATGTTTACCTGGCTCGCCGAGCTGCGCTGCCGTCAACAGTGTTGCCAGGCTGGGGGGCTAAGGGCTGCCATTATCCCTGGCAGGGAATCTGTAGCAAAACATATTAACTTATATCGTGTGCATCCAAGAAGAGGGGAAATTGTCAAAAAATTATAGCCAATGCCACATTAGAGGTTATGTCGAGGGACATGGTTGAAAAGTCAAGGTTCCTGGCTATCACACAACTGGTCACTGGATTGAATCTCAAAGAAGCTTAACAAGTTTTTTAATTATTTACGAGATTTATATTTTCATTGCACCTACGTTTGGTGTTGCTTACCTATTAACCTTTCAACGCCCAGTGGTTTCCTTACGGGACCGCAGATTTGCGTCATTCAATGCCCTATGGTCCCATACAGAAGTGCTTATGGTTCAATTCAGAATCGGATTACATTAATTAGTAATAATAGTATTAAAGTAAGTTCATGGAAGAATCTATTGTGCGACGAAACATTACAAACATTGGCCTGCTAGGGCATTGAGCGACGCAAATTTGCGGTCCCGTATGGGACCACTGGGCATTTAAAGGTTAATCAAACTTTACTTAAAGAATTAGGATGTATCCAGAGTATTTACCTAAATAAGTAACTATTTACTAAAATCTGTGCATAAATTATTTCAAATCTCTGAATATTGTTTTCTCGAGTACCTTTGGTGGATAAAAGTCATCCTCAGAAGATTAAACATTCACAAATCGGTGTGAGTTGGGGATGATGGATGTCGGCTGGGTTATAAATATAAAAGTGAGAGATATAGAGGTACAGTTGTTTGATTCAATCTGTCTTTATTGAAAAATATGAAATCTGACCCTAATGAATGTTGACTATATATGAAGGAAGGTAAAAGATCAATAAACTAATATTAATTTACAAAAAATCTTGATAAACACTAAAAAGGGTTGTGGTAATCACAATTACTGAATAAAATATCTTATGCACTTACACACAGGTTAAATTGTTTTGTAGTGAAGCAGTGCATCTGATATGTAATTTTTAGAACACAAGTGCATTCAGTTGGTTCACTAAGCCTATTCTATCTATTATCAGGACGCTACCCTTTCAAACTTGTTAATTAATCCTGCCTACTATATATATTACCATCAGACATCTGTGGAACCCTTTTCGAGCATCACTTGACATATTGTCGATTCAGGAAGGACAAATTCTCCAGATCATTCTTTAACAGTACACATCTTAACACATTCGCATCGGGTGACATTCGCGCTCGGCCGATACTCAAATACGGGCGATAAATCCATGTCGCGCGTAAAAAATATGTTTCTACATAAACTGCCATAACTTGAAAACTATCCAACATAACTACATATTATTTTCAATAGGATACTCACCAATTACATCACCACCAGAAAAATCATCGAAAACTTCTTACACTATACAAATAGAAATTCTTACACTTATTTTTAATTATGTCCACAACTTGAAAATACACATTAAAACTGTTAAGGGTACGTTTTTTAGAGTTATTAATATTTTTTAATGATATACATGGTAATAATAACCCTTATAAAGGGTATTATCACAAAAAATATACATAAATACTAGCGATTATGCAATAAAATTTAAAATATATGTTGATTTTACAAAATAAGCAAACATTATTTATTATAAAAAATTTAACAATGTTGTAGTAATCCTGTTTCTTAAATATGTGATTATTTTCGTAAAACTGATAATGTTGACCCTCATAAGCAAGAAAAAGTCAAATGCTTTTAAAAAAAACAAATATAAATACTTTACCCGACTTTAAAGATCAGAGTGCGTAAAACGTAAAAATACCCTTCCCGTAATTAACCGTCAGTCCAGGTAACGGGTATTAATACCTTTCCCGATGCGAATGTGTTAATGAAGTAAATAAATACTTCCAATCTAATCAAACTCTTCTCACTAACAGCCACCAGACATCATTCTCACTCACAGCATCTAGTATACCTAGTTATGTATCATAAAATAACAATCATCCAGTTAAAATTAATTAATTTTAAAGAATCACAATAAATTATTAACTTGAACATATTTTCACACTATACTGCCACAAGGTTTATATCCACATAATTATTAAGTAATTTAAATATTAGGCAATTAGTAGTGAATCTAATGTAGGGGATAATAGTTGCACTGGTTATTCTTGAACAGATAATGACGTGAGAGGAAAAGCACATGTACACATTAGTCCTTCAGGTTAAAAAAGGATTCTTCTTTTGGATATTATATTGAAGTGACATAAAAAAATATCTATAAATGTTAATTGACTGCTGAAGGATGTGTCTGGGAGGTTAAAAATGCTTATATTATCGTTTTAAATGTTCATTTAATGTAATATATAAAATTTGGCGTCAAAACAAAAACGCAAGGCAAACGTCAATACAAGACTGGAGCCCCTCCCCAGAACAAAGGCATTTTCGCCAACAAATTCACGAAAAATACACAGAGACGTAAGAGTTATCCGCGTTATTAGTATCGTATCGCAAAAAGCGACAACTCTGACAGCGGAATAATTAATTAAATTAATAATAATAGCACCAGTCGACTCGCTGAGACCCACCTCAATGCATCCTGTCTAATGTCTATCCTAACCAAAACGGTAAATGGCTCTCGCGAAAAAAAAACAAGAACTAGGAACGGCGCAAGGGGACCGTCATTATACGATATAATTGAGATTAAAGGATCTTTATGCGACGGAGTCGAGACGATTAATCAAAATAATGACAAAATAGCTGGCACTTACCATCAAATTTCGCCTCAAAATGGCGATCTTGGATCGTGCGCGATGTCGGGTTTTCTGTTCGCGAGGCTCGCGGCGGCACTTTCACATTGTCGGGGCGGACGCGGGTCGGCGCAGGTCAGGGCGGCGGCCCCCGCGGTGCTGACGGGGCGGAGCGCGAGGAGCTGAGGTATTGGGGCCGCTAGAGCTGCGCTGAGGGACCGACCACAATTTCCGAATAAAGTTTAACTGACGACCTCTGGCGATACGTTTGCAAACTTGTGAAATGAAGGGGTTTTATTTTCCACACATGGCAATACTGCGCATAGACATCAATCACCGTCTGTCATTTAGCTTCTGTCAAAAGCGACCGCCTACAATGTTTGTTATTTCATTTTATTCGACGTGAATTATAAGCAAAATCGTTGAAAAATATAACTCATTTGCGACGTAGATATTCATTTATTTATTCGACATGTCAAATAATTCGGATATGATATTGAAGAAGATCGGGGCACCCGACTTCAATCCAGATAAATATGTCAAGGAGTTGGCTCGCAGTTGTGTCGGAGGGCAAGAGCTGCAGCAGCAACGTCAACAGATACAGAATTTAAGTGAAGAAACGGCTAACTCGCTCAAGAAAAATGTTTACGAAAACTACATGCAGTTCATCGAAACGGCTAAGGAGATATCTTATCTCGAAGCCGAAATGTATCAGCTATCGCATTTTTTGACCGATCAGAGGAGTCTGCTACAGGCTTTAGCCACCACGTCCATTCTCGGTGGGGAAACGTCGCTCCCGCATGCGATAAATACTGAAAAAGTTGACACGGAAACGGAAAAAGTAGAAGAACAGCGGAAATTGAAACTGAATTCGATTTTTGAGAAGGTGGAAGGATGCATGAGTCTTCTAGACGTTGCCGATCGGATTCTACTACACGAAGGAGACATCCTCGAGTTGGACGCGGAAGAGAACACAGCTCTTCAGAGGATGCACGCCTACCTCTTCAGCGACTGTCTCATGCTGACTTCGTGGATTCCCAACAGGCGCGGGCCTATGCGCTACAGGTTTCAAGCGGTCTACTCCATCAGCAGCATGGCCGTGGTCAATGTCAGGGACCTCGGTGCGGTAAAGCAGGCCTTCAAGCTGCTCGCATTTCCTGACACAAGAGTTTTCCAGTGCAACAATCTAACGGCTAAAAAAGACTGGCTTGAAAAATTCGAGGTGGCTAAAAAGGCGTATCTCGCCAAGTTGGAACAGAAAGAAATCCAGAAGAGGGAGAGCGTACATGAAAAGGTTCCGACTCGACCGGAATCTGCAGATTCTCCGACAAATCCGTTTGCCGACGACAGTTCTCAGTTAGAAGCGGTCGTACTCCCCGATTGGCTCGTGGATGTCCCTGAAGAGCTGGACGTCTTGATAGTTGAGAGACATTTCGATAAAGCGTTCCAGCTCATGCAGTCTGCAGAAAACAGCTTGAAAGTAGACGAGTATGTCAATTTACCACTAAGCATCGAGATAATGAACAAGATCAGCATGAGACACAAAACATTGACCGAGGTTCTCGTCAAGGAGTTGGAGGTAACGCCCGAGTGGACTCCAAGAGGAGGCCTGCGCTCTGCCCGCAATCCGGTCAGGCTGCTCAATAAGCTGAAGATGACGACGCAAGCGTGCGATCTGTTTCTGGCTATTTGCAGTCAAAACATTCGAGTGCACGTCAAAGGCGTCCAGCTTGAAGGTTCCACCGTGTCGTATGTCAAGCAAGTCGGAGAAGTCTTCTTCTGCACTATGACTGATGTCATCACCGAGTTCATGGCCGCTTTTCCAGAGGATAAAGTGAGCGCTCTCGTCGTTTGGGCGAGCGCCGAGCTGAGGATCCTTATGAATCAAGTGGTTAAGCAGATATTCACTCCGCAAGCTTTATTGAGTTCCATCGCCCAGTGCGTTGCGAGTCTGAGAGAGCAGTGCACTTTGATGCGGGAGTTCGGAATCGATCTCTGCTTTCAATTAGACGGATCTCTCCGTAACTCTATAATTAAATCTCTGAAAGACTACCGTGAAAAAACTGTCGATTCGATTAAAGGCAAAGTCATCGAAGACAAATGGACCCCGGTCAATATGAACACAAAAGTTGGCGTGAATACATTTTTGGAAGAGATGCAAGAGTTAGGTTTGGTTCTCGCCAAGTACGTTATCAACGATACTTGGGTGGATCTCTCCAGCAGTACGTTGTGGTTTGCAAAGTCTGTTCTCACCTTACAGTGTGAAGGATTGAGAATGGTGTCCGATGATATGCTCGGCGATCTGGATGAAAGTATTTTCGGCATTTTCAACGGCCGTTTAATGTTGTCGATAGGAAACGATTCCAGTTACGCGCAGAAGAATTTCAAATTCATTTTGGACACTTTATTGCCTGTGATGTTGCGCAAGTATACAGAAGAAGTCGGTTATGAAAACGAAAAGTTAGTTGTTTTAGCGAATAAGTTTGGGATTAACACCTCAAAAGGGAGTGCAAAGAA
This sequence comes from Glossosoma conforme, assembly GCA_022606575.1. Lineage (NCBI taxonomy): Eukaryota > Metazoa > Arthropoda > Insecta > Trichoptera > Glossosomatidae > Glossosoma > Glossosoma conforme. Next base: position 1,472,345 of record JAGTXR010000046.1, read on the forward strand.
AGCTACAAGTAATGTCACTAAATATTCCAGTGAATATCTTTAACTCGTCTCGTTTAAGCCCCACAATCCTGTACATTCATAGCCTGTTATGTAGTGTCGTAATGGAATTTGTTTTGTTAAAATGTTAACAATGCTTGAAAAATATGTATTTGTTGATTTTGTAAAAACATTTTTACTATGAACAAAATGTGACATAATTACTAAGGCAAACAACTGTAAGAACAGTTTTTTGTTTGTTTAGAAACAATATTTCGAATTGATGTTTATTTTGCGTTTATTGAAAGCTTGTGGACTTTTCTCTATTATTATTTTATATATTATATTTCTCTATGTTAATTAAAACTTGTAATTCAGTGATTTATTATGTTTTATGACATTAAATGATCCACAAAAATAATATTTATATAGAAGAGTATTATAATTTTATATTAAGCCAGCATTATTTTTGTTTGGAATGTTTTAGCCGTAAATAGTGGATTGAATATATGAAATGGCTGTCTGAATGAGAGTACGATAATCGTTTAATTCATTGGTCAGACAAATTGCAAAAATCAAAATGTAAGTTAAGTACGCAGTTATGAAAAAATGTACCTTCTCTCTGGTTTAAAAATCAGACAAATTGTGCATAAATGCAACCAAAAAAATATATAATTCAAATAAACTTGTTATGAACTGAACAAAATCATTCCGACATTTCATTTCTTCGTTATCTCAAAACATGTTATCTGAAGATATCTGATTTATGTACTGGTCTGGACTGTTCCATCGATGTGGTAATAAACAAGCCTTATGATAAAAAATATTTTTATTATATAAAGGCATGTTCATGCTTTAGTTACGTAAGAAAATTACATTATATAGTATCATCCATGATTATAATAAATATACAAATATATTTATAAACAGTTTGTTCATAGAATATTACTATATTGAGTATCATATATATTATAGTGCCTAATGGAAAAATATACATTAATTATAAACAAATGACTTATTGTTTTATTTTGATTCCAACATTGACTCTATAAACGTGTTTCCGTTGATTAATTTAGTTGTCATGATTACAAAGTCTACGTTGGAATCCTCTTGTTGGGTGAGCGCCCTCAAGGCGGATATTTCACTGAATGTGCAGCCGCCGATGAAGAACACGAGAATCACTTTGGTGGACTCGGCGATGGATGAGTTTTCACTTGATATGGAGCTGCGCCTGTTCTGCCCGTGTGGAATGCTCTGGACCTCTTCAACGGTTGGGCCGGGAATCAAGCCAAGTACATCTTGAAGACCTGATAAATAAACAATTATAATTCTTATATTCCACATCTTTTACAAAATTATTAAATTAGAATACTAATAAATGTTACAATTGTTATGGGATTATATCCCATAATCTTTTCAGTGAGGAAAATATATAGCCATCATGCGCTTTATACAGATATTTCAGCTTCATAATACAACTATATTTTACCACTACCATAGGTAAAAATATTATCTATTGACGATAAAAACTATAGAAGATAACTGATATTTCGTCTTGAAAGAAAATATAATAAAATAATTTTTTATAGTCATTCAATCAATTAGTTTATTTTTTTTGTTTATTAGGGAGTATTTGCAGCAAGTATTCGAGGACATGAATTGTAGCGCTTATGCTGAGCTGAAAAGGGTTGCGGAGGACCGAGAGGAATGCAGATCGAGATGCAAGATTCTGTTGCTGCAAACCAATCCACCGGATTGATACTACGAAGAAAGAATAAATTAGCACGTCACACACGGATCTGTGTATCATGCATCTAGCACATGGTGCCCACTACATGGATCCGTGATCGCCCACATCAACATACAAGAGCGTCAATTTATTGCGGGCACTATATATATCTAGAGCAATATAGTTAGACTTGTTTTCACACTTGTTTTCTATAATAGAATATTCATTTTAAACGTACTTAGTGGCGGTTTTTGAAAAAAACTTTATTTTTGTGTTTTTTTAAAGAAATCACATTTTTTAAGGCAGTGAATGTGTTGACAAATCCACCATAAAGGTGAGGCGTTCACAACACATTGACTAGATATTGTGCAACAATTTTAGGCTTATATGTTTGGCATTAAAATTTTGAGTGTCAAATCGTATTGAAGCAATGTGGGTATAAATAATCTGAGCTTAAAATATATTTAAAGCTACTATGCATATAATGAATCAATGTCAAGTGTTGTACTCCTTGAAATACAGAATTATAAAACATACCAAACCATCCTCTGTTTTTACTGAGATGTTCCGCCAGTCTCACAGTCAGAGGAGTGTAACTGCTGCTGAGGTAACTCTTCTCTTCAGCTTTGCCATCAGCTGTTTCATCAACAGTGAGTCTCAGTGCCTACGTAAAAAAAATGCCTTTGAAATTTGGTGTTGGTGAAAAATGCCACTACTTATTTCTGTAGACAACAAGCTGTACCAATAATAACTTCTTAGGTTTTCACGGCCAGATTTGATGTTGTGGCTTTTGGGCTTAGCCGTGTTTGGCGAACTTCCTTCAACCAATATTTCAAAACTAAATAAATCATCAATCCTGAAGAAGACCTCTGCAATGGCGGTCGAAATATTGGTTGAAGGAAGTTCGCCACACTCTAAACCCAAAAGCCACAACATCAAGCTGTACCAACTTTACAGCACTCCTGGAAGAGGTGTGTATTACAGAAAAGAATAAAAATATGCACTAAAAGAATTCCTACATACTTTGAGGATTTGCACAGACTGATAACATTTAAAAGATCGTGACACACAACATTAAGCTTAAAGGTAAGGAATATTTATTAATAAACTTTGCTGCCAATTAAGCTATAAGAAGTGCCAATGATACATTTTTATTTAAGTAAATTTAATTTAGGGTCATACTGAAAGACTTAGCAGGTACAGTTTCTGGTGTTAATTCAGAGATTACTATATGCTCCTCCTTGGAAATGAGTACACTATCATGAGAGAAAGAAATTAAGTGTAAAAACTGTTACTATTTTTTTTGATTTTTTAAATTTAAGTCGGACTCCAAAAGTTATTCATTTTACTATGTTATTACTAATTACTCATCACGAGACCATGGTCGAACGAACAATTCTATCCCAGAGATTACATTATTGATAAATCTTATACATATTAAAGACAGCCATGTAAGTTACACCATTTATAACACAAGAACGGCTGGACAGATTTTCATGATCTTTGATTTGTTCGATACATATCAATCCCGAATAGAAAAATATATATATTAAAACACCAGAAAACTAATCATGTAAAAACATAATGGAAAAAAAAAAATCTTCATACATATTGTATGGAACGGCTTTATTGATTTATGCAGATTCCCATAGATGGCATTGTATGCATTACCATTTTGCGCACAACGTCATCTATGATCGAATCACAGATAAAAATGAACATGGCATTTAATTCTGGTTTCAGGACTTCTGAGGCATTACAAAATTTTGAAAAATGAATAAATAGTTGATTATTTAAGACAGAAAATAACTGAAATAAATAGCAATGTTTACTTTTCGCAAAACTGTATACTGCCGGCTTCCAGTTTGAGGCTTCAGAACACCAGCTTTCTCCAAATTGCAAAGACCAAGCCAAGTTTCGAGTCCGTACACTTGGACCAGTTCTCTCTTGTAGTAATCTAGTATCTTTGGCTTCAGCCCCGAGCCGGTGACGCACTGCAAGCATATCAGCCTCAGGACTTTGGTCAGAGGAGCCTTCTGGGCTATTAAATCCTCAATGTAGGTGCACAGCTTGTCGGTGTCCATGCAGTTTAGAAAGTCCTCTTCACATTGGAGGGTGTCGTGGAAATCAAAAGTGTCTGTAATCTGTAACAATTGATCATTTAGATTATAAATAAACACCTTAATGAGTGTTTCTGATGTGCTTTATGTATGTTAAAGTACGAGTGCAGAAGTGTTTTGTTCGGTAACTCAAATAGGTAATTATTATTTCATGAAAGTGTGAACGAAAGTATTATATTTATTTATAAAAAGTTCCGAAAAATCAAGATTAACTAATTAAGCTAATATTTGTTACATATTTTAAAAATAAGCGGCAGATCCTATTTATTTGTTTTAGATATTGATGAGAAAAATGTCTTATAAGATGATGTTTGCTGTGAATTCAACATTTTGCATGGAATGATTTATAAATATTAGAATATTGAAATATTTTCTAAAAATCCACCTAAAGCAAATGTAGTCAAATATAACGCCTGCTTCTAACAGTCCCACGCATGTGCCGGCAACAGCCACACAATCTGTTTATGAAACGGGCCAAGCTCAACTGACACCTCAATGTGCGCCAAAACTGCGCTATGACAGTTTTGTGTTGCGTCATTGATGTTGCCCACCACAATAATTAATGACTGGATATACGAGTCTAATGGTTGAAAAAATGAGTTTTGTTTTTGGAAACATGTTGATCGAATATAAGCAGTCACCTCTTTAATGTACTCGGCAATAGCAGTATGTGTTGCCAGGGATTGCTTATTGGCCAGCATGTAAGGCAATCTTGAGACAAACTGTTTTATCTCCTGGACAGATTTACTGTCTTGCTTTTCACCGAGTTGCTCATGAATAAGACGAGCTTTACGTGATAATGCTGGTCCAACCTGAAATATAAGTCATAAAAAAAAATCTAATTGTACAAGTAAAATGTATAATTTTAAACATTAATATAAGCTAACACCCAGCTAACCTCATCAGGTCAAGCTGGTTAGGGCACTCTATTGTCCTGGAGGTAGTAAATGCCCTCCTAAGGCGGATGAACCTTTATGGTCAACGGCATTAGGATGTGGAAATAAAGGGGAAAATACCACATTAAAGGTCTTAAAGACATCCCACGTATCAGCAAAAAAATGATTGCATCTCAAGTAAAATTTTCCGGAGATAAAATAGTCCCCCAATCGGATCTCCGGGTGGGGACTGCTCGAGACAAAACAACCAAGACAAATAAGAAAAACCTTCAGCCAACAAGATATGCCACCTGGAATGTTCGAACATTACTGCAGAACGGCGCCCTAGACGGGGGTATTTGCAGCAAGTATTCGAGGACATGAACTGTAGCGCTTATGCTGAGCTGAAAAGGGTTGCGGAGGACCGAGAGGAATGGAGATCGAGATGCAAGATTCTGTTGCTGCAAACCAATCCTCCGGATTGATACTACGAAGAAGAAAGAATATTAATTGACATCAGATTGATGAACCCTCTCAGGTTGGTGCCGAAAAGCTCAATGTACGATCTTTTGTCTGTTATTTTTGTTGTCGTCGGACATGTCGCCATATTGGTTGTTTAGGTACTGTCACCAGTACCTAAACAACCAATATGTAATACTACATTAGTTCTCTGAATTAACATTGGATGAATTTCGACATTGGGTGTCACCGACGACAGGGGTCTGGTGGCCAGTAATAAGTGTGTGCCGATCACGACGAGTTGCGTGTTGTGACCGGTCTGGGGCCTGAAGCAAGCAAATTCCGCCCCGGGCCGAAAGTTTGTCAAGTTTATCGAAAATATATGTCAATGTGCTTCTGATAAAGTCTGTGTGTTGCTTATCTGTCCACTGTGAGTCCTAATAGCGATCCCGGCGACATGAAGTCGTCTTTCCCTAGTAAGGGGATGTTATAATATATTTCTAAAACTGCAAATTTTGACAGTAAATGTACATAATGAAAGAATTCATATAAAAATAGTTATATGTAGTAATATATCTTACTGAAATAAAGCTCTTGTCTCTCAAATCAGAAAACAGTTCTTCGCCAGAATTTAAAATAATCTTCTTCTTTTCATCAGTCTTTGAACTATGAGCCTGCTCTTCTGGAGTTAAGAATTTCATAGCAGGGAATGTTGCCGTATTACTTTTTATTCCGAAAAGCTCATCTGCAAATAAAAATATATAGAACTGAAAACTATTAGAATGTGTTGAATATTTCATACAACGTGCTTTAAAAAAAATGTTTCATTTCAGTTGTCTAATAGGTATGATATCTATAATTAAATGTGTTTGTCTCTTTACTGCCATCATTTCATTGCATCCTTACAAATATCAACAATTCACCAATTTTACAAATTCAATGTATGTAACTTAAAACCACCAATTATCTATTATATTACATATTTAATTCAACATGCAATTTTTTTTTAAAAATAAAAAACGAGTAACCAATTGTCTCTTTATTGAAAAAAAAAAAATACTATTACCAGAATATATATTTTTTTCAGTCGGCATATTTAAGAAAACTGTAAACTTGATTATATTTTATTTTAAATTTTTAACATTATTTCCAAAATATATATTTTTTAAATTGATTTCTAACCACCCTTTTATTAAATAAATTTGATCCTTCTTTATTTCTATAATTATCTGCTGGTATTTTCCTGTATGTGTTTACGTAAAAAAATATATATGTATGCTTTTATTTTTTAATGGTTACTTGATGTAGCCGAAACATGTCGTCCCTCAATAAATGTTGTGGAATAATTTATAAATAATATTTTATTTATATTTGATGTATATATATTTGTATAATTTCAAATGTGAAAGTTTTACCAATGAGTCCTTCGTAAGTGAGTTGTGTGGCCAGTACTGTTGTCAGATCGATGGAGCGATCCAACAAGAGCAGCACATCGGCACTGCCATTAGCCGGCCCCCGCGGCCCAGTGGCTTGCTCTTCCTTAGTCAACCGCACCATCAGTTCCCACACCTGGCGAGCACATTGACCTTTACCCAGGACTTTGGGAATAGTGCCATAGAGCTGCTGTATCTTACGAACGGCCAGAGCGGCCTGGTATAAGCATGTCGGATCACCGTCAAGATGATAGTCTCTGTAATCATTTATTTAGTAAGATATAAATTTTTCTTTGATATTGATGATAGAAATGTCATAGAGATAATATTTGCTGTAGATTTGTATGTATGTATAAATTGTATGAATTTAAGAAGAAATATTCAATTATCTATAAAGTATTTGAATATTGAAATATATTCTATTATGTACTAATATTAAATATAATAAGGCAATTTGTGATATTTTACATCTTTCATAATTTCAGTAATGTTCCATTAAAAAATATTGATTAATGTCAAATGGTATAATGTAAAGTATTGACAATCAAGAGTAAAAAAAAAAAATATTATGATTTTTAGTTATGGCTTTACTTTAGAAAACATACTTTGATAGCTGAGTCTTAATTTATAATTATTTAGATAAATATATTAAAATGCTTGCACTTTATAACCAATAGCTTGTACCAAGTTTAAGTGATTTTAAGTGTTTTTCCTTTTTTTAAATTACTTTCATAAAAAGTCAGGAATAAGGCTAAATTTTGATTATAACATTGAATCAGATTTTTTTTAAATCCATATTTTTCATTAGCCAGTCTGATTTAAGATTATTTTATATGTTTAAAAATAAGCTTACCGAAAATCATTTTGCAGTTCCATAGACAAGAGATCACTATCGAACGGGAAGACATCACATTTGAATTCACTGATGGTAAGGCTTCCAAAAACTCTTCTATTGTTCAGATGTTTCTCGCACAGTTCACTTCTCCGTGGCACGAAAATAAGATGAAACTCTTTCTTGGGTCCGCCTACGGCTTTTAACGCACTGAAAATGTTATCCGCAACGATATCCACGAGACGTATATTCGGTCGAGTGATGAAAATGATGTGCTTAACATTTTCCGGTGGATTTACACCTACTTTCAAAGGAAAATTGTCTACAACATCGTGTTCTAAGATAACAGCATATTGCGCTATCAGCCCGACGGGTCCTGCTAACCATTCGTCCCATATTATAGCCTGAAATTGAAAAACGAAACAAATAAATAACATGTACAATAAATCGAATCCACCAAACAAAAATGTTTTTTCATGGATTGTACAAACTTTTCGTCCTTCACAGTTCTGAATTAAGCTGAAGAGCTCATTTCTTAACGATTCTTGCAGTAATGCTACATTTAAACGCCCACCGGACAAGTGAGATGACATGTTTAGATGTTTTTGACGTTCGCTCGATATTTGACAGCAACTGATATTTTGACTAATCTCATTGTTGCCATGTATGCTTAAAATAGGTAGGTACTTTTGTTACATTCTTTAAAAAAGTCAATAATACTACACATTTAAAATATACCACGACAATAATGCAACTTATTTAAAAAATGCACCAATATATGAGGTATTTGATTACAATTTATCAATTGATAGTTTAGAATTCTGAAAATAGTCTTCATTATCCGATTTATCATTGCTAAACTGCCCTTTGAACTCATTTATAATGACTTTGGTAGTAAAATATATAACAAATTGTGAGCTCATGAGTTTAATTGAGAAATGAGTTTTTTCTAATACAAAATGAATGTTCGAGTTGAGTATTTAAGGTTAGGTATTAATCTAGCACGGTGACTAGCCTTCTAGAAATATTAGCTTTGTTTCTACGGGACTGATAAATTGTTTGATTTTTTAAATGTTAAATCTATCAATAAACACCGCTACCTAAAACTCTTATTTGTCAAATATGTACATGATTTCGATTTTGAACAAGTTACATTAAATTATAATTTGCCTATATTTCTTGCTATTTTCAGTAGTTATTCATCATCATTCAACAGTAGTTATTACTTCAGTACATATTACATTAGTAGTTATTACTTATAACTTTATTTAAAAAAATATGACTACCAGTTTTATAAATAAAATTATCAGAAGTAATAAATATCGTAAATGAATTGCGCTGTCATAAGTAATATCCACAATGCTTATTTGCTAAAATGTAATTGATTTATTGTTAATTTGACAAATTATAACTTATATATATATACAAGCGATCTAGAATTCACAATTCACAACATAATACGAAATTCTAGATAATACAGATTTAAAGCTGTAAGTATATTATATACTCGGATGTACATTATTATGTGTGCGGTAATTATTTGTCTTCTTCGTAGTATCAATCCGGTGGATTGGTTTGCAGCAACAGAATCTTGCATCTCGATCTCCATTCCTCAAATTATTTGTACATAACTCAAAATTCTTCATTTATTGATCAGTGTTTATTTTAGTTTATTTATTCGAAAATTGAGATTAAACACAATACAATCTTAATAATTCCTTTTGAAATAATATGTTCTATGAAATATAAATAAGAAACAAAAATTAATAAATGAATGTTCTATGAGAAATAAAAAATAAAATGTTTTCATTAAAATTTACGATAAAATAATCATATATTTCTTTAAATGAAAATAATATTGAAATAAGAGTATGCGTAATACACTACAATGTTTATTATCAACCGAGTATACATATATTATAATATATAAAACATAAATAAGACCTAAGAAAACAAAATTTTAACTATCGAAATAAAAGTATAAAGAAAGAAATATAATAATATAACGTCCCTTGAAATGCATATCAACTTATGCCGTTATTGCAATTGATAATTTTTCAAATAATACATTCATACAATACACAAATTAATGTCTACATATTTGTGTGTAAAATAGTAATGTTATCACGCAAATAACAATTTGTAAATCTTGCCCTTTTGAAAAAGGTATTTTAAGTAAGCACTACGATGCTTAAACGATATTTATTTTTGCCAAATGAATCCATGGCTGAAAGATTTTTCGTGCTGAATACAGCGCGGCATTATTATCATTACCATTCAAACCTGCGCTTTTCACCCGGGAAAACTAACGCTGTGATCGCTGTTTCCACGGGCACCAAAACAGGTTGCTATCAGTCGGCATCCAGGCGTGCGCCGTGAGGACGTCTCGTACGTGGACGACACTTGAAAAAATGGCGTCATTGATTTTCAACTGAAAAACCTTCACGCTACAGCCTCATAGCGTAATACCTAACCTAAAATCTCGCGAATCTTTTTAAAGTACGGCCTAAAATTAATTATTCTCGTATGACTTGAGAACGTTCTATAAAATTCAAATTTCTCGACACTCTCCGGTTTCAGTGGGGTGAGGACATGGCGTCTCAAACGGGAGGTGAGTTTTTTTGTTATTTTGTTTTGTTATTTTTCTCGAATGCGACGGTGTGTCAACATGTTTTGATCGGAGAGTATCCTTTTTTGATGTTTAATCGTTTATTTATTTTAATCGTCGTCCGTTAATGCGGTTGTTTATGCATTTCCGGCGAATGCCCTGATAATTTGACAATTTCGATAACATCTGTTTCATGTGGGCGCGTTGATACACGCTTTTATTCACATATTATTATTGTAGTGAGTGGAGTAATGACACGTTTTTAAGTTGATTGCATTTGCGTTGTTTTTAACAGATGTGAAGTATATATTAGTAAAAATAATTATATATATACTATTTAAAACATATTTAAACCTACAGGAGTTGACAAACTTGTAAAAATATGTTAAAGTTCTCACATAGGTACTTGGCAAAATAAAAAAGAGCTTCTATTATTAATACAATTACCATTTTCATATTTTAAATATTTTTAAAGTTAATTCTTATACATCTGAAAGTAATAATAATATAATTATCTTCTTTAGGTTTATCAAATAAAATTACTTTAATTGAATTCTCCGAGAGGTAAATATTTTTTTTAAATTGCAATCTTCTATTTCGAATAATTTTGAATTATAATGGAACACGTTTTCAACACGGTACATGAACAATATGTGAATAATTTTTCTTGCTACCTCATTTTTAACATAGTAAACAAACATGATATCGTACATAATTGCAAGTTTTTACAATAATTATTGTTATTTCGTATTTGTGTGTCAATCTAAGAGTATGTATTCCGCCAATGTTAAAAAAGCTAAAGCCAAAATCTGAAAAATAATCATGCTTTTTACCTCGTGTTCAACGTATGCTAGGATGATTTATATTACCACATTTTGTTGAGGTAATATCTTATATGATATTTATGGAGCTGCAATTTGAAGCTGTTGAGTATATACTTTTTTAACAATTTACTCACTGAACGAGGCAATAATTTGCAAACTAACTAGTCTGTCTTATGTGTGAAACTGATAGGAGATCGATCAGTCTTCTAGTAGTTTCTTGAATGCGATGCGGGCGGTCCCCTCTATATTTATTTATTAAAATACATTGTAATAAAGACAATTTAAATTAGAATTTATTATATTTAATATTGGTAAATAATTTATTTAAATTAGTAATACAAAATATTACCAAGCTACATTCACGCATTGTTGGCTATTGGTATAATAGGTATATGTTATTTATTTTTAGTTACTAGTATTAATTTTATTCAACAATTAAAAACCGCATGTTTACCATTATTACCAATATTTTCTAAGGATACATTATTAAAATAATAATGTAATTCGGTTATTCTTCAGACAATTGGTTTTGTTTTGAATTTTGAGTTGTTGTTTTAATTTTGAATATTAGAATGAAATCATTCCAATATTCAAAAGAAAATATTCGCGATCAGTGACAAAGTCATTAGAGATGTCAAACATTATGACCAATCTGTACTAAGAATTAATAATTAAATTGGTGGGTACTTAGGTTATTCTTCAGAAAAACAAAATTGTTTTGAAATATAAAATGGCTTATATTGCATTCCAATATTCAAAATCAAATACACGCGATCATTTTAATAGTTCTTTGCGATTTAAAAGAATATAAATAAAACTATATAATTATAATAATACAATTAAAGGCCAATCGGAAAAAATAATTTGACCGTGTTAAAATACATACACAAACATATTTGCCGGCGGGTATAGCTCAATGGTCAAAGCATTTGCTTTGCAAGCCAAAAGTCGCGGGTTCCCCCGACTGAGATAAAAAATAATTTTTAATCGATTTCTGAGCTCTAAAATACCCCCGGTTGGTGTGAATTTCACCCCTCACTCGTAAAATGACAGTAATAGCCTAATAATTAAAATTAGTGGTAGACGAAAGTCTTCCCGTGAAGACTACCTATTCATAGTAAATTCCTGTAATAATAAGGATGATGCGTGTATCTCGGGCTGTAGTACGAATTTTTGAAAATAAACAGCCTAATAAAATAAGCAAATTTGCCGGCGGGTATAGCTCAATGGTCAAAGCGTTTGCTTTGCAAGCCAAAGGTCGCGGGTTCGATCCCCGATGGAGATTAAAAAAAAAATGATTTTTCATAAATTTCTGAGATCTAAAATACCCCCGGCTGGTGTGAATTTGACCCCTCACCCGTGAAATGCCAGTCATAGCCTATTGATTAAAATTCGTGGTAGACGAAAGACCACCTATTCATAGTAAATTCCTGTAATAATAAGGATGATGCGTGTATCTAGAGCTGTAGTACATGACGTTAGCGGATCAACACTCCACATGCAGCGCCTAGCCATATACAGCATGGTAAGCGTCATAGAATTCCACAGATGAGACTTCAGAATTACTATCACCATATGTCTGTATTCTCCTGTATGTGTTTACATAAAAAAAATGGATCAATATTACGTCTCTTCCAATTATCTCAAATTTGATTAAGATTTAAAAAGAAATTGTTCGTAGGATTAATTTTCAATAACGATAGTACTCGTGTACACATCGCGCACGTGTTTGTTTGATTGATACTCGAAATTATTTGGTAATATTTTATACAGCCTTGAATACGTTACTGAGAAGAAATGTCTACAAAAAATGATTATATCGACGCGATTTTTCTTTATATCAACAACGACCCGTGGCATTCTTAAAAGATAATAATTGATTTACTCAGACTAGGATATTATTCGAATGAAAATAATGTCCATGAAAGTTCGAGATTTGGCACTGTTTCAAATTTTCCATAAGGAAAATAATTCCGTACAACAAATAAAATATATAGATTTGTCATGTTATATATGAAGTTATGATACATATGTATGTCCCACTCTTTAGAACTCGTGATAAGGTTTTCATTAACTAGATTATGTTAATCACGGTATTAACCCTTTCATTACGGCTCGGTGGAATACAAATTATACTGTCAATTATAAAACTAGTATTTTAAGCATAAATTTACATATCTGGTTGATTTTCATATGTGACATTGGTTCTTGTATCCTTTAGCTATCAGGTGATGCATAAAAAACTATTCTAAGAAAGTAGCAAAACGATATATCACGGCTACCGATGTCAACGGTAGGGGAATATTACACGGCATATATCGAGTACCGATGCGAACAGGTACGAGTACCAATACGAAATAATTTCCTCTAGTGTCAATTTAATCTATTAAAAATGGTCAAACAGTAAGTAATTATTGTTTTTAGTGCTCTTAAACAATATATTTTAAAGGAATTTGTAAGATTAATTAATTTGGTGAAATTTTTAAGTACGAGTAAGTACTTTTAACTAAATGCACGCTTATTAGATGGTATTTTTTAGAACTATGTGGACTAAATGTCAATTTAAAATATGAGTACACGTTATACATTTAATTACTCGTTGAAACGTGTTTCAATTAATTATTATTGAATTATTCGGCTTGGGTGAATGTAAATTAAACCAGTATAGTGACTGATTCGTCTTAACTACGGGAAATCTCTTTATCGAAATACCTATCGTCGTTCTTGTTAGTTGGGTATAGCCACCTCGTAATGGTCCGACTTCAAATGTATTGGACTAATCATCCATTATTAAAAAAAAAAGAACAAACAAATTTGTATTATTATGTGGACTCTATCCTTGTACGTTGTTAAAAACCATATATGTAACCCAGGTCTACCTTCGGATGCAAATATATCTTAAAACTAATTAATTTTTTAATTTTTATTAGAATATTATTTTAATTCTATATATATATTTAATACTAGTTTCATCGCAGGTCAGTCTGGGCATAGCAATGGCGTGATTCGCCGAGCGGTATGAATACCTGGGCATAAGTTGGTTTCCAAGGTCCGCGGTTCGCATCCCGCTTCTGCCGTTATTTTTGTGCTTGGATTGACGCGTTGAAAAAAGAATTTTATGTTTAGTATATGTATATTTAAGTAATAATATCTTAAAACGATTGGAGGTGACATAACTGTATACAGGAAATTTGTTCTGTCTGTATATAACATAATACTTAAGATATGAAATGTCTATGGTCTATAGAAAACAAATAAAGGATTCAACCACGGTTTATTTCAATAGACAACACATAATTATAATACGTGTCGCTTGCAAGAACTTGTTTACGAAACGATATGCCCCATAAACGCCCTGTAAAGATGTACGTATTTGATTATTATTTGGTAAAGGCTCAACGCCGTAATAAGATTATTGCGACTGCCGCAAAAGCGATATTGTAAGCGAAAAGCTTCCAGAGCCGTTGCTCACGTGGAGCTGCATTTTGCGTCACGGATACGGTAACGTGAGACTTCTATCAAACTCTTACGGACGCCACAGAAACTTGTCGGAATTCTCAAAACTTCACATCGTAGATAAAGTTTTTTTTTTATGAAAATGAGATGGATTGAGGTCTCTCTTCTTGGACGGCATCCCATTTCTAGGAACTTTTCCCGGCGGGGAACGCATTTCTTTTTGGACTGAACAAAAAACGGGAAATGTTTAAAAATCTTATTATTTTTCTTAGTAGATACTCTTTAATTTTTTTGTTTGACCTTATTCAATGCTTGAAATAAAAACTGAGGTTTTTTTTATTATAAACTTATGTATTAACTAAAAAAGTAAGTTGTATATTTAATATGCCAGATCAGAATCGTAAATATTTATATTTTTTATGGAAGTATAATTTCACCAGAATAATTTGAATGTATCAAATAAATGACAAAATAATCACTAATTCTTAATGATTACAAAGAAGCTTTTGTAACAAAAAAAATATATATTATAATTTTCGCTTCAGGAGGTTTATTCAACCAGTAAGGCACTTGCTTGGTAATCCCAAAGTTCTTGAACCGATCGCTGCCTAGCACCCAAATTCCCAGTGTTCTCCCATCCCCAACCTGTTTCCTATACATACTACATAACTTTATAACAACACATCCATCTATCCCTCACTTGACCTTTATCGACCGGCTGAGTCGCCCTTTAGAATTGAATATTCCAGGCCTCGGGAGCTTCGGGCTAATCACTCGATTTCCTTAAACCTCCTTGATAACTAAGCGTTAGGACCAGCCTCGGACAGAATCTCCATGAGTAAAACCTACGCTTTCCATTATTTTCTTATTTACTCTTGAATAATATGACTAGAAAGCAATCCGCCAAAAACCTTCCTGAATTGATATGATACAATTACAATAACAATAACGAGAAGGATACACTTAAGCTAATAATACAGAAATTTACCCGAAATATTGCCTTAAAAGCCTAAATTCAGATTCGCAGATTTCTAAATTTATCAAAGAGTGGAGATACAATTAAGAAAGCTTCATCCTGCAGTGGACGGATACAATAGCTGAAGATATTTTTGAAAAGTAATAATAATATCATTTAAATAATATCGTATTATTTCTGCTAAATATCCGTGAACTTTCGTATTTTAAGAGATTAACTTTCCTCCGTTGGAAATTCCATTCGATCTTACCAACACTAAATCTTTGAATCTTCATGACTTAATGAATAAAAGAAAAACTTTTCCGTAAATTGAACAGCCAGTTTGATAATGAATATCATTATCTGATTTGACAAAAGCGTATTCTTTTTATTATTACTTTTTCTTATGGCAACTATTTTTTTGGCAGTACTTAATCAATTAATGGGCAATAATTATTCAGCAAACGGCAAGTAATAAATACCTAAAAGGAAGTAAAAAATAATCATTCGGCAGTAGAAAAATAAAAAATGGCAGAAAATAATTAATTAATGTTAATTAATAATAGTTTAGTTTATGTTTCCATTTATGGGTTAACTATTCATTCACTTTATATGAATTATTACCAATATTGAATATATTACTGCCATTTTAATTTTATAACTGACCACATTCATACTGACACAGTGAACACTGCCAATTTATTTAGTACAATGCCGGTTACTTTTATTTACTACCAATTGATTTAACTTATTGCCAAAACCTTGAATTAGTTACTGAACAAAGAAAAACAGGCATTTTTTCATTAATATTGCTTAAAGAAACAACAGTTATAGTTTACCTTCTACTGCGGCATTCAAAGAAAATGTTGTATTTTATTTATATTTTATAATCTTTTTATATTCTGAGTATTTGATTAATAATTTAAATAAAACTAATTAAATATTTAATAATCTTAGAATCTATGAATTTCATATTGCATTAAATTAAAAATAAGTACAAAATTATGTCGTCATAATATAATATATCTAACTTTTTAACATAAATACACTCCGACGCTCAATATCCATTAAATCCTTTACATTTTTGTCAATCTTAGTTGTTAATTAATTTAGAAATTAGAATTTCAAATTCAGTACTACTTCATAATTCAATTTCAAAACAACTCTTAACTCTGCAAACTGCGTGCTTTGTTATAAATTGTTTTATTTTCCTTTTTTCAAAAGAATAACAACAATGGCGGCGACATTAAGTTTCTTGTCGGATCCACGCGTACAAACTTGAGGATACAAACACAGTACCAACGTATTAATATTCATTATTTAGTAGAAGTTCATTTCCTTTCCCCTTTACCAGGCAGCCGGATTTCTGATAATAATTCCGACTCGTCTTATCAGCTCTCGCAATTATTAAGTTGTGGTCTTATTTGAGGTTGAGAGATTTTCCTAATCTTTCCCACGGTCGTTATTAATATTATTTACAATTACAGAATTTCAAAACGTTTAATAATATACAATTTATGTATATTAAAAATATATTTAATACAAATAATGTATGATTTGGTTGATGAAACCTTTTTTAAACATCTATTTAGATTTTTATTGACATACTTTAAAAAAATGCGTTATGATTGCTAGAACCAAAACTAATGTATTTGTCGGAATTTGGGAGTGTTGTGATCGGTGAATTGCTGAAAAGAAATTATTATGCGTGTTAGGAAGAGATCAATGGAAATACACGGACATACCGAACATTGAAAGAAAATAAATAAGAACACGGTGTAATGTCACGGGGAATTTAATGTTAGTAAGTAAACTTAATATTTAAACAGGTTTAAAGGGGAAAAGTTACAGAAGATTTTCATAAGATTGAATTGATTGAGCAAAGAGATTATATTTATTGGCTAATTCTAGAAATTTTTCGGAATAATGAAATGTTACCAGTAGGAAGGTGTGATTTGACGTTCGTAGATCGCCACGTAACACAGTGATTTCTTTGACGGGCGGCTTAATGAGTGCCCGGTTAAAGAGGCGTCGAGTGGAGAGAAAAGAGAGCTGGTCCGTCTAGTCGTCTGCTTATACAGGTATAGAGTCAGCTCGACTCCCACCTTGATCGGTGCAATAGTACTTGAAGCGACCTCTGGTGACGGTGATTCTACCAACATATATGGAATATATAAGGCAAGATTATTAGACAGGCATAGATAGCGAAATTGGTACAATTGATAAAACAAAAGTCCGCCACATGTTAATCAGCATAATTGAATATTTGAATTTTAGTTTTTTTCTATTATGTTTTAAAAGCGATATTAAATGTAATTTAGAATAATAAATTCGCAAGTAATTTAGAATTTCAATCTTCAATTTTAAATATCTTTCTTTGGTGTTCCACGATTCTTTTTATGTCAGTTCATGGAAAAGGTTTTTATTGAAACGTAAATATTTTTGTGCGGCGAAGTGAACTTAATATTTAATATTAAGAGAGAGAAGCAATCTCCTTTCAAAATAGAAATGATGAAAGCGGTTAAATATTTCATGTAAATTATGTACATATTTGAAATGAAAGAACAGAGTTTTTCAAAAATTTACTTATATACCCATCTAACTCGTGCCGGGGATTTAGATGATGCGAGTAATAAACTGCTTAAATATTATAAGACCTTAATTTGTATTAACACCCCTATTACTTAAGAAAAAGCTATTTCACATCGCCGATCGTTATTAGAACGCGTGGTGGAGGAATGAAGAGCAGTTGAGCAACACAAAGACTTTTTTAGAAGCACATTGAGATATATTTAAACAAAAGATTGTCAAACTTTCGGTCTGCTCGAGGCAGAAAATGACGTGTTGTTAACGCCTGGAGCAGACACAGACTGACGGCTGGCCACTCAGCGCTCGTAGTCGGTGAAATCCAGCAAATGTACCGTGCACCAGACGTCTAGAGCGCTCCACGTCGTTACATATGAATCCAATGCCATGTACAATACTAATGAGACACACCCGTGACCAAACTTGTCAAAAAACCAATACATTTCCGACGAGCAAACAAAAATGTAAGATGAAAGATCGCATATCAAGGTTTTCGGCACCAGCCTGTAAGGGCTATATTAAGCTGATATCAATGTATAGTACCCTCTTTTGATTGTTTGAATTACATTTTATTGCTTCTAGATTCGATTTAAAACATTATGATTGCGATATTCAAATTAAACGATTCTGATTTTGTAACTTTGTATCCCTTCCTAATGTAGGGTATGCAATATAATAAAACATCCTAATGTAGGGTAAACAATATAATAAATATACACGATGAAGAAATTTGTTGTAGGTATTAACATCCCCTATCTTTATAAAGGCGACAACAGGTCGCAGGGTCATCATTGGGATGCATGGAGGAAGGATGCAGAAGCAGGTCGCAAAGCAAAGAATTTGTTTGGAAGCACAATTCGCGTTTATTTCCAATATAAGACTTTGGTTTTCCCGCCCGACAGTAACAGTTGTATCGTGGATAGCTGTCGGATGGAGACTGTCCACGGATACGGGCTGACTGACGGCACAGTAATAGTCAGCGCGCCAAAGATTATCGCGGCTAAATAATAAACCAAAATTGACAGTTGAACCATTATGATATGGAGCAACTGTCAAAACAAATTTAATGGCGTATGCAAACGCCGTGTATTATATATCAAATTAAGACTAACATTATTAGATGTCCATGTCAGGCCAGTGAACAAAAATAAGAGGCAAAATATCGTTTATCGAGACTTTTCGGAATCAGCCTGAAAGAGCAATACCGGGTCGATATCAGTATTGATTTCTTTAAAATATAATTGTTTCGTAAAAGTAACTCACTGTTGTATTTGTAATGTAAGTAAATTTGATTATGTCCGCCTTCTTTTAAGAACACATTTTTTAAAGCGGTTTCTAAGCTATAAATACCTCGGCTGGTGTGAATTTGATGCCTCACCCGTAAGATGCCAAGCCTGTTAATCAAAATTGGTGGTAGACATAGTGAATTCTTGTAATAATAAGGATTACGCGTGAATTTCAAATTGAAATTCCACAGGGCTCTGTGCTGTCGCCCACTCTTTTCCTTCTGCATGTGAATGATTTGCTTCAATGCGCAAACATTCACTGTTACGCCGACGACAGCACTGTCCATGAGAGTATAATCTTCCAAAAACCTCCGAAACATTCGGAACTATCTGCTGCTAGGGAATCTCTGGTGGAGAAGATGAACATGTCTCTTGAAAGGGTTTCACGATGGGGCGACCTCAACCTCGTCAGTTTCAACATTTCAAAAACCCAATCATGTACTTTCTCCACCAAGAAGACTGCTATGGATCCTGTATCTTTCAACGGTTGTTCTCTTCCGAAAGCAAGCACCATCAACATGCTTGGATTATCAATATCGAATAATGTCAAATATTACGAGTCAATTAAGTGTAAAGCCGGTCTCGCTTCCAAAAAACTAGGTGTATTATATAGATCACGTCGGTATTTCAACGATAAACAACTTCTTCTTCTATATAAAGGACAAATCCGACCTATCCTTGAATACGGCAGTCACCTTTGGATTGGAGCCCCAAAATACCTTCTAAACTTAATTGACTCAGTTCAAAGAAGAGCAATTCGTTTGATAAACAATGACACCCTTACGTCTAATCTACAATCAATGGAACACAGACGTAAAGTTGGTTCTCTTAGTCTTTTCTACCGTTATTACCACGGTCGCTGCTCTTCGGAACTTAAAGAACTAATTCCTCCTGCACCCACTCACAGCTGACAAACTCGTCTTACACTTGCCGAACATCCATACACGGTTAATATATGTCGACCAAGAACTGGCAGCTTCCAAAGTTCCTTCCTTAATGCCACCGGTAAGCTATGGAATGCTCTTCCAGCGTCTGTATTTCCTCCTTCCTACAATCTGGATCTCATCAAGAAACAGATAAATATACACTTGCAATCTCCCCAACCCACACACAAACACGAACACAACACACGTTTCCCGCATGCAGCGTCCAGCCTCCCTGGCTGAGCGCCATAGAGTGCACTGGTCTTGACCGGTTGTGCTCTCCTGCATGCGTTTACATAAAAAAAAAAAGAATATCGGGCTGTAGTCTATGACTTTCATACCAACCGGGAGATAAAGTTTAGAAATTAATGTTTTTTTTTTTTAATAATCGTCGGGAATCGAAATCCACGATCGTCGGTTCAGGGGGCAAATGCTTTAACCACTAAGCTTTACCCGCCGGCGTCACATGTCGGTCATAAACAAGTAATTGATTATATTTTGAGTAATTTCTAGTATTTTAACTTTTTTATAGGCACATATTCAAGTTAATATAATTTATTTAGTTAAATAATTAGGTAAAAGACTAAGATTTTTTTCTCTCGTATAATACTTAAGATAATACAAACAATGAAAAAATATCGCAAAAGCTTCTTTAAGATACAAATAAAACATCGTGAACGAACTTTACATTGTAATTTAGCCTGTATTTCTTTGTTCAGTAACTAATTCAAGATTTTTTTCCGTAAGTTAAATCAATTGGCAGTCAATAAAATTAATCGGCAGTAGACTATAACAATGTGGCACTGTATCACTATGAATGTGGTCAGTTATAAAATTTAAATGGCAGTTATACATTCAATATTGATAAAAATTATAGTAAAATGAATGAATCTTCTTCTTCTTCGTGTCAGGGATGTCTAATTATTTTTTCCCAGTATCTGGCAACGCCGATAGCTCGTGTGTTGCCCAGCATTAGGTCCTGAGATGTGCAGCTTATTATTGGCCACATAGAGCAGTATCTTAGGTGTGAGGCGGTCTGCAGGTCTCAATGAATGAATAATTAATCCATAAAATGGAAACTTGACCAAACCTATTATTAATTGCCATTCATTAATTATTTCCTGTCAATTTATTATTTTTCTACTGCCGATTGATATTTTTCTACTGTTTTGTTGACCTTTTGCTAAATAATCACTGCCCAGTAATTGAATTCAATACCGCCAAAATAATAGTTGCCTAGAAATTTTACGATAATATTACGAAAAACGGGTTTCCAACACCTATTATAATATTAAAATCTTTAATGTTTTACTGTGATTTTATGAATTTTTAACCAATGACTGGTGTGTTCGCCTCATAATTTAATCGCGATGACGTCACGTATCAAGATGGAAAACGTTCCATTCAAATTCAAACTGAAACTCCTCGAGATGATTCCAAATTGAATTTAAAGCAAGCGGAGGAAATTGTTCGTTCTTTGGCGTTATCCAACAATTCTCAGACGAAAGCCCCCAAATTATCTGAGATGAATAATGTTTATGTAGACATTCGGATAATGTACGCGAATGGCCCAAGCGATTCTAATACGCCTTGATCCAATTTGAATTTGAGTTGTGCGCAATTTTCGGATTTGTCGATGTTGGTACATTTATGTTTGGCAAGTGAGATATTTATATAGCGACTGTGTTGTCATTGATTTAACATCGTATCACTTATGCTTGATTTATTATGAATGTGATAAACCTTGCAGATTTAATTGAACCGTCGGAATGTTTGGTGTGTGATGGAAGTGTTGTGATCTGTGGATTGCTGAGATGGAATTGTTATGCGTGTTAGGAAGAGATCAATGGAAATACACGTCATTCCGAACATCTAAAAAAAGAAATAAGAACACGGTATGTTGTCACGGGAATTTAATGTCAGTACGTAAGCTTAACAGTTTTAAAGTTTCAAATGTCAACAGAATATTTACATAAGATTTGAGTTGAATGGTATACGAGATTATATTTAGAAGTGAGATTTAGAATAATGAAATGTTACTAGTAGGTCGTTGTAACTTTAACGGGCACGTAACACAGGGCGTCTTCGGCGGGCGGCTGATGATTGATCAGGTTGCTGAGACGGTTGCGGTCGAGAAGGAAATAAGACTGGTATATATGGTTGTCTCCTTATATAGAGCCAGCTCAACTCATATCTCGATAGGTGCAATAGTATTAGAAGCAACCTCTGGTGACGGTGATTCTAAAGACTTCTATGGGACATACAAGACAAACATTAATAGACAAGAATTAGTTCCCAAATTTGGTACAATTGATAAAACAGAAGTCCGCCACATAAGTTATTGCTGAAAATAGTTATTTAGTATTGTATTATTTATTAGAACACTTACAAGAGAATGCTGATAGACAGGAATTGATAAATCTAATTTTAAATTATAAGTTTATCTATATATAAATATCTGTCTGTGTGTGTGTGTGTGTGTCTATCTGTATGTGTGTCGTTGATGCATTCCGTTACCATTAACCTGATTGCGATAATACTTTGTCGAATTATTGCTGATACTTGAAAAAAAAAGATAGGATACTCAAAATTTGATTTAATTACAAAAATTAATTGAATATTTACGTAAAACATGTTTTCATACAAGACTTTTGTAATACAGAACGGCCAATTTAGAACATTGTGTTTCATTAGCAACGCCGTAAACAAAAATTCATTGACCTGAAGTTGTACTGCCACTACGAGCGCTTAGTGGCCAGTAATTCCAATCTTGCTTCCAGTTGCTCATCTGTTTCATGTGAACGGGTTTGAGCAGTGTGTACTCTAACTGTTTCTAATCTCGCTTCCCGTTGCTCATCTGTCCAGATGAACGGGTTTGAGCAGCGTGTACTCGATCTGTTTCCAATCTTGCTCTCCTTTGCTCGACTGTTTCTGAAGCTCGAGATGCCCTTTTTATTCGTGCTTGAGTTGTACTCTTGACCTATTGCTTTTCGTTTGGGTGGCATAATTGATTTCACAGTGAATGTTACGTTTTGAAATTCACTTTTGAAAAATAAAAATAAATTTATTGACATAATACTAACATTAAGGTTATCAACTGACAATACTTGGTGAAATAATTATAATTTTAGAATTAATTATAATTAAAAAAATATAATACATAGTATTTCATAATATCTTTTTAAATTGAAAGCAAAAATAAATATTATTGTATAATGCTGGCTGTCATAGCTCAATGGTAAAGCGTTTGCAAGCCAAAGGTCGTGGGTTCGATCCCCGACGGAGATTAAAAAAAAAGGATTTTTAATCGATTTCTGAGCTTTAAAATACCCCGGTTGGTGCGAATTTGATCCATCACCCGTAAAATATCAGTCAAAGCCTATCAATTAAAATTGGTGGTAGACAAAAGTCATCCCGTGAAGACCACCCATTCATAGTAGATTCCTGTAATAATAAAGGATGATGCGTGAATCTCGGGCTGTAGTCTTTGACGTTGGCCGATCAACACTCCACACGCAGCGTTTAGCCATATGCACCATGGTAAGCGTCATAGAATTCCACAGATGAAACTTCAGAATTACTGTCACCATCTGTCGGTAATCTCCTGTATGTCTTTACATAAAAAAAACATATTAAAAAATATATAATAACGTGGGACAGTTAAGCATTGTATAAATTTTACCTGTTGCGGCTTTTACCTTGTACACATAAAATAAATACCCATTTGTTATTTCCGAAAGATGGAGCAATAAGAAGAAATTCAGAAACATTAAAAATAATGCGATTTATGTGGGTTTACGGTCTTTTTTTTGAAAATGGCCCACAGGTATTTTAACCGATGGTCGAAGCGGCTATTACGATCCATGCAGTATGAATTTCTGACAGTTTCAGGATTCCACATACGAGCTACTGAAATTCCTCTGAAATGCCTCAAGCGTGAGTAGAGTTAACGTTTCAGTAAAGGCTATACATATTACGTTGATATTAAACCGCTTGAACTGTGGCATTTCAGTTAGTACTTAATTGGGAAAGTGCTTGTCTGCTGATTCATCCATATTAATCTTCTTTGTCAGTCGTTGCCTAACATCAGAGAATTGTTAGTTTTTAAGAATAATTGTAATGTTATGATGTTTTAAATTCGCTCTTAATCATATTTAATGGCTTTATCTTTGTCTTTATCACATACTCCCAGTTTTAAAAATAAAGATGTTGACATCAGCATGATATAAGCTTTGCTAACTGGTACCGAAAAGCTCGAAATACAATCTTTCGTCTCTAATTTTGTTCGCTCATCGACAAGCATGTGCTGTTATTTTGTAATGCGTTAGGAGGACTAGTTATGCGGTGCTGGGTGTTACCGTCAACGGCGCGCGGTGCGCAGTCAGTTGTGTGTCGACGGCGGCGAGGTCGTATTATGGCCGGCCCGGCATGCTATTCCGCTAGGGCTGGAAGTTTGTAAAGTTTATAGAAAATATATATAGTGCTTCAGAATAAGTCTTTGTGTTGTTAATCTGCTCCTCATCCTGCCACCACGAAATTCAATAACGAACTTAGAGAGGAGGATGTAATTACACATAACTTCTTAGGTTTTCATGGCCAGACTTGGTATTGTGGGTTTTGGGTTTAGCTGTGTGTGGCGAATTATCTCGTACCAATATTTTGACCGCCATTGCAGGGGTCTTCCTCAGGGTTTATGACTTTGTGAATCAAGAACAGACTAAACACAGAAATAAACTGCAACGAAATTGTTATAAGATTAGAATTTTGCGACAGAAAATGTATATGACGATGTATTATATAAACAAAATATAGCAAAAAGTAACAATGTCAAAGATCCTTTTTTTTTTCATCACAAATTGAACACTTTTATTAAGACTAATTAAATACCATGTTTTGTATGATACACGCAACACACCAGTGCCGATTTTAGGGGGTGGCGCAGTGGGTCGGCTGCCCAGGGCGCCCAATTAACTAAGGGCGCTAAGGGCGGCCTAAGCTCCTACAGGGGGTGTTTTCTGAAGATTTTCCCTCCCATCCAAAAAAAATAGGGGGCGCCAGATTTTTTTTGCGTAGGGCGCCGCAAGATCTAAAGCCGGCATTGCAATACACACAATAAATATAGCAGCAGTACACAAAGTCTAATATCAGTTTTTAACAATAAAAACCGCAACAACTTATTGTCATGTCACCAAGTAACAAGTACCAGACGATAAAAATGAGTATTACCACAATCTCAAACATTAAAACTCAGTATTATTTCAGTCAATATCCAAGGACGATGGTTAACCTTGTTTTTTTTTATGTTTCTTTTTAGATTCGGCAGCCGACTTCAAGGATCGGCTGATCGGCAATGTGAAACGTGAGGTGAAGCAAGTGATGGAGGAGGCGGTGACGAGACGCGGAGTTAGGGAGGATTCTGGGGCTGTTACTGCTCTGTGCGCTGCCGTGGAAGCCTGCCTCGGCCAGGGCCTTCGTCGCCGGGCCCTGGGCCTCTTCAAGACCTCCTCCACCACAGCACTTCTTCACAAGGTTGCTAAGGTAAATGAGAACTGACCAAGACTTAATGAATCTACCTGTTGTCGTTATGAACATCTGTAATTTTAAGGCGCGCATTCCGGTCAGAATTTTAATACAGTTTCGGTCATTTTTTAAAATTTTCAGAATTTATATTTATCGATCAGAATAACAGATGGCAGTATAAAAAGTTGATTAGTCTTTAAATTCAATTATTATAATTGAAATGACAAGAGCCATATTTTATATTATTTGGTAAACTTAACCTAACCTAATGCAACCTAACTTAACCATACCTATTATAACCTGATTCTGACCCTTTCATTATTTTATTATGACCGCATAATATTTTTTTCTGACCGAAAATTTAATTGTATTCTGACCCATAGTTGATTTAAATTCAGACCAGAAATTTATTTAAATTCTGACCTGAAATTTATTTGAATTCTGACAATCTATATTGTTGCCTAATTTTAATAATTTAAAAATGTTATATTTATACTTGACATACCGAGCAAAATAAATTTGTTTTGAAATAATTAAGTAAAATATAACGAAGGCGAATTTCAGCCATTGGTAGTTGGATATTTTACATTTTTTTTCATTATAATTAAATATTAGTTTTAAAATTTATTTAAACCATCGAAATATATAAATATATTTTTGGTCTATAAATCCATAAAGAATTTAAAGGTTATCGAAATTACATATTTTTTACGAATTAAAAACCTTCAACCAACTACGAGTACCTTAATTGATTTTAACGATTTTATCACCTGTCGTGCCATGTTTTTTTTGTGTCCAATTAAATAAAATTACAATTGAATGATATCTTGCATATTCTCTACATACGATTGTTAAAAAAATATTAAAATATGTATAAATATCATGTTCCTGGAGTGTAAAGGTTAAGGAAAAAAATTACCATCGAATTTGACAAAGAAAACCTCATCTTGAGCGTAGGATTTGTTGTATTCTTCTCCGCGAAATGTGTTTTGAAATCATGATATTTTATACATCGTGTTTTGAAGAAAAAGTTAATGGACTCCACCTTTTTAAATGACAATTAAGAACTTAACACAATTATCTTCTCCAAGGTCAATGTTCAGAAACGCCAACCTGACAATAGAACTGACCACTAAGCTTCGCGTTAATACCTTTTGTTCTCTCGGCAAAACCGTCAGATATTTTCCAACAATGGAAAATAGGTTTTCTCCGATATTAAATTTGAAATTTTATATACGTTTATCATGTGAGAGATATAAAATACAATAAAGATAAATTTATTTTATAAAATATTGCGTTGTTTTTTATTTTCTCGGTTGTCTGTGGAATTTATTTAACCCTTTCGTAACGGCTCGGTGGAATAAAAATTGTACTTTCAATACGGCGTGAATTTTTCAAACCATTTTATTTGCTTAAAACTAGTATTCGAAGCATAAATGTACTTACCTGACCTATTTTCATATATCACATTGGTTCTTGTATCCCTTAGCTATCAGATGATGCATAAAAACTATTTTATTTAACAAACGTTCATTATGTAACTCCATTCATGTGGTGACATTGACACATGTGGTTTAGAGAAAAATCGGTCCTGTGACGAAACCTAACGATATTTATTTACATGCTTTACAGATTGCTGTAAAGAATACATGTAGGTTGATAAAGGGAATGACGGCACTTCAAATTTTTTAACGTATGAGTACTGAAAGTAGCAAAACGATATATCACGTCAATCGATGTCAACGGTCGAGGAATGTTTGACGGCATATACCGACAACCGATGCGAAAGGGTTAAAACCTGCGTTTCCGTATTTTGGCAAGAGGGTAACATTTGGGAATTATTTACAGTTTATTTCGTAATCTCTGTTTTACAAGTGGTACTTTGTTTTATTTACAACGCCAATAACACTTTTTTCGAGAACAGTTTCGACTGCAAAATTACCAACCGTCAAGCGGAGAAAACTGTTTGAGCTGTTTTTCTATTCCGTAATCTCGCAGGTATTTATTTCGAAGACATTTTCTTTATTGGAGGCGGCTCAAGCCGTAACAATAAACCCACGTACTGACTAATGTCTACCGTTAGGAGCCTTTAAAAGCGAAAATTAAGTGCCTTGGCCACGCCCTCGCACTTTTCGTAACCGGCTTAACATATGCGAAATTTGTTTGAAGGTTTATGACCACATTGTATCAAGAAAAATACCTTTGTCCCACATTATTTCAAGATAAATGTGAAAATTACCTTTGTCTATCGTATTTTTAAAGGCCTACCTTAAAATATTGTATTCTTATGTATTCATTGATTTTGACTTGCTTTAGATATTTTTTTCGGCTTTTATAAACATGTTTTTATTTTATTTTTTTAACCGCCTTAATATAATCTTTTGTCATAGAGTATTTGCCACAGATTGTTAATTTTTATCTTCGTAAATCGTAGAAAAAAATAATAAAACTGCTATAGTATTTCTTTTACTTGCTTATTTTATATAAAATATATGTTTTTGTATCGAACTTGATATTTCAACAACGCTAATAACATGAATGCATTGGTTTCTATTATACTTGTGCTACATTTTATAGAACAAAGTTAACGAAATAAGTCGTCAAATATAAGCAATAAAAAATAGGACAGATATATGCCCTAAAATACTTTTGAAACTAAGAATAAGACAATAAAGGGTTTTAAAAACGAAAAAAAAATGTATCTGTACCATAAATGTGTTGAAAAACGTACTCGTATATATTTTAACTTTTACTGTACACATGTTGCTTGGTGTTAATAGAAATATCAATGTTTTGAAAAACATATGTATTTTTGGTATAAAACATGGACATTGCAGAAGTGTTGTCATGAACATAAAAGTAATTTTAATTAAAAAATATATGTTGTACTATATTTGTTGTAATACCGTTATTTATTTATTTTTTCTCTGAAAACCGATTATCTTTAAGGTTTAAATATCATTATCCATAACGTACGATACATAAAGCTCCAACTAAGCATCACTAAAAGTTGAAGAACACTCTCCAGACGGTTATCATATTCGATCTCATAAAAGACTTTGACGTCGCGGTGAACCAAAATGAACAAGTTGTCCCCCAAAAATTTCTCTCCGGGTGATTTCACTTTTAATGAAAAGGAACTAGCGCTTCTCTGAGTCGACTTAAAAGGCTTCAGCTGGATTGCAGATCGCTCACATCAAAATTATTATTATGAGGGAAAATTCCATTCACGAACTGGCAACACTGAAATGGAACGAATAATTTAAATAAGTAGATACCTATCTGATGAAAAATACGAAACTTTAAATTATTAATTATTATTAAATTTATATTAATTAACTATATATTTAATTAATGTTATTTTCAAATATATTTTATGGAATACATTCATTACAACATGTAGAAAAAATAAATATCATTTGAAATATTTTAGTACCC
This sequence comes from Glossosoma conforme, assembly GCA_022606575.1. NCBI lineage: Eukaryota > Metazoa > Arthropoda > Insecta > Trichoptera > Glossosomatidae > Glossosoma > Glossosoma conforme. The sequence continues at coordinate 1,501,365 of JAGTXR010000046.1, forward strand.
AATTAATATACAACGAATATTATGATTATAAGATGTTTTTCAGTTCCAATTTTTGAAAAATTATATGCAAAAAAAGTTACAATATATGTGCCCATAATTATGACAGAGGCGTAGGTCAAGGAATTGTAAAAAACGAGTTATTCATTCATTTCAGTTCTTAATGTTGTGAATTAATATAATCTTCATCCAAAATTAATTTAAAAAATATAAATACGGCATTGTATGCAACATGAAGTTGTCACTTTCAATGGTTTTCAACCAAAATCAAAACACAAGCCTTTGAATATCTCAGAACGAATAAAACATGACTTTCATAATCATGGGCACATATTGATAAGGTTATTTTTCAACATGACAACGCACGACCCCATGTTGCAAATGTTGTAAAAACTACCTGGAGAACCTTAAATGGGAAGTCCTACCCCACCCGCCGTATTCACCAGACTTAGCCTCCTCCGATTACCATTTGTTCTAATCGATGACTCATGGACTGGCTGAGCAGAGATTTTCTTCTTATGACGATACCGAAAAATGGGTCGATGACTGGATTGCCTCAAAAGACCAAGACTTTTTCCAGCGTGGAATCCGCATGCTACCTGAAGGATAGGAGAAGGTCGTAGCTGCCGATGGACAGTACTTTGAATGATCTGTGTCTGATAGTTTTCTCAAAATAAACTGTTGGTTTTTTATAAAAAAACGCTCATTTTCAATGCGTATAATTTTCGTATTCTTTAATCATAAAGAATGTAATTAAAGATCGGGATCATCTAAAAATAATCAAAAACAAATAAAAGATATTCCGAAAGTTGTTTTGATTGAAGTTCTTTTCGATTATATTCATTCTGATTGTTTCACAGAATAAAAGCGGAGTTTATTTGAGTTTTTCCCTCTCGTAGAATGGCGAAAGTTTATTTTTCATTTTGTCCCCAGTTACCGAAAACAATACGTTTTCCCCCGATAAGGACCGCTACATGGGCGACATTGAAAAGTTTTTTTGATGTTGTTTTCTTAACGCAGACATGCTTTCTTCTCGTTCAATGGATTTTTTTTTCACACTTTTTCCTCTGAATTCAAATATGTTCGGTGAAACACATGATAGATAAACTGTATGATATTATTTTAATTTTATAAGTATTTCAGTATTAATATAAACTTTAATATACTTTTTAATTATTATTTTTTATTACTATCCATAAGATGACACAATATAAAGTTAAATAAGTTTAAAAAAGCCGGCGGGTATAGCCTAATGGTTAAAGCGTTTGCTTGGCAAGCCGAAGGTCGTGGGTTCAATCCCCGTTGGAGACTAAAACAAAAAAAAATCTTAACAATATCTGAGTTCCAAAATACCCTCGATTGGTGTGAATTTGATCCCTCACCCGTAAGATGCCAGTCATAGCCTATTAATTATAACAGGTGGTAGTAAAAGTCGTCCCACAAAGACCACTCATTCACAGTAATTCCTGTAATAATAAGGATGATGCGTGAATATCAGACTGTACTCTATGACGTTGGCGGATCAACACTCGACACTCCACATGCAGCGCTTATCCATATGTAGAATGGTAAGCGTCATAGAATTTACATGAGACTTCAGAATCACTATCACCATCTGTGAGTATTCTCCTGTTTGTGTTTATATAAAAAAAAAATGCGTGCATTTTGGAGGGGTACTGGATGCGGCTTTACGTAGCCATCCAGCGGTGATCCGGTGCTTCTCTCACTGAGAGTCAGTAGTTGATTAAAATTAAAATTGTTTTGACTTGTATTTTCATGTTTTTTGTATGTCTATCTAAAAAAAAATGGTTGCAGAATAAATAAAATTATTATTATTTTTAGTTTTAGTTTTAGTTTTAGGTGATTTCTAAAATTAACAATTAATTTGTATGTTCACCCACCACATTAATTAATAACAATGTCATTAGCAACAACCCTTTCAAAATAATAGTAATCTAATGTAAGCAATTGTAACCACGCATAATTAAATCAAATATACACCAAATTACTTTGCTGAAATTTGAATTGTTAAGCTTGATAGCCACTAATTTCAATTAACTATAAATTTTGACTCTCAACATTAAGAAGCCCGCCATTCTTGTCAACATAATGTATACGTCTTATAAATAATATTCTCTATAAAAGATTGATATCAGCTTGATATAGCCCCTAGAGGATGGTGCCGAAAACCTCGATATGCGATCTTGCGTTTCTTTTAGTTCGCCCGTCGGACATGCATGTGTCGCCATATTTGTTTTTTGACAAGTCCGGTCACGGGTGTGTCATTAGTATTGTACATGGCTTTCTGTCGTTGGTACGCCATTAGTTCTGTGGATGCCACAAAATGAATTTTGGCGCTGGGTGTTCAGTGCCGACCACGGGCGCCCGGTGGCCAGTAGTCAGTTGTGTGCCGACCGTGAAGAGTAGCGAGTGTGATCGATCTGGGGCCTTAAGCAAGCAAGTTCATATGTGATGGCCGCTTAAATGTATAAAATAATTAAACAAAGATCGTCGGTGGGTGGTTGGGAAATAATATAAGTAACCTTAACCTATACGGTCATATAAAATAAAAGTCAGAATGGCTTAGCGAGAGCTAATGCAAGTAACCTTAACTCATACCGCCATATAAAATAAAAGTCATATTTGCGTTCGTATATGCGTTCAAAAAAATAACAGGCTTCAAAATTGCAAAAAAAAACAATGTCTACAATTTATAACATTTTTTGAGACTTTCTGCCTACGTTTACGTTTTAAATATACTCTGTATAATTATATACAATACTCTGTATAATTATATAAAACTGTAAAATAACATAGATGAATCCCACGCCACACACAAGATCTTATCTTTAAGTGGTGTGGTAAGCGAATGTAAAAAAAGAAAAAAAAAAAAAAAAGCATATGGATATGATTATAGAGAAAATTAGGCACTGAATAAATGTTGTAGTCAAGTAAAAATATAAATTATAAAGTGTTTTTAGGTACTGTTTAAAATATATAGATGTGTTATTTAATTTTAATAGAGAACTTCAATTTTCATTACAGTACAGTTAAGCGATACTTTTACTGTTATTAATTATTGCGAAAAGTTCTATCAGCCACTATGATTTTAAAATATGCTGAAACATTAAATAAACGAGTGCTTGAAGTAAAAGTCTTAAAATAGCAATTTATCTTTTTGGATTCATTGGTCGGGTAAAGCTGGATATTCCGGCAGGGATAGTCTGTGGCGTGAGAGAGTTGTGGTTCTAATCCCAGTTTGGGGCAATCAGGTGAGGGATTCATCCCTCGTGCACAGAAGGATTCATACCAAGATAGGATTTAGTTGAATACATTTGTAATCGGTCATTAGTATCCGTTCCAAAAATTTAACGCAATCGCACCGTAACGACCGAGTATTAAAAGCTATTTGCTAATTAAACTTTGAGAAGACTATTTAAGTTTCAATTAATACAATGATGACTTTTTAATTTCTCGAGAGCCTTGGCCTAATCACCTGATAGTATTCAAATAAACTGATTAATAATCGTTGTAATATGTTTCGAATATTTTCTGCATTTTCTTCAGGCTTATTGGCTAACATCCTGTAAATAACTGTACATAGAAAGTACTAGGAGGAGCTTTGGGTGTAGAGATAGATTTAGAATACGTAAATATATATACATTTTTCAGTGATTTCAAATATTTGAATTCTTACATAAACCCGGATTCTAGTAAATTTTCCAACAGGATCATGACAAAATGATGTATGTATAAGGAATTCTCTGATGGAGTACATCATCCATGAGAATAGGTGACACGTTTTGTGTTGTCGCCTGGGAGTCTCTTTTTTAGGAGGACTTTTATGAACTGCTGCTTAGTTCTGACGGTGTTATGCTGTTAACCTCATCATCAGTAAGCCTCCCGCATGAGTCTCCACCCTCTTCGATCCCCTGCCTTCCGCATCCAGGTGACTCCTACTATTCCTTATGTGTTTAGTTCATCTTGCAGGGGTCGGCCAATGCTTCATTTGCCATTTCTTGCGGTTATCTTTTAGCGACACTTCTGGCATGGATCTCTCTATAGCTCGCTGGGTGATTTTTATTTTATGGGTAAGACTTGCTATTAGATTCCACGTCTCTGCGCCATAAGTCAATACAGGGAGGATGCATTGGTTAAACGCCTTAGTTTTAAGACATTGCGGAATTTTCGCTCGTAAAATGTACTTTAGTTTTCCAAAAGCTGCCCACCCCAGTTGTATGCGCTGTTAATCTACATCAAGGATATCGTCGGAGTAACGCGCGCAGTTATCAAGGCCGACATGAAAAAGACTCCTAGTTTTTGAACTGTTTGTCAGATGCATAATCGTACCTTGTGTGTAACTTGCAAGGTACCACGCCCAACTGTGTTTTTTTAAAGTTAAAATAAAACAGTAAAAAATAACATAATTGTACCTTTTTGTATTTTAAAAGCGTCTAAGATATATTTAAGCTGTCATATCAGCAAAAATTAGATTTCAAACTAAATATCATGATCTATGGTGGCTGTCAAAATTATGACAATTTCGCAGTTTACAACAGAATAGTGAGTAATCTCGTTAAGATGACATTAACGTATTCATAAATCTTTGAAGGCAAACTTTAGTTTGTGCGAGCAAGCGAAAATGAAATGAAATTAATTGTCTTTGTAATCAAATTTTAACACTGAGCATTGTCTATTGAATTAAATATTAAAACCACGGTTATATCATAGAACAATGACAATAAAATTTAAAACAATCCCAGAAAGGAATTATTTTATATCATTTTAAAAAGGTCCGATTTAGTTTCTTGATACTATTATTACCTTCGAAAGATCACAAAGAATTGTAAGAAGAGAGTCAGTGTTCTGTAAATACAATCATCTCAATATCAATATGTATATATAATTTCTAAAAGTATATTGTGTGATAAATTATTGCAGTATCGTTAGATACAAGTTAGTGTAGCTCCAAGTGACTACCATCTCTTCCCTGACACGAAAAAACACCTGGGTATTTCGGCGATAGAGAAGAGCTGGAAGAAGCGGTTATCATTTATCTGCGTGCCTTGGCGGCAGATTTTTTTGACTCATGCATTCAAAAGCTCGTATACCGCAACCATAAATGCATTGATCTCAGTGGCGACTATGTAAAAAAATGGGTAAAAGTCTGAATTTTCAAAAAATGTACGTATTCATAGAATTAAACATGTTTTCATCATCAGCCTGTGTCCGTCCACTGTTGAACGTAGGCCTCCCGCATGAGTCTCCATCCTCTTCGATCCTCCGCCTTCCGCATCCAGGTCACTCCCGCTATTCTTCTTATATCGTCAGTCCATCTTGTAGGGGGTCGGCCAATGCTTCGTTTGCCAGTTCTTGGGCGCCATTCCAATACTTTTCTTCCCCATCGACCGTCGTCTCTTCGACAGATATGACCTGCCCATTGCCACTTGAGTGTGCCTATTCGTTGGGTAGCATCCACTACTTGAGTTCTTCTGCGTATTTCCTCGTTTCGGATTCTATCTTTTAGCGACACTCCGAGCATGAATCTCTCCATAGCACGCTGGGTGACTTTTATTTTATTGGTAAGACTTGCTGTCAGATTCCACGTCTCTGCGCCATAAGTTAATACAGGGAGGACGCATTGGTTAAACGCCTTAGTTTTAAGGCATTGCGGAATTTTCGCTTTAAAAATGTACTTTAGTTTTCCAAATGCTGCCCATCCCAGTTGTATGCGCCTGTCGATTTCTTTTGAGAAGTTATTTCGCCCTAGTTGTATTACTTGTCCCAGATAGGTATAGTCGTTTACAACCTCTATTTCTGTTCCTCCAATGGAAATAGGATCAAAGGTCTGTGAAATATGACTATTAATCATGGCTTTTGTTTTATCCATGTTCATTTTCAGACCAATTTTGTTCGACGCTTCATTGAGGTCGTAGAGCATGTCTTGGAGCTTGTTAGGTGATTCGGCTATTAGCACTATGTCATCTGCAAATCGGAGGTGAGAAATGTACTCTCCGTTAATATTTATTCCACATTTTGTCCAGGATAGCAGTTTAAAAATATCTTCTAGGGCGTTTGTGAAGAGTTTTGGGGATATAACATCTCCTTGTCTAACACCTTTGTTTATAGAAATATTGTTAGTGCTATCATGGAGCTGGACCATCATTGTTGCAGATTTGTAAAGAGATTTTATTATCTCTATATACCGATAGTCTATTTTGCAGCGTTGTAGTGAATCTAGCACTGCCCAAGTCTCGATTGAGTCAAATGCCTTTTCATAGTCTACAAAGGCGAGGCAGAGTGGCTGATTATATTCTTCGGTTTTCTGAATGATTTGTCTTAGCGTGTGGATATGATCAATTGTACTAAAGCCTTTCCTAAACCCAGCTTGCTCTCGAGGTTGAAATTCATCAAATCGACCCGTCAGCCTGTTTGTTAAAATTCTGGAGAATACTTTATACACATGGGAAAGAAGGGAAATGGGTCGGTAGTTTTGAGCAGTGATTTATCCCCTTTTTGTGGAACAATATCACAATACTCGTACTCCATGTCGCCGGGGTTTCTCCATGTTCTATTACCTTGTTGAATAGTTTTTAAGCTCTTTCAACAGAGGGGTTCCTCCTACTTTCAGAAGCTCAGATGTAATTCCGTCTTCTCCAGGGGCTTTGTTGTTCTTAAGTTGTTTTAGGGCCGATTTAATTTCGAATATACTTATATCTGGGATGTCTTCAGACCAGTGCTTTGTGAGAGTAGCCCTCTTGTCGTCCGCAGATCTGTCATTAGGACCTGGCATCGTAGATGAATACAATAACCCGTAGAAATGTTCTATTTCCTTCAGTATATCATTAAGATTTGTTGTTATCTTCCCATCGTGTGTCTTTAATTTGGAAAGTTGGGCCTGTCCTATAGAGGTGTGTCTGCTAAATGCATTTGACCCTCGGCCTTGTGCAACAATCTCCATGATATACTCGGTGTTTGAACGACGAATGTCAAATCTCATGGATTTTTTAACTTTTTTGTTCAGGGTATTGTAATCTTGGATGCTTCTGCTTTTACGACGTTCGTCCATAAGAGCTATCGTTTTGTCTGAGAATTTTGACCCTTTTTTCTTTTTGCACTGCTTTATGACTTTTTTGGCAGTTTCTTTAATGCTATTAATGATTCTTTCGTTAAGTTTGTTGACGTTGTCGGTGTCATCTTGTCAGGGGCTCTTGGGTGGTGATGCGCACCTACCGACTGCTATTAAAAGAGCAGTTTATAGCCTCTCACAACCAACTCCACTCCCACCTGTACGTGGTGAGCCCTACATAGTCATGTCACATCAAGATTGCGGTAACCAATCCCTTTGGCGATATGACGTGATGAACTGACGGGAGAAAGGAGGGCTGAGAGAGTTATCAAAAGAACTCTCCCAGCTTCAACTAGGCACGGTGTAAACCGGCCATAAACTCGCCAAGCCGCCTGGCAAGCGTGGCGTTTTAAGCCAACAACCCCGAATGAAAACACAACAAAGATCCGGCCCCTAGTTCCCAGCAGCTTCGCTATTCCTGGCCACGGCAGCGGCCATGGTAACGGCGGGGCGGGGGTGCTAAGAATCACTGGGTTACTGCAGGCTGCCACAGACGACTATTTATTGCTACCTACAACACGAGAACATTGAGACTAGATGAGAAAATCGTAGAACTGGAAGAGGAACTAGATAGAATCAAATGGAGCATCGTTGGGCTGGCCGAAGTTAGACGAGAAGGAGAAGGTCTGATTAAACTCAACTCAGGACATCTCTTATACTATAGAGAAGGGGATCAAACCTCTCAAGGTGGAGTTGGCTTCCTTATCAACAAGGAAATTGCCAACAACGTCACCGAAGTTAATAGTATATCCCCCCGAGTATCATACCTGACGCTTAAGTTATCGAACCGATACTCCTTACGAGTGGTGCAAGTATATGCCCCAACGTCTAGCCATACCGATGAAGAAGTAGAAGCTCTATATGAAGACATCGAAAAAAGCCCTACAATACAATAAGACACATTACTGCATAGTTATGGGAGACTTTAATGCTAAGATTGGAAAGTGCTGTGGAAACGAGAAATTTATAGGACAATATGGAACCGGACTCCGAAATAACAGAGGACAGATGATGGTAAACTTTCTACATGCTAACAAAATGTTTTGCATGAACACATTTTTCAAGAAAAAACCAAAACGCAAATGGACCTGGAGAAGCCCGGATGGTAACATAAAGAACGAAATTGATTTTATTATGGCTAATAAGAAGAATATAGTCACTGATGTCTCAGCGATGCAATGCTTTAGTACCGGAAGTGACCACCGTCTCGTTCGAAGTACTGTGCACCTAGACATCAAACTGGAAAGGAAAAAGCTAATAAAACAAAGAGTTATACGTCCGTTAAATGTTCAGAGCAAGCTTGAGGAAACTTTTCAGCTTGAACTACAAAATCGATTCGCAGCACTGGAAGATAGTGATGACACCGACAACGTCAACAAACTTAACGAAAGAATCAAACATGTTTTATATTGTGAAAAATCACCGGAAACCTTATTTTATGGATAATCCTCGTATATTGTCAATATTTCAGTTTAAAATGAGATGTAGCTAGCTATAGTAATGAACATATTTCTATTACTCTGTCCCTCTTTAAATGATAAGCAATATATTTATTCGTGGCAAGCCAAAGGTCGTGGGTTCGATCCCCGACAAAGATTACATTTTTTTTTATTCAAATTAATTTATAACGTTAAGTTTATATTAAAAGCCTGTATTTCTTTGTTCAGTAACTAATTGTCGACTGTAGGAAACTTCTTCTTGATTTGTGCCGTGTAGTTATCTTTTGGTACCCAAACATAGGGTGGAGTGCGTCGTGGGTTGCTTTGGTGAGTTCCTTCTTGGTAGTAACTTCTCGCCGTATGTTTGGTGGGGCAATGCCCGAGAGTTGATATAGCTTTGATATTGGGGTAGGTTTTAGGCACCCCGTAACCACCCGTTTCCTACAGTCGACAACGGAACTGGAGATACCTGAGGCCACCCTGCGGCTGAACATGTGGAGAAGCGCAACTGAGGGGAATACTTGGATTGCCCCGAAAGAGGACCTAGCCCCTGGACATGACCAAGGGTGGAATATATGGAGGTCCCTTAACAGACTTCGGACCGGAGTATGCAAGACGAGGACACAAATGAGGGCTTGGCAGTTTTACAGCGGACCGACTGAATGTGACTGCGGCGTGGAGCAGACCCTGTCACACCTTCTGGAGTGTGCGCTGTGCCCGAGTGGCTGCACCCAGGAAGACCTGATGATGGCCAGAAGTAACGCCATCGACGTCGCCCACTTCTGGGCAGACAGGATCTGACCCTGTTGTTTCCGACACGATTATACACGATTATATATAGTAACTAATTCAAGGTATTGGCAGTAAGTAAAATCAATCGGCAGTAGACCAACTAAATTATCAGTATTCATTGTATCAGTATGAATGTGGTCAGTTGAAAAATTTAAATTGCTGTAATATATTCAATATTGGTAAAAATTTATATAAAATGAACGAATAATTAACCCATAATATTACAACCTAACTTAACATAACCTATTATAAATTATCATTTATTAATTATTTTTAACAATTTATTATTTTTCTACTGCCGATTGATTGTTTTTTTACTTACTTAGTTAGGTATTTATTACTAACGTTTGCTAAATAATTACTTCCAATTAATTAAATTAAGACGACATTTATTTTCGTAAGAATATTAATAATATTTATAATAAGAATTAGGTGAATCGGTCTTAAATTATTTCAATTTTAAACTGATTAAAAACAGGAAGCTTTTTGAACTATTGTAATAATCTGCTTCTTAATTTTAGCTTTTGATAGCGAGTCTTGAAATCTCCTTAAGTTTCTCAAAGTTCACATCGCTTTTAGTTATCTTTCATCAGAATGTACGATATAAGTACCTAATGATCTCCTCTCGGATATTTACGGCGGCTCAGCCGAGCAATATTCTCGGGAAAACTTATTATCGATAAGGCAACACTAAAACTTCTTTGATGTTAATTGTACCTACAGGGGAACTAAAATGAGACCCAAGAAGCAAACCAACAATCAACTTTACAAATATAATTTATGTATCGAACGATTTACGTAATCACAAGAGTATATATTTGATTTTATATTTATAGCATTTCTCCAGTTATTATTTTTTAAATAATAGTTTATTCATCACTAAAGTTTAAGCCTTTCGCATCGGTTGTAGGCATATACCGCCAAAGATTCCCCGATCGTTGACATCGGTTGACGTGATATATCGTTTTGCTACTTTCAGTACTCATTGTGGCATCCACGGTATGTTCTTGGAACTGCAGTGATTCCCTTTATCAACATACATGTAGAATCTGTAAAGCATGTAAATAAAGATCGTTAGGTTTCATCAAAGGAGCGATTTTTCTGTAAGCCACATGTGTCAATTCCACCACATGTATGGAGTTACATAATGAACGTTTGTTAAATTTAAAAGTTTTTTATGCATCATCTGATAGCTAAAGGATAGAAGAACCAATGTGATATGTGAAAATAGGTCAGATAAGTACATTAATGCTTTAAATACTAGTTTTAAGCAAAAAAAATGGTTTGTAAAATTGACGCCCTATTGACAGTATAATTTGTATTCCACTGAGCCGTTATGAACGAAAGGGTTAAGGAGTGGTAAAATAATTTAATATTTGACCACAAGAAACGAAATTTTAAAAATACGTAGTGAAAGAATGATCAATGCAGTAAATTAGTACTTATTTATCTTTCTATGTACCCGAATGTTTTATTCATGAAAAAAGACAAAGCATGTCGCACTTTTAAAACGTTTTTATTTCGTTTGTATTCGAGTCGTACGAAGACTAACATAAGCATTACGATTCTTCGAATACTATTGGTCTGGGTATACTTTTTTTGTTGAAATAATGTCTACCAACGATACAACGTGATAATTGACAGATATTTTTATGAAGACCATAAGCTACAGTTAGGAGCACATAGATGACAAAAAAAGTGATGATACAAATACCGCCGAACTTTAGATATGCATCTGTTGGAATGTGGAAGAGTAGTCGAAGTGTTGTGATCTGTGGATTGCTGAGAAGGAATTTTTATGCGTGTCAGGAAGAGATCAATGAAAATACACTGACAATACGAACATAGAAAGAAGATGATTAAGAACACTTTATAATGTTACAGGGAATTTAATGTTAATAAGTAAGCTTAATATTCACACAGTTTTAAACGTTGAAAAGTTAAGATATTTATATTTGATTTGAGTTGAATTATTTGCGAGATTCTATATATTGGCAAGTTCTAGAAGAGAATTTCAGAATAATGAAAGGTTACTAGTAGGTAGTTGTAACTTGGTCAGTCGTAGAGCGGGCACGTAACACAGGGCTTCGGCGGGCGGCTGATGATTGATCAGGATACGGAGGCGGTCGAGAGAGAAGAGATCTGGGCCGTATGGTCGGTCGTCTGCTTATATAGAGCCTGCTCAACTTCCACCTTGATATGTGCAATAGTATTTGAAGCGACCTCTGATGAAGGTGATTCTACCGACACATATGGAACATATAAGGCAAACACTAATAGACAAGACATAGATGCCGAAGTTTGTACAATTGATAAAACAGAAGTACGCCACACATCTACGGTTTGAATGATGTTCCTAGAATTCGATTATAAACATGTTTTCGTACTATGTGGTATCATTCAGATAATATAAATGATGTAAGTGGAAAAAATACTTGGAAAAGAGACAAAGTAATTAAGAATAATAACTTCGCAAATACTTCAAACCCCTTCACACGTTCTTAATTTGGCTAACCTGTAATTTATAAGTGTTTTCATTACCGACTTCGCGAGGCGATGTTGCCAGAGTGATTATTATTTTCCCGTGTGAGGTTTATTTTTCCCTCTGCAGGGAGATAATTATGCGCCGGGAACGTATGAAACAAAGATACGAAAATAAAATTAATTACTTCCACGAGCACAATGCGGGGATCGTCCCTTTATTTTATTTTACTTAAATAACGTATTTTGTATGATAACAGAGTTTGCTATTTGAATCGTATTGTTTTTGATGAAAAACAATGAAAATGACACATCAAAAGACTTAAACAAACAAAATTAATTAACTCAATCACCGAGGAAAATATTCAAAGGTATTTGAGTTAAATTATATTATTAAATAAATATATAAATCACAGACAGGTCTGAAAAACAGAAATTATTTTTTTTGAAATGTTTTTTTTTGTCATCGTTTAATTGTTATTATATTTATGTTTTTTGAAAATAATGGAATGTTTTTTTAATTTAGAAAATTGACAAATTTAAACAATGTAGTCATTGTACATAATATAATTTGAAATGTTCACGTAAGGTAATTGTATATAATAAAAATTGAAAGTAATATTTCATACCAACTTTAGCGGATTAAATGCCCAATTAGCATTTCTCAGCCATTTGTATTTTTTTTATTTGGAAACTTTGCAAACTCGGCCGACTGAAAATTTATAGAAAATATTCTTTGAATAAAGTAAAAAAATTCATGGACGTCATTTCTCTGTGGAAATGAACTTTCGTTTCGGTTTTATTTAAGTCTATACCAGTGGTCATTAACCGGTGATCCACGAATTATGAAATAAAACGATATATTTCACATTTTTACGAATTTTTTGTTAAAATATATTAGTAGTTTAAATCGGATGCTATTAAAATAATTGTCTTTAAAATGTTAAATGTCTAGCGCATTGATGTAATAAGCTACTATGTATAATATACTCTTCAAACACAATAATGGACCATAGATCATACCCTCGGTGATTCTTGAGGGCAGTTATAGCGACAGTGTCTTCAACAAAATACTTGGGCCAAATCTTCACAGATGACCTACGTGACATTGAAGACATAAAGCGGCAAATAAGAGCAGTAAGCGTTCGGAGCGGTATGCTTTCTCGGAGGTTCTACCATTGTTGTAATGCTGTCAGGAAAGTACCAACAGAAGCTAATTTACAACTATACGTATTAACATCCCCTTTACTTACAGAAGAGACGACTTCACGTCGCCGGGATAGTTATCGGATCGCCTTGTGGCGGAATGAGGAGCAGATGAGCATCACAGTATTTTTCACAAACACATATATTCTCGATAAACTTGACAAACCGATCACACTCGTTACTCGTCGCGGTCGGCGCACAACTGATTACTGGCCACCAGGTGCCCGTGGTCGGTGAAATCCAGCGCCGCAAGTGGCGATATAGAGAACTAATGACAGACAGCTATTTAAAATACTTATCATTATTATTACATATCCGTGACTGGAATTGTCAAAAAAAGCAATATGGCGACACATACATGTCGACGAGTGAACAAAGAGACGAAAGATCGCATATTGAAATTTTCGACACCAATCTGCAAGGGCTATATCAAGCTGATATAAACCTAATACATTTGGTTTAGCTTTGAGATTTGAAGACTTGAGAAAGAGATTTGAGACAGACGACGTCACATAAAATGCGCGAGAGTATCACGCTGTTTTTTTTTTTTTCGAGTATCAAATTTATGACTATGAAAATGTTAAGATCTACCATCTCTAGACATTTCAGTGTGGTATGGGGAGACCATTTATTATCCTCGAAATGCTGTCAAACATTTAATAAAAGTTTTCCCGAAAAAATCCGAAATACGAATAAAACTCCATTGTTCTCGAGATGATAAAGCAGATTCAGTTTCGACAGCTCACCTATAATGAAAAGCCTACAAGTTTTTCAATAGGGTTTTTTTTTCTCCGACGCCAAATGAAATATCCTCATTGTTGGGGGAATGAAATGGCTAACGTATCACGAGTTTCAGACTATTTCAGTTGATGGAAAAGTTTTTGCGATATCGAGATGGTATGGTTTTTTCGCAGTTTTCATGTGGAGATAAGTTTTTTTTGTTTAAACAAGTATTTTCTCTACATTGTTTTTAAAAGTCTAACTGCCAACTATACTTGTTCATTTTATCAGTTTATTTTTTGCTACAGTCGATTTATTTAAATATAATTTTAAATCTATTGTACTTATGTAGAAATGTGTATTTATGTAGAAAAATAGGTAAAAGTTTGAACTTTCCAAAAATGTACTTATTCATGTAATTAAACATGTTTTACACCGTGAAAAATCACTGAGAAACGTATTTTACGGATAACTCTTGTAGACGACAGCTTCCAGTTCCGCTGACGATCCGCTCTACGGGCGTGTATCGGTTTTCCGCTCTTCACTAGACCATCTTCTCCCAGTTACTTGTAAGGTAACTAGTTACGCCATCAATCTGAAGTGGGCGGACAGCCTCATTTCTCCAAATTTCAGGCAGCCGGCGCGGCTTTACAGGAGGGTGGGAGATAGAAATGAAACGCAAGAGATTCAAGTCTAAACTGATTTATTTAACGTTCAAGTCGGTGCTTTTATACATTAATTTTCTGGTACCTACTTTTGCGGCCGTGAGAATAGTCACGTTCGCACGAGTCTGTATTCCTTTCTTAGGGTTTTATTATGAATCGTTCCTGGAGATAGGTAATCCTAGCCATAACATCGGTTTATGTTTTTATGGCTAAAACTGAAACGTATCCCAGGCTCGTTCGCACGCTTTACTACACAAAGGAACACTTTCTGAATATTTAATATTTATGACATTTTCTCGAGAATAGACGCATCTCACGCTGGCCAACAAAGGGCGACGTTTTTGGCTTATTTAATATTTATGGCCCCCTTTCTAACAATCGGTCGGGGCTCACGGACTGTTTCTTTATTGAAGGTCCGCCCGATAATACTCGTGGGATGCAAAGTATAATAAACCATCGAATTCCTATATCATTACAAATAACACATTTACAAATAACACATAACTATCAACAGCTGTCGTTTTCAGCGTGAGACGTACGTAACACTCCCACCGTGCAGTCTCTGCTGTACTCTGCCTCGGACGTCTCGACTCGTTCTGTGTTGAAAACCGCCAGCTTCGCCGCTGGCCGCGTATAAGTCCCTGTTGCGGTCTTTATCTGAACCACGCGAACCTGCCCGTCGGCTGCTGGAGTCGCTCGCGTTACTCGTCCCCGTGGCCATGTGTTGCGCGGCAACTTCGGATCCGCAACGAGTACCAGGTCTCCTTCCTGAATCGGCTCCGTCGGGGTCCTCCACTTCGGGCGCCGCGCCAACGTTGGTAAGTACTCCCGTACCCACCGACGCCAGAAAGCATCTGCCATCTGTTGTGACGCCCGCCATTGTTTCTTGAGACACATCTTCTCCTCCTCCGTGTCGTACTGTACCAGGGTCGTCATGCCACCAGCTGATCCTGTGTAGTCTCTGCTGTGCACCGCACCGGATGTCCCACGTGAATGTCGGCGCGAATGCCCGCATGCGCCCGCCGGGCGGTGGCGGCTCCCCGTAGCAGAACCTTCATCTCGTCGCCGGAGGAGCGCCTCTGGGAAGAACGCACACGTATCGCCTCGTCGTCGACGATCTTCTCTGCCCGGAGCTCACACTCTCCTTCGGGCTTCAGGCGTTGGGGATTCTGGCAGCGATCGACAAATCCCGTAGTCCGAGCGGTTGTCCTTGGCGGTCTCGTCCTCGATGAAAACCGCGGCACGCTCGGCGGTCCCTCCGTTACGCTGCAGTGCCCCACGAAGTGTCCAGCTTCATCGCCGCCTTTCGGTTGAGCGCACGTGCCGAACGCAACGTGGCCCAGCGGCGTATCACTCACAATTACGCCATCACGCCGGAATTGCGCAATCCTCCGCGGCACTATTAGCTCGGCACTGTCTAGACCTATGATAATTTCAGGCCTCACTTTCACACTGGTGACACAATTGTCGTTTAAACTGTCCTTTAAGTCAATCCACCTCCATTGGAGGTAGCCGGGAAGCTTCGACGCCATCTCCGCGAGCAGCGCCGTCGAGACGAGATGCTGCGCGCCGTAACTCTCGAGTGACGGCACGGTATTTCTGATTAGAGTTGTGTAATCTACAACAGCAATCACACTTCTATCCGGGAGCTGCGGGACCCTGCTCACCCGATTAGTCAGCATGTTGACGATGACTCGAGGATTCCCGAACTCTTTGTCCAGGATCTGCATCACTTCCGGAACGTTTTCCGGATCTGACAGCATCTCGCTCACCATGTCAAAGGCTCGTCCGCTCAAGGCCTTTTGTAGCCGGAGTCCATTTTCGACATTTTTCAGCTTGCACAATTTCGTCGATTGGATGAATTGTGTTTCAAAATTGCGCCACTCTAGCGGTTCCCCCGAGAAGGGTGGTAGGTCTTGGACCCCTGTCCGCCTTGCCATCATCGACTGTATTTCGGCATCATCCAGCGTCCTAGGCTTCTGCATGTCTCTCAACCATTCGTGAGTATGACGGTCGAGGTCGGCAGCCATTCCCCTGGATGCCGAGTTCTCGTACGCCGCGAATTCATCTTGATAGACGCCCGCGTCCCACTCGTGGGCTCGGTAGTTCAGCATCCTTGGTGCTGGCGGCTCCCGCCTCACCCACTGGTGAGCAGGATGTTCGGGCTCAGCGTCCGCCTTCCACGGCGCTGGGCGCTCTCGAGCCGCGGCGACCGTATGCCCCGCGCACTCTTCACGAGCAGTCTCGCAGTTCAGCTGCTGCCGTGCGGCTGGCTCCCGCCTCGCCCACTGGTGAGTAGGATGACCGGCCTCAGCGTCCGCCCTCCATGGCGGCGCTGGGCGCTCTCGAGCCGCGGCGACCGTATGCCCCGCGCGCTCTTCACGAGCAGTCTCGTAGCTCAGCTGCTGTTGCGCGGCTGGCTCCCGCCTCGCCCACTGGTGAGTAGGATGACCGGCCTCAGCGTCCGCCCTCCATGGCGGCGCTGGGCGCTCTCGAGCCGCGGCGACCGTATGCCCCGCGCGCTCTTCACGAGCAGTCTCGCAGTTCAGCTGCTGCCGTGCGGCTGGCTCCCGCCTCGCCCACTGGTGAGTAGGATGACCGGCCTCAGCGTCCGCCCTCCATGGCGGCGCTGGGCGCTCTCGAGCCGCGGCGACCGTATGCCCCGCGCGCTCTTCACGACCAGTCATGGAGCTCAGCTGTTCTTGCGCGGCTGGCTCCTGCCTCACCCACTCGTAAGCGGGCTGCTCGGCCTCGGCTTCCGCGCCCGACCGACACGGCGCTGGGCGCTCTCGAACCGCGGCAGCCATATGCCCCGCGCGCTCTTCACGACCAGTCATGGAGCTCAGCTGTTCTTGCGCGGCTGGCTCCTGCCTCACCCACTCGTAAGCGGGCTGCTCGGCCTCGGCTTCCGCGCCCGACCGACACGGCGCTGGGCGCTCTCGAACCGCGGCAGCCATATGCCCCGCGCGCTCTTCACGACCAGTCATGGAGCTCAGCTGTTCTTGCGCGGCTGGCTCCTGCCTCACCCACTCGTAAGCGGGCTGCTGCATCGGGGCGTGAGTTGCTTCGCCCGTACTGCGGGCCGCACGGCGGTCCGCTTCATGTGTGGGCGGGACTGACTCACCGGCGCTGCAGGCTGCACGGTAGTGGTCCTCCTCAGGCTCCCGTATGACTTGCACAGACCTCGGCGTGGCGGGCTGCTGCATCGGGGCGTGAGTTGCTTCGCCCGTACTGCGGGCCGCACGGCGGTCCGCTTCATGTGCGGGCGGGAGCTCCGTGGTCCGCTGAACTTGTAGGCTGGCGGCCAAGCTTGCGATGGCTGCGTTGGTTTGCGCGCTGCTTGTCGTCAAGGCTGCGACGAGCTGGGCCATCATGTCGGTGAGAGCGTTCAGCGACTGGTCAGCCTTGCGGCGCGCCTCTCTGGAGTCCACGGACCTCATTGACTCCCCCGATTCTGATCGGGCGTCGTCCTCCTCCATGTTAGTTCCACGGTTGCTTCCTGATCGCGTTGCAATCGGTGATCGATTGACAGGCATGATCAGGTCAGGAGATGATCTTCTTCACGAAGGCAGAATCCGGTTCGAAGGACCAAATGTAGACGACAGCTTCCAGTTCCGCTGACGATCCGCTCTACGGGCGTGTATCGGTTTTCCGCTCTTCACTAGACCATCTTCTCCCAGTTACTTGTAAGGTAACTAGTTACGCCATCAATCTGAAGTGGGCGGACAGCCTCATTTCTCCAGATTTCAGGCAGCCGGCGCGGCTTTACAGGAGGGTGGGAGATAGAAATGAAACGCAAGAGATTCAAGTCTAAACTGATTTATTTAACGTTCAAGTCGGTGCTTTTATACATTAATTTTCTGGTACCTACTTTTGCGGCCGTGAGAATAGTCACGTTCGCACGAGTCTGTATTCCTTTCTTAGGGTTTTATTATGAATCGTTCCTGGAGATAGGTCATCCTAGCCATAACATCGGTTTATGTTTTTATGGCTAAAACTGAAACGTATCCCAGGCTCGTTCGCACGCTTTACTACACAAAGGAACACTTTCTGAATATTTAATATTTATGACATTTTCTCGAGAATAGACGCATCTCACGCTGGCCAACAAAGGGCGACGTTTTTGGCTTATTTAATATTTATGGCCCCCTTTCTAACAATCGGTCGGGGCTCACGGACTGTTTCTTTATTGAAGGTCCGCCCGATAATACTCGTGGGATGCAAAGTATAATAAACCATCGAATTCCTATATCATTACAAATAACACATTTACAAATAACACATAACTATCAACAGCTGTCGTTTTCAGCGTGAGACGTACGTAACAACTCTCGTATATTTCAAATTTGTAATAAATATATGTCGATTTTTATTTACTCGTATACTCTTAGGATTTTGTGTAGACAAACATATAACATAAAACTTGTAAGAATTTAAAATACAACATATTGTTACAAATTCAAATATTCAAAAACGTCAAATATTATTTGTCAAGAGTATACTTTCATTGACTGATAAAGAAAAAAATTAAACATTGTCTTTTATTTAATTTATTTAATGTAACTAAACGTACATGATTTTCTAAATAAGAGTTTTAATTTATTATAATAAAATAACTTCCACACATCCCTTGGAAGAAATATTATTACAACAGTTACAGGAATAATGCTAGATTTTCTCAAGTATATAGAAACATCCCTTTTAGTAAAGGAAAACGACTTCATGTCACCGGGATCGTTAACAGGATGCCTGGGAAGGGATGCGGAGCATGTCACAAACAAGAATTTATTTCAGAAGTACATTCTAATATATTTAAGATTGGCAACAATCTACCTCCGTCGAGACCCGAACCGAAGTGACTCGGACGCACTCTGTAATACATGCAGCGCCCTACGATCGCGTATACTTAAAATATTGCAATCAATTGAATGAAATAAAATTATTTAAATTAACATGATAAGGTAAAATCTAAAATACTGCTCTAAGGTCAGCTATGCTCTACGGATCGGAGTGTTGGACTCCGCTGAAACGTGACTTGGATAGGATTCATGTGGCAGAGATGAAGATGCTAAGGTGGGCGGGCGGTGTGATTAGAGTGGACACAGTTCGAAATGAGTATATTCAGGGTTCATTTCGGATGGCCTCCATACCTGAAAAGATAAGGGAAAACCGCGAAAAAGACGGTATGGGCATGTGACACGGAGAGATGAGGACCACATGGTGAAGAAAGCCTTCAAAATACCCACGCTGAGAAGAAGACCTGGAAGACCACAGGCAACCTGGACTGCAACTGTAGACAAGGATCTGAAAACTCTGGGCTTGACCGAGAATGCACGCAGGACAGACAGATATGGCGAATGTGCACAAGGAGAGCCGACCCCAGATGATGGGAAATGGCGAGGCTAAAGAGAGAATCAACATGATTGTATATACTCTTATTTGAAGAATTATGCGCTCTCAAAGACTAATATAAAAGTGCAAGTCGCATGAATTAACATTATTATATCTTTTGCTTAAATGTTATTTTATGTAGTGTGACAAATACAATAATACAAACGCTTCAGAAGTAATAATTTTAATGGAGAGGATTAGAATTGTGTTTCGTAATTAGAACTCCATTCATAATGTCACGTGATAGCTCACCTGAAAGACATACGGAGAAAGTGATCAATTAACATGAATTATAATGAAAGACATAGACATAAAGGCACTTGAATTCAGTGGAAAAGAATCTTTGTACTTTTTAATTTAGCAGGATAAAGCCTTAAAAACTTTTGTGCTTTAGAATATTTAATATAAAAAATCTTTTCTCAACATTATTTAAGTAAAAGTTCTCGTATTCACTTGTGTCATTTGTGATTTTATAAAAATGCATGAAACGGGTATACTGTTATAATAAAAACAGTTGTTTTTAAATTAAAAATATTATCATCATCATCATCATCCTGTATCCGTCCACTGTTGAACGTAAGCCTCTCGCATGTGTTTCCATCCTCTTCGATCCTCGGTCTTCCGCATCCAGGTCACTCCCGCTATTCTTCTTATGGTGTCAGTTCATCTTAAAGGGGGTCGGCAAATGCTTCGTTTGCCAGTTCTTGGGCGCCATTCTAATACATTTATTCCCCATCGACCGTCGTCTCTTCGACAGATATGTCCTGCCCATTGCCACTTGAGTGCGCTTATTCGATGGGTAGCATCTACTACTTGAGTTCTTCTGCGTATTTCCTCGTTTCGGATTCTATCTTTTAGGGACACTCCGAGCATGGATCTCTCCGTGGCACGCTGGGTGACCTTTATTTTATGGGTAAGACTTTCTGTTAGATTTCACGTCTCTGCGCCATAAGCTAAAACAGGGATTTAAAATATGGAATTTATTTATTTAGCAATTACCATTTGATCTGGTAGGTATGCAATAATATAAAGTTCGATTTTGCATTATGAAATAAATAAATTTTCCTAGTAAATTCGATCGTCTTTATTTCCACTACAAAATAAAGAAACGTTGAAAAAAGTTAAAATATTTAGTTTCATAAACATTGAATTTTATGAGTTATCATTCTGGTTTAATTAAAATAATTGATTAACCATGTGAATCTGTAAATACTTTTAATTCTTGATATTCGAGTATAAATATGAAAAATCACAGTGGTGTATTAATATAAGAAACTAAGGTAAATATTAAATGTTTGATTAATATATTTTTAGAGGTTTATTGCTTAATTCGAAGAATAAACATTAAAATACCTACCATAAGATATTTTTTTTTTCAGGGGTGAATACTGGCAAACTCATATTTGACTCGTAGTATGTTATAATAATTTATACTGGCAACTTACTTCAAATTGAGAAATATATATTTTTAAAGCTGGAATATTTTATCATAACAGCGTATTCTGTACGCAGATGGTACTTGAAATCTTATTTATAATACAGAACAAAAAGATTATGAATGTTTCACTTAAAATTCCCCATCTCTGGAACCATAACCGAGTCTGGAAAGTTACGAACCTCGTTAGTCGTAAATATTTGGCAACAGATGGCGGAGACGTTGCTCAAAGACCCTCAGGTTGTTCCTTCAGGTTCCGTGAAAGTGAGCTCTTTGTTATGCAAATTCGCACGCTCCGTGAAATAAGGAAGATCATATTATTATTTCGATGGCAACATTGATAGGGGATCTGTCATGGATCAGAATTTGACATTCAAGGCTTTGAAGCTGTCGTAATACCCTACTCAACCTATTTGCGATCGCACCATAGTAATCTATGAAACATATATTATGCTAGTATGAGTCTACGTACGTCAGTTTTCATCTCTCCGTAACGTTTTCGCACGTTTTTGATATTCATAAAACGCTGTCTACATAATTTTCATGACTGTTGAAAGTTCACAAATATGGAGCACATGAAGAAAATATAAAGTTGGAACGTTTTAACTTATATTGATATCCTTATATTTATTTATGTTTTTTTTCATCCGAAATCTTACGTGTTGCTTATATGAAGCTTGACGAGTTTAATTGACTATTTTACTTGTAACCCGTCCTGTTTTTGGAGACCCAGATGGGGACCCTTTACTGGACACACGCAAGGAGCTACTTGTTAGAGAGTGGCTGAAGGCCTTCCCGTGATATTAGGTGCATCAGTTAGATTTCAAATAGACCTTAGTCTAAGGCTGCAAAGTTAGTATACTACATAGAGTCTCGAATTGCCTTCTTTGGTAAACACGTTGCTAACCACGAAATACGTGGGAAAAGATAAGGAAATGGTTGAAGAATTGCAGATATAAATTATAAGTCATTACTTGCTTCTGCACTCTTGCAGACGGAAGCGCAGAAACGTTCAAATGCAGCGTAATTTCGTTTGCTAGCAACGAAATCCTGGCATCCGACCGGACCTGATGCCGGCCGGACCACTTTAAAGAGCGCAATTCGAGTAAAGTGGTGCAGCGGACAGTTCCACAGGACGTTTAATTGACTAGCTGGTGCATATGCTCGTTATTAATTGCCGACATAAAGTTTTATCGGTCGCCACGATTTTCGCCTAATCCTATGTCAGCTCTCCTTTTATATATAGTTCCCGATTATCTTTCAGGACGGCGAGAGCCCGGGTATATAAATATAAATGTCAGTAATTTTTTTTATGCAAACACATACAGGAGAATACCGACAAATGGTGATAGTAATTCTCAAGTCTCACCTGTGGAATTCTATGACGCTTACTATGGTACATATGTCTAAGCGCTGCATGTGGAGTGTTAATCCGCCAACGACATAGACTACACCCCGAGATTCACGCATCATCCGGTGGTCTTCACGGGACGACTTTCATCTACCACCAATTTTAATAAATAGGCTTTGACTGGCATTTTACGGGTGAGAGATCAAATTCACACTAAGTAATTTAGAGCTCAGAAATCAATTAAAATTATTATTTTTTTAGTCTCCGTTGGGGATCAAACCTACGACTTTTGGCTTGCATAGCAAAAGCTTTGACCATTGAGTTATACCCGCCGGGTATATATATGCACAAACTGATCTGAATACTAGATAATATGATAAACGTCTAATTTTAAGGAGGTATTTATAATTCACTCACCTACAAAAAAATGTACACATAATAAAAAAATTATTAATGTAATTTTTATATTTCTTCTTTTTTTCTTTTGGAGGTATTTTTTTACACCAGTTCTTACAACAAACATTTTTTTTAAAGATCTGAAATAAACGTTGTTATCTTTCCTTTTAACAAGTAATAAATTTTGATGATCGTCGGAAATCTCTAAAAAATATCTCTGGAAAATTTGTTACTATTTTCATATAAAAAATCCAAGACAAAAAGCTGCTCAAATTTTAGTACTTCGCTTTCGATTCGCGCCGTAATTTTCATGTCAAGTAAATCAATTTGCTAACAATATAAATAAATTTTTATTTGAATCAAAAGACAACAAATCTACCCTGAAACAACACACAACAACAAAAAAGAGCGCAACAGAGTAAATTTTAATGAATACGCTTGGAGAATTCTTCTTTGCCGTGGCAATTTGTCAAAAGAAATGTATTATTTTCTCTCGCAGTATTCGTTAATATTCCCTTGGCTCACTGCTTATTAATTTGCTTTAAAATGTAAAATGATTAAATGCTCCTCTCACATTAATAATTTTGAATTTTAGAATGTTTTCATCGGTATCAGGGATGAGGAGACTGAACCGCGTACTTATACAGAAAGTAATTAAAGCTTTTCGCGAATCACGATTCACTGAAATTCAAAGAAAAACAGTAAATCTGATAAAGAATAGCACCCAAAACATGTGATCTATAATCTATTCACAGTCAGTCACTATCATGCGCACTGCCTTATGAACATTCTCAATACTATTAAAATTGACTCATTTCAAAGAAGAGCAATTCGTTTGATAAACAATGACACTCTTACGTCTAACCTGAAATCAATAGAACACAGGAGAAAGATTGTTTCTCTTAGTCTTTTCTATCGTTATTACCACGGTCTCTTCGGAACTTAAAGAACTAATTCCTCCTGCACCCACCCACAACCGACAAACTCGTCTTACGCTTGCCGAACATCCATAGACGGTTAATATATGTCGACCAAGAACTGGCAGCTTCCAAAGCTCCTTTCTTAATGCCACCGGTAAGCTATGGAATGCTCTTCCAGCGTCAGTGTTTCCTCCTTCCTACAATCTGGATCTCTTCAAGAAACAGATAAATATACACTTGCAATCTCCCCAACCTACACACAAACACGAACACAATATACGTTTCCTGCATGCAGCGTCCAGCCTCCCTGGTCGAACGTCATATAATGCACTGGTCTTAACCGGGTGTGCTCTCCTGCATACGTTTATATAAAAAAAAATGCAGTGGTACCTTGACATCCGAGTGCCCCAACATGAGTTTTTTGAGATATGCAGGTATGAGAACAAAATTAAGTATCTTAAATAAATATTTTAATAGATACTTCGATGAATTTGAAAAAGTAATGGAACGCTTTGTTGTTTGAAATATTCAAAATAAATTTTCTGCGTTTCGTTTTTTTGGATTTTGCATATAAACATTATTTAATTTTTATTGGTTACTTTTATTTATTTAAAAACTAATCTTAATTGTTTTAAGAATGTTCCTTGACTAAATAAAAAAATAATTAAATTTGCTAGAATCAGGGCTTACATAGTAGCTTAAATTACTTAAAGTATTTACAAGCTTTCAGTCATTTGAGGCAAAGATGTGAAAATTAAAAATTCTAATTAATTTCAATTATTTACATTCAAATCATAGATAAACTCGCAGATCGTACTATATATTTTTAAAATAAACCGATGAAATTCTTGTCATAAGATTGGAATTGAAATCTGTTGATATTTAAACTTTCTACTTGCGTCTATTACGTTCACGATCCATCTAAGAATAAACAGTTTTTTTTGCACCTCCCTTAACGCCACAGGCAGGCTTTGGAAGGCTCTCGCAGCTGAGTTTACATCCGACCAAATTGAATATTTTCAAGTACTAGTAAGAGTTTAAGAATATATTAAGTTTAAGAATGTACTTTAGTATTGTAATACATTATAGAAAATTGAAGATTTATACTTTGATATCTTCCTCTCTAAGTTGGTTATCGAATTACTGATCGGGAGGATGCAGGAGCAGGTTGATAACACAAAGAAATTGTTTTCGTTTCACAATTCGCGTTTATTTCTAAGACACTTGCTTTTTCATCCACCCGTTATGGCGAACGCCATTAGGCGGTCGCGAGCGAGCTCCAACTGACGGACCACTCTGACATCTAGCGCTGCCAGACAGTCGCGGCAGAAAAGCGAATTAATGATGACAGTTGCACCAAAATGAAATGGAACAACTATCACAACAAATAAAATGACGTATGCAAACGCCGTGTAATATTATATAACTAAAAATAAGAGACAAAATATCTTTTTTCGAGACTCTACGGCTTCTTCTTCGTAGTATCAATCCGGTGGATTGGTTTGCAGCAACAGAATCTTGCATCTCGATCTCCATTCCTCTCGGTCCTCCGCAACCCTTTTCAGCTCAGCATAAGCGCTACAATTCATGTCCTCGAATACTTGCTGCAAGTACTTCCGTCTAGGGAGCCCTCTACAGTTTTTACCCTCAACCATCCCCTCCACAATATCGTGAAGGAGATCATCGTGGTGCATGATGTGACCAATCCATCGGGCTCGCCTCTCTGAGATGGTTATTATTAGTTGCTTATCTTCCTTGATTATTCTGAGAACCTCATTGTTCGTGACGTGGTCTCTCCAGGAAATTCCGAGAATTCTTCTGTACGACCACATCTCAAAGGCCTCTAGTCTTTTTTTATCACTTTCAGATAAGCACCATGTCTCACAGCCGTACATTAAGATGCTCCAAACAAGTGTTTTGGCAAGTTGCTTGCGGATCCCTAAAGAAATATTCTTTGACTCAAGAATTTTGGCTTTTTTATTGAAAGCTAGCCTTGCTTGATGTATTCGACTGTTGACTTCTCTTTTTGTTCTGCCATCCCAGGTGATCGTACTTCCAAGGTATACAAATTCTTTTGCATCTTTTAAGGGTACTCCTAGCATTGATATGTTAATTTTCTGCTGCTCATTGCGGCTTACTTTCATGACTTTGGTTTTTGTGCTGTTTATCTTCATATTGTAGTTGGAATTAAATATGTTTTCCATGGATGTCAGCGCTTCCGTGAGTTCATCTTCAGTTTCAGCAATCAGAGCAATGTCGTCAGCAAACCTTGTCATATCAATCTTTTGGCCATGTATTCAGCTTGATATAGCACTTTACGTCATCAGCCTAAAAGTGCTATATCAAGCTGATATCAACTTATTAGGCTTCTTAAGTTGCTAATATTTCTTTAGATGAGCATCAATATAGATCTACTCTGTAAGTACATGAATAACCATACGTTTATTTATGTTTATTGGATGGTAAAATATATTCGTCTTGTACCTAGTGAAATATTTTTAATGCATTTTTACAGAAAAACTGTTCTACTTTTTTCACCTGTAAAAGTATCGAGTTATAGTAGATCGTACATATAAAGTAGCATTCATAATAACAACACGTTACTGCATTCACAGTAGAAATTCTTGTATTACAAGTATTCACATGACAAGTTAACTAAAGTTCACTTTGTGAGCAAATTTGTATGGAGGTGTTGCAAGTTACCTCAGTTGCACAAGACGTGAATAACGGCAAGGTGCAAATTTGCCTTTGAAATGGCTTCATCACAACAGGACCGAACTTTACTTGGAGAAAGTATATTTACGATTCTACCAACAGGTGTTTTTATTTATAATAATTTATTTTATATTATAATAACTGATATAGTTAAACTGTGTAACAATATCAGTTATTTTCCCCATAGTATTTTCAGTCTGCTATTTAAGAATCCTGAAAATATCTACTATCCGCAGTTTATTTATTAAAACCTCATCTTATACTATATATTAAACGCTTAAAACGAAAATAAACAACGATAAATTTTACACGAAAAATACCGAATGGCGTATGTGATCTCCTCGAAAAGCATTTTGATATTTTCATACATTATATTATAATTTATAAATTAACATTAATTTGGATAAGGAATTTTCAACTCTTTTTCATATGCTTTGACATCAGCACGATGTAGCCCTTGCCGACTTGTACCGAAAACCTCGATATACAATATTTCGTCTCTTATTTTCTGTTCGCTTGTCCGCTCACGTGTGTGATCACCACTCGAGCGCTGGGCGACAGCCTTAGCGCCGACGAACGAGTCAGTTAAGTCTTAACGACCGAGAAGGTCGCATTACGGCCGGCGGCATGTCATTCCGCCTGGCCGGAAGCTTGTAAAGTTTTAACGTAAATATATATCAATGTGCTTCTGAAAAAGTCTTTGTTTTGCTGCCCTCTCCTCAACATGCCCTCACGCGACGGAATAACACCTTTTTGGAAGAGAGGAGGATATTAGCTTGTATGAAGTCAATTAACGCATATTAAAACAATAAAATGTGATACGTTTCTCAACTATCGCTATCGGGTAAAAAAATATTGCCAGTTTTTACCTTTAGATAAAGGATGGTGCAAAATGGATCATTCAACAGTAATCATCAATACGACTGACGGTCAGCAAAATTAGCTAATGCACTGTTTGCATTTTTTACGGGAACAATGTGTAAGTATTATACTAAAATTTGCTGTATGGGGCCGTCTGGTGATGTCCAATTACGTGGCCCGTCATCTGCTTGATATTTCTTCATTTTCATATTGAACATTTCGGTGGCGGCCACGCCTTGCAAGATCTCCTGTGGTTCCAGTCTGTTCGAGTCGAGTAGCGAAGCTCCTAAATGTTTGCCCAGTTGGCGCGATACGATCAGGAAATCGAAATTCACGCTGCGGTAACACCACCGATCGATTATTAGTCTAAAAATCTAGTTAATACGAATAACAACAAGTACAATTGTTGATTTATGGTCTTTGAGATGTGGACATACAGAAGAGTTCATTTTGGAAATTCTTGGAGAGACCACGTCACGAACAATGAGGTTCTCAGAATAATCAAGGAGGATAGGCACCTAGTAAGAACCATCTCAGAGAGGCGAACCCGATGGGTTGGTCACATCATGCGCCACGATGGTCTTCTTCACGATGTTGTGGAGGGGATGGTTAGATTAGCTAGGATGTAGCTCTTATGCTGAGCTGAAAAGAGTTGCAGAGAATCGAGAAGAGATCAAGATGCAAGATTCTGTTGCTGCAAACCAATCCACCGGATTGATACTACGAAGAAGACAATTGTTGACATAAAATGTTCGAAATTTAAATGAAAATACTGAAGCCGCCCCAGTTTCATGAATGTTTCAGTCGCCCATTGTTCACGGGGTAAAGGAAATTGATAGAGATCACTCTCTACTATAGTGCGCTTGCATTCCGAGCTTAGTTGCTGTTACTTACACGTACGGTGCTGTAGTATAGAACTGACTCGACTCAGATAATCACAAGGCATGTGTCTCACTTACAGAGTTCAGCTACGAACGGTGTAGGGATTTTATTCGGAAACTTTAGCAATTATTACACATTAGGGACTCAAGTGAAAGAAATAAATCGTTGTTAACTTACGTTGAAAAAGATTAAGTATCACGTTTTAGTACGGACACACAAAACGTATTTACGGTAGCCAAAATGAACTCGCTTCTCACACTTGGGATCGCTTGAACGATATTTAACTCCGTGCGCAATGTATGGGACTCGTAGCGATACTAGATCAAAACAATTTTTCGCCTATATGTATAGTGTTTTTTTTATATATAGCTGCGAATCTTCAACAAAAGCCAATGCAGCGGAATAATGGGTTTTTTAACAGGTGCAAGCCTATTATATACGATTCACATGAATTCACGAAATATAAAGCAGATATAGTAAATGAAGTGGAGGACGTTAATTTATTACTTTTATTATACTTTATAAGATCTGTCTACATTAGCGGTATACATTTAATGTTGTCTCAATTATTACTTTGCATTTTTATTTATTTAAAAAGATTACAAGCTTTAAGCTCAATAAAATTTTCACGGAATTAAAACAAAAATGATAAAAATCGAATCTACGTTTGATCTGAAAAATTATGAAAAGGTGTAAGTCAGATATATATATTTCAAGAAGTGATTAAAAAACGTAATTTTATGACGTCCCCCACAAAAGAAAACTCAACTTTCTATACAACTAGGTCATTGTAACTAATTTTATCTTTGTTTAATTATTTATAAAGATTCTCTTCTCTGGAAAACGAATTAATGAATAAATTTAACTTTATAATTTTAATCTGCATTACAAAACGTATTCCATCTCACCTAGCTCAATCTGATTCCTGAAAATGAGATTTCGTGTAGACCTCGTAATGTCGTATTTTAACTATTAACTTACTCATATCATCGCAAACTACTTAAACTGACGTAGAAATAAAAAAATAATCTCACAAGTCTCCATATTCGTTAATAGGGCTCACACCACATTCTTCCTAACCTTTGCTAAAGTCTTGTTATATATTTTAATACGAACTACTATTTCGTATTTTCTACTCATTCTAAAATGCTAATTCTACTTGAATTTCGCCTGACAACGACACGATAAAAGACCCCACATTACCGTTTCTGTTTCTCTACGCCACCTCACATAACCTCACCAGAGACCTCATGAATAGACCTCACCCCACGTTATTTTGAGGTAGTACTCAGGTATACCTAACTGCTTTCTCGTGCTCGTGATCCCCACAGTGTAACCAGATACCTTCTCCGGTTCCTTCATTATTCTCTCGTCCTTCTTGGAACCCGAAGCTTTTACTATATTTCGCCAAGTCGCTCGAGGAGTCATTTTCAGTTTTCAGTAATCCTCGTATTATTAAAAGCAGGATGATATAATTTTTCTCACTACATATTAAGAAATATGTAAATTTAAATAATATTTTATTATACGAGTAATATACAATAAATATCTGAGTGAATTATCATCATCATCATCAGCCTGTATCCGTCTTCTGCTGAACCTGTATTGGCGCCAAATGACATCCCCCGTCTTTAAGAAGAACAAGTCGCGGGTTCGTCACGTGGCCACGTAGAGAAAAGATGCAGGAGCAGATTAACAACACAAAGAACTTGTTTTTGAAGCAAAATTCGCATTTATTTTTAATATATTATTTTTAATTAATATAGACTTGATTTCCTCGTCCGACCGGTATGCCGTTTCGCCGGCTGCACGAGAATTAACTGACAACTGCCGAAACACTGTGACATGCAGCGCCGCCAAGACAATCACGGCAAAAAAGCAAATTAACCTTTTAACTGCCGGCAGGTACATGTATGGCGGTACCCAGCACACCGCGAATTTTACGACAAAAATAAAACCTTCTAAACATATTGTTATTGAAAGTGTAATAAAGTTTATTTATAAAACTTACCAAATAAATGAAGAGCACGCCAGTCGTGAAGTCATTTATCCATAATCATAAAATTAATTGTTTATTGTGCATTGATGATTGTTCATTTAAAACGGCGCGTCTTAAGACGTAATTTTTGTATGAGCGGCGCTCCGTTCACAGAAAATTATGCGTCTCAAGACGCTTTTGGCATTTAAAAGGTTAAAGACGACAGTTGAACCAACATGAAATGGAGAAACTGTCATAACAAATAAAATGGCGTATGCAAACGCCGTATAATTTTTTATATAATTAAAACCAACATTATTAGACGTGCATGTCAGGCGAGCAATCAAAAATAAGAGACAAAATATCGTTTTTCGTGGCTTTTCGGCATCAGCCTAAAAGATCTATATCACTATATTACTTTTTATGAGAAAAAATTCAAATAATAAATTCCATATTACACTAAAGGCGTATTTATTCTTGTATTCTAAGTATTTTTCACTGTAATAATTATCCACTAATTATCATTGTCTTAAACTGAAAAAGTTGCTGTAAAAAACACTGCCTCAAAACAATTTTAAATGTAACTATAAAGTATTTTATTTAAAAAGATTACAGTAAATAAAACTACATAAATTTATCTAACCTTAAGTTTATCTAAGCATTTTGGAAACTATGTTTATTATGGCAAGTATTCAGTGAAACTTTGCTAAGTACCCTCTTTGTTGTTTCAGTACTTCAGTGTGTTTTTATATAGAAAACTTCCAGCAACATTTTCACTTAGTATCGGGTTCATTGAACGTAAATACCTCACTTAAGTATTGTCAACTCTTTTTCAAGTAGCGACCCTTAGCTTATTATCTATATTAAATGCCGTCCAAGAATAAACATTTAATAAGATAAATAATATTTTGAGTTTCGAATTTCACATTTATAATATTTTATTAATGTTGAGATCCCCGTTTGCTCAATAAACGACTCCATGCCACCGGAATCGTTATCAGAACGCGTGGTGAGTGGATCGAGAGCATGTCACGACAAAATGAACTTTTTCATATTGCATATTTAGGACAAAAGATTGACAAATTTCTGTCATCTGCCCGGGATGAAACTTTCTGCGTTCCTCTTTAAGTCTTGGGCAGACTCCAACTGACACTCCGGCAGCTGTGACAGCACTGCGTCAAAATTGACACATTATCTTATTTCTTTTTTATGTAATCGCATGCAAGAGAGCACAGCCGGTCAAGACCAGTGCATTCTATGACGCTCAGCCAGGGAGGCTGGATGCTGCATGCGGGAATCGAGTGTTGTGTTCGTGTTAGTGTGTGGGTTGAGGAGATTGCAAGTGTATATTTATATGTTTCTTGAAAACATCTAGATTGTAGGATGGAGGAAACACAGACGCTAGAAGAGCATTCCATAGCTTACCGGTGGCATTAAGGAAGGAGCTTTGGAAACTGTCAGTTCTTGGTCGACATAAATTAACCGTGTATGGATGTGTTCGGCAAGTGTAAGACGAGCTTTTCAGTTGTGGGTGGGTGCAGGAGGAATTAGTTCTTTAAATTTCGAAGAGCAGCGACCGTGGTAATAACGGTAGAAAAGACTAAGTGAACCAATCTTACGCCTGTGTTCCATTGATTGCAGGTTAAACGTAAGAGTGTCATTGTTTATCAAACGAATTGCTCTTCTTTGAACTGAGTCAATTAAGTTTAGAAGGTATTTTGGAGCTTCAATGTAAAGGTGACTGCCGTATTCAACGATAGGTCGGATCTGTCCTTTATATAGAAGAAGAAGTTGTTAATCGTTGAAATACCGACGTGATCTATATAATTTATAATACGGAACTAATGGAGTGCCATTCGTTAATCTGATAGTATAGTATTTTTTTAAATAAAACATATTTTAAAAGAAAAACTGGACAATATTAAGATTAAGATTTATATTTTTCTTTTGTTTTAATCATATTTTCAATGAACCGGCTTCGTTATTCAATAATTTCAAGTTATAAGGAAATTAAGCAAAAAAATCATGAAAACAGCGAATACTTTTTAAAGCCTAGAAAAAGATTCTACAAACAGAATTAAATTAATATGCATTTTTATTCATTTCATGTACATAATAAAATAAATTAGTAAACCCGTATATATGATATTTGTTACAAGCTACTTTGCCCTGAATTATTCTGGAATTAATTATTTTCTTCTGGCAATGATTCCGCTCACGTAATAATCCGCTCGTGGGGAAAATCGAAAATGAGATCTCTGGACCATTGCTTACTATATTATTAATGCGGATGGGACGAAAGATAAAATAATGTAATTTAATAAAACGAATCCAGTAGTAATTTATCATGCTTATCACAATGACAAAAAAAATAAAAATATATTTCATATATTTATTTAACTGGACTTTACCCGCCTCACACCCGCATCACACTGGAAGACAGTTAAGTCTCCTTGATGATGCGCTTATTCAGATTATGATCAGTTAGAAACTGATATGTCAAGTGGGAGTCCCCTCTGAACAATTGTGGCCACTACACAGAAGTGCTAAACGGAAAGAATCCGTGTAAGAGATTATAATCGCATTCACGGGTTGTAAAGATATGGAGATGGAAGATAGCTTCTCTCACCGAAAATACGAGCAAAAATGGTAAATGCATGGAATTTTTTTTTGCGCCCACAAAGTCTGCATGCCTGATAGGGTCGTAGGGAATCCCTCGAACTGCATCGAAAAGGACTCCTCTTTGAAACAAAAGGAACTGAAAGTCCCAGGGAATGTTCTCTGAGGTCAGGAAGGGGGCGCCACAGAAACAATTAGGGTTTGTAACTAAATTAAATGAGAATAATCTATAATCAAGTATTAATCAATAGGTAGTTTATTTTATACGAGGGTTATCCGTAACATAAGATTCCCATGGTGCTACAGTCCTGAAAAGCGCTGTTATGGTGGATCCTGCGATTCTGTAGTGTACCTTGGTTCCCCACTCCAAATCCCTTCTCTAGCGAGCTGCCTGCGGAGCTCAGTCTCAGCTTAGCAGCCGTACGTGATGGATCTCCCACTCGCTTCGCCCGCCAGGTGTGAGCTGCGCTCGGTGATCCATTTCCTACCGGCGACTCTGGGTGCTTCCCATTTTCCACTTAACATAATAATAAAATCAATATAGTTGCCAGATGTATTCATTCAAATTTTTGAGAATCAAGCAATAGGTAACATATGATTTGAATTCGCTTTCAAAAACGATTGACATTTCATTCTTAAAAGTAATGTTCCATTTCGTTTCCAATGCCTCTAAAAATAATGCCTGAAATGCAAAACTGTGCTTTGATTATTTATTTGAGATATATTTTTACTACAGCAGAATATTTGGATATATTTTTTAACTATTCCAGCGTTTTTATTATTTTTCCATACATCTATCGCAGAAAGCAATCACCTTAATTATATACTTATAACGTTATACTAATAATACGTATGAAAATATATGTCACGTTGTTATTAATCTTACGTTACGTAACATTCAGAATACGTCAATGTATTAAAATCAAAAATATTACGTTCCCTTAATCATGATGAAGATTGATTGGTCAAAATATGTGGAAATAGTGACTTGCGAAAATTCTAAAAGATCGTTTCTTGCGTGTGTAAGGGATCACTGCCAAAAGTGACAAAAAAACCTAATGTGAAGAACGTTACCGTAACAATCTGATGAAAAAAACATATTTAATAAAATTCTTTAATTTCTAGAGAAAAGTATCTTTTATTTTGTGTTTAAAAATCTGTTTAAATCGATAAAAAACTGACTATATTCTGAACTGACAATTATTTTAATCAATTAACTAACTTGATTTCAATCAAGAAATCACTTACATAAAGTAAATCTTAATTTGGTTTTTGACATTGTAACAATAAGCGAGGCCTGTGTATCTTTGTTCGTTATCTAATTGATAGTTTTGGCAGTGAATTAAATAAATTGGCATTAAATAAAATTAATCGGAAGTAGACTAAGTAAATTGAAAGTGTTCAATGTGTTAGTATGAATGTGGTCAGTTATAAAATTAAAATGGCAGTGATATATTCATATTGGTAAAAAATAATGTAAGATGAATGAATAATTAACACCTAAAATACAAACCTCACCTAACCTATCATGAATTACCATTCATTAATTATTTTCTGCCAAATTTTTTTTCTAATGCCAAATTATTATTAATTTACCTTTTTATGTATTTATTACTGACCGTTTACTAAATAATTACAGCATTTTAATTGAATTCTATACTGCCAAAAAAAATAGTTACCAATAAGTAACAAAGTTATAAAAATGTATCGACGTGGCTAGCATGAAACTAACATCCAATTATATATATATATACAGTGGAACCTCTCATAACAAGCATAATTCGTTCCAGAATCTTGCTCGTTATGTGAAACACTCGTTAAGCGAAACTAATTTTCCCATATAAATCAATGCCAATCAAAAAAACACGAAAATACGTTTCATGCGAAATATTCTTTTAACGTTTATTCAAATGCAATTACACGTTTATAAATTGTTAAAGACCGTATAAACTGAATAAAAACATTTTTAAAATCGAAAAAAGCTTATTATTTATTAATTTATGAAAAATAATTAATTATTGTTTACTAGAAAGTTGTCTAGAGACATTTGTTTTAGCCGACTTTTTAAAATTCGGTGAATATTGGCATTGCCACCTGCTTATTAGGAAGATGCTTTTCAATGTACGACGAAACAGTTTCGCAAACTTTCAACATTTTTCTTATTGCGTCAGAAGATTGTTGCTCTGCTACATCCTCTTTCTCCAAACTGTCTAAAAAAAATACAAATAGTGTCTGAACATAAGCTTTGGAAAATGTTTGATCACATGCGACAATAACGTGCTAACGGTACGAGTGCTAGACGCAGGCTGACGCAATGACGCGGCTCACAAGTGCATCATACGTTATGTGACTTCCTCTTTCTGCGTCGCTCTTTAAGGGAGCAATTTTTTTACATGTTTTTGCTCGTCATGCGAAATACTCGTTATGAGAGGTGCTCGTTATGAGAGGTTCCACTGAATATATAAAGTTAAATGTAAATCGTTCAGTATATAGGCGACTATCACAGTAATTTGAAAATGTCATTCACCTTGTGTAAATATTGCCTCCATATTTAATGTCGCCGGGCCACGTAGAATGAAATTTGTTTTTTTAAATAGTGAACACATTTCTTTCCAATAAAATAGTATCACAATACGTTGACAGGCTTACAATAGGTTTTCCACTGAAATGTACGATAGGGATAAAAGCGTATAAAAAGTACGCATAGAACGAGGGTTCCTTTTGGTCGTTTTCTTCTCCAAAGGCTAGACGATTCGTCGCTCTACAGTGAAGTACAGCATATTTGAAAGGTTCTATTCAGCGATTGTTATCTCGCTGACTGTAATATTTCACAGGACTTGAAGTCACAAGGCCGTTCCATTAAATTTCAGAGGCCCATTGAGCTTTAATATCATCATATCTCCATAGTGTTGTCAGAGATGGTTTGAATGATGTCTTAATCTTAATGCTTTACAGAAACGCTACGTAAATAATTATCTTAATGCACACTAATATTTTTTATTTATTTTTTGTAAGCAAATGCAGAAGAATACTGACAGATGGTGATAGTAATGCTGAAATGTCATCTGTGGATTCTATGACGATTACTATATTACATATGGTTGAGTGCTGCATGTGGAGTGTTGATTCGACAACGTCATAGACTACAGCCTGACATTCACGCATCATTCTTATTATTACAGGAATTTACTTTGCATGGGTGGTCCTTCACGACTTTCGCCTACCACCAATTTTAACTAATAGTCTATGACTGGCATTTTACGGGTGAGGTATCAAATTCACACCAACCTAGGATATTTTAGAGCTGAGAAATTGATCTCCAATCTCCGTCAGGGATCGAACTCACGACCTTCGGCATGTCAAGCAAACGCTTCGACCATTGAGCTATACCCGCCGGTAATAAATATAATTTAAATAAAGCAATTGAATTTAAATTATTTAGAGAATTTTTGAATCGTTGAAAAT
This sequence comes from Glossosoma conforme, assembly GCA_022606575.1. Lineage (NCBI taxonomy): Eukaryota > Metazoa > Arthropoda > Insecta > Trichoptera > Glossosomatidae > Glossosoma > Glossosoma conforme. Next base: position 1,537,807 of record JAGTXR010000046.1, read on the forward strand.
GGAATATCTTATAAAGTGAAGACCAAATTGACTTGCCAATACAATATGAATTCCAACATAATGTCGAGAATTTCAACGTTATATTTATATTACGCTAGTACTATTATATTATAACGCCACCTTTGCCATTTTTGCCCGTCACTCTTAACACTTTTCTTCCCCTTCAACCATCATCTTTTCGACAAATATCTCCTGCTCATTCAAGTGTGCCCATTCGTTAGATAGCCTCCACTACTTGAGTTTTTCTTCGGATATCCTCGTTTCGGATCTTTTAGAGACACTCCGAGCATGGATCTCTCCATGGCACATTAGGTAATAGTATAATACAGAGTATATTTTATCCATCTTCGTAATTGAAGCGAGTCTATGTTTTAATATTGTGAAGTATTTAAAAAAATTGTGTTCTTTTTCTACCTCACAGCGTTCTTTTTTTTTCAAATTTCGAATAAGTTTTAAATTTAAAACGATCACCGGAAGGCGGCGCTAATAATCAATCACTCTGTAAATATTTAACGCGACTGAAAATAAAGTTAATTGACAGGTCCATTGATAGGTCACTGGTTCGATTGATTCGATTGCAGAACGCGATCTATCGTAACCTTTACCCTGGTAATGATTTCCGTTCCCATTATCGCTTTCTCGAATTACATTTTCCACTTTCACTTCAAAGGTTTCCCGGGCCGTTTTCCGGCTGCCTATACAAAAACCCACTCTTTCAAACAGCTGCGTATATTTATTTTATTTTCATTGAATAAATATTTTCGGCGTCTAAATCCTATGTTTGGAATACAAATACTTTTTAAAATCAACTGGTTTTGAAATACTGAATTATTTACTTTTTAAAAATATTTTATTAAAATGATAACATTTTTGCTATTAATTTTGATAATATTGTTTTATCTGCCGTCGTACCATCGCTCAATGGTTAAATCGTTTGCTTGGCACGCTGAAAGGCAATTCCGACGGAGATTAAAAAAATAATTCTTAATTGATTTCTGAACTCTAAATACCCCTTTTGGTGTGAATTTGATACCTCACCCGTAAAATGCCAGTCATAGCCTATTTATTAAAATTGTGCTGTATTAAAAAAGTGCCTATTTACGGAACTAATGGTATGACATTTAGCGCCCCCGTGATAGGTAGCGATCTGTCGCATCAGACAACATGACGATGCAGCGCTATGTCCTACATTACAAACATTTTTATTTATGCGTGTACGAAGAGCTGGCAAAAATAAGAGACAAAAAACCGTTTTATCAATTATGGAGTCCTTTTTGCGTGAATTTAGACCTTACGAATATTCGCATAATAATTTTTTGATCCTTCAAATTTGCGTCTTAAGTTGCTTTGTCTACTTAAACAAGAAAGTTCTTACGAAAAAAAATATTACGCCGCATATTAGAGATGTTTATATAAAACTATTATACGAGTATTTACACTGAATGAAATTTTTTCCTCGTGTTCTAGGTTTATGTTTCTTTGGTATAAAAACACCTTTAGAAATTCGAGGTTCTATAAGCGATACTAAATGAAAAACGTACAATAATGGTTTCGTACGTACTGCTTGAGAATAGATAGTGTGGTAAGCCGCATGATATGGGTGTGTTTTCCATAAGTCGCTGGCTTATTGTTATGACTGAAGCAATGTCGTCTATCCCATTATTCAGGCGGTTTGGCCCCGCGAAGCCGGGACTTTAGTGCTGGCCGTTAAGCGAGAGATTTTAACAGCCTTTTGGGATGGCCGTTACGTTTTTACGGTATTTAAATACAGGCATAATGGCGGCGCTGTAAAAAAGCAGGCGTCGTAAGAAAATGATTAGAAAATGGAAAATAAAGATGCTCAGTAATTGTATACAATGAAAACACTTAAAGCGCTAATAACCAACACTTTTTTCATCAAAATGTACGTAAATCATTTAGTTTTTTTTTTATGTAAACAAATACAGGAGAATACTGACAGATGTGCACAGCAAATACTGACAGATGTCGATTGTTTTGCAATCCAAAGGTCGTGGGTTCGATCCCCGATGGAGATTAATAAAAAAAGGGATTTTTAATCGATTTCTCAGCTCTAAAATACTCTAGGTTGGTGTCAATTTGGTCGCTCACCCGTAAAATACCAGTAATAGCCCATTAATTAGAATTCGTGGTAGGCGAATCGTCATTCCGTGAAGACGACCACCCAATCATAGTAATAATAAAGATGAAGCTTGAATCTCGGGCTGTAGTCAATGACGTTGACGGATCAACACTCTACATGCAGCGCTTATATATGCACCATGGTAAGTGTCATAGAATTCCACAAATCAGACTTCAGAATTACTATCACCATCTGTCGGTATTCTACTGTATGTGTTTACATAAAAAAATATTGTTTTTACATTTTTTTATGTCCAGTTTTTTTTATGTAATCGCATGCAGGAGAGCACACCCGGTCAAGACCAGTGCACTCTATGGCGCTCAGCCAGGGAGGCTGGACGCCGCATGCGGGAAGATTGCAAGTGTATATTTATTTTTACTTAAATATACATATACTATACATAAAATTCTTTTTTCAACGCGTCAATCCAAGCACAAAAATAACGGCAGAAGCGGGATGCGAACCGCGGACCTTGGAAACCAACTATGCCCAGGTATTCATACCGCTCGGCGAACTGCGCCATTGCCCTGCCTAGACTGACTTGTGTTGCTTCTGCCGTTATTTTTGTGCTTGGATTGACGCGTTGAAAAAAGAGTTTTATGTGTAGTATATGTATATTTAAGTAATAATAATATTGTAATATAGTCAATGATCTATAAAAGTAGATTAGAATATTGAAATAATAAAATAATATTCTAATAAAAATTAAAAAAATTCATATAATAATGTCTCCTTGAGACAATATCAAGAAGGTAAAAATTATCCATCAGTAACACAGGTAAATAATTGGTTATAAAATCCGAGTCGGAACTATAAGTAGTCGTTTCTCATCCATTCAGTCTATAGTTTGGTTCGAGACCCGAGTGGTACTTACTAAAATAAATAGACTGCCGGAAAGTAATAATATTAAGCTTGTGAATAAATGAAGACTGATAGAATAATAATAAAAATATACATACTTTGAATATATACTATAGCGACATCTATCGTACGATGATAACAATGATATAAATACTAGTTTCAACGCAAGTCAGTCTAGGCAGGGCAATGGCGCAGTTCGCCGAGCGGTATGAATACCTGGGCATAGTTGGTTTCCAAGGTCCGCGGTTCGCATCCCGCTTCTGCCGTTATTTTTGTGCTTGGATTGACGCGTTGAAAAAAGAATTTTATGTATAGTATATGTATATTTAAGTAATAATAATATTGTAATATGGTCAATGATCTATAAAAGTAGATTAGAATATTGAAATAATAAAATAATATTCTAATAAAAATTAAAAAAATTCGTATATTTATTTGTTTCTTAAAGAGATCCAGATTGTAGGAAGGAGGAAACACAGACGCTTGAAGAGCATTTCATAGCTTACCGGTGGCATTAAGGAAGGAACTTTGGAAACTGCCAGTTCTTGGTCGACACACATTAACCGTGTAAGACGAGTTTGTCGGCTGTGTGTGGGTGCAGGAGGAATTAGTTCTTGAAGTTCCGAAGAGCAGCGACCGTGGTAATAACGGTAGAAAAGACTAAGTGAACCAATCTTACGCCTGTGTTCCATTAAATACGCATTAAAACGTGTTATGTTGAAGTGTGGTTGTGTACAAAAACGATAAACTCACGTAAATGAGCTGAGACATAAAAATATATTGAAAACTGTATGTGTTGTGTCAACGTTTGTGATTCGCCCATGTATCACGTCTACGGGCGGATAAATAACGTGGACTGTGTGTTCAGCAATCCATCTCGTGAGGAAAGCCATATGTGGCACTTCTCCGTGTCATGTACCGCGAGGGTTGTGATGTTTTCGTGACGTATTGTGACCCAGTTTATTATTTATGCTGGCATCGGTTTCATTACTTAAAAGAGCCTCGCGAAATGATGCCACAAAAATATTAACGTTTTCCTTTCAGAATTGTATGTGAATAAACACGTAAAAATAACACATGTGGTGTAACATTATAATCTGTTGACATCAGCACGATGTAGCCCTTGCCAACTGGTACCGAAAACCTCGATGAACAATCTTTCGTCTCTTATTTTTGTCGCTTGCCATTCATTTGTGTGTCCGCCATATTGGGACTAGTTATATAGTTTTGCCACCGACGGCCCTGGTGACCCACCACGTGCCGCTGGAGTCTAAGCGCCGACGACTGCTTCAGTTATGTGTTGATGACGGCCAGCGGCATGTCCTCCCGCTTGGCTGGACGCTTGTAAAGTTTATCATAAATATAATCAATGTGCTTCTAAAAGAAAGTCTTTGTTTGCTGACCTGCTCCTCATCCTGCCCTCACGCGACGTAATAACACCCCCTTTTGAGAGAGAGGAGGATGTTACTATAACATTATTGTTGAAAAGGTCTTTTTAATTATGTCACCGATATAATATATAATTCCTTTTTTTTTAATTATTCAAAACTTGAGTTATTCTTATTATATGGTGACAACGAATTGCCGCCAATCTGTTGTCAGTTCCCATTATCTATGGAAGTCCCATGATATATCTGGTTCCGCCACATTTTGTTCCCAGACAATTCGTTCAACGGCTCATCGGTAACGACGTGGGGCGCACTAGACGTTTGGTGCGCGGGATATTTGGTGCAAGGGACAACTGGTGCACTGAATGTCTCGCCAACCTAACCTAACCTATGCCGAATGAATAATTTCATATACCTAATATATATGGATACAATATTTGTAATAAATAATAATAGATTATTATAGCAAATTTATATAACGGCTAAATTTAATGATGTTAAAATGCACTCAAAGTCCTAAAATTAAATTCACGATTTTATGTTTGTTAGGTACAAATATTATTATAGCTAATGGCAACATCATTCGCTCGCCGGCTTTTCAAATGAAATTCCATTTTTTTAAAATCATTCCAAAAAAAACAAACGAAAGAAACAATATTTAAAATTTCGAACATCAAAGTGTATTTACATTTCATTTGTAACACGGTCGACTGATTCGATTTTCCACTCGAGACTGAGAGCAAAACTGGTCTGATGACTAAACAAACCCGCCCAATTAGTCGCCAGGTCGAGAGTCTTAGAGGACGAGGGATTATTTGTTTGTGCTCAGAGGCAATAATATTATTTCCCCTTACGGGACATCACCTGACATCATCGCAAATACACGGACCGTGTCGGGACCCATTCGATATAAGGTCCTAAGGGAGACGAGGAAAACGATTTTGTAGAGACAGATCATTGATAAGGTGAACCTATACAGTCACTGACAATATAATACTAATAAATATATTACTGTAATTCTTGGATAAACAACAATATTTATATTTTGATGGTGATAGTGATGCTGAAGTCTCATCTGTGGAATTCTATGACGCTTACCACGGTGCACATGGCTAAGCGCCGCATGTGGAGTGTTGATCCGCCAAGGTCATAGACTACAGTCCGAGATTCAGGCATCATCCTTATTATTTCATGAATTTACTATGAATGGGTGGTCTCCACGGGACGACTTTCGTCTACCAACAATTTTAATAATAGGCTATGACTGGCATTTTACGGGTGAGTGATCAAATTCACACCAACCGGGGTATTTTTAGAGCTCAGAAATCGATTAAAAATCCTTTTGTTTTATTTTTTAATCTCTGTCGGGGATCGAACCCACGACTTTTGACTTGCAAAACAAATGCTTTTACCATTGAACTATACCCGCTGGCAAGTTATACAGTTACATTGCAGCTTCCTGCCGCCCAAGCTGAACGTCATAAAGTGGTCTGGTATCGACCGGTTGTGCTCTTCTTAATACTGATATCAGCATGATATATCCCTTACCGGGATTGCTGAAAACCTCGATTTTTAATCTTTCGTCTTATATTTTTGTTCGCTCGTAGGTCATGTATATGTCATAAAAAACTACTATATTTAACAAACGTTCATTATATAACTCCATACATGTGGTGGCATTGACACATGCGGCTTACAATCGCCCCTGTGACGAAACCTAACGATATTTATTTGCATGCTTTACAGATTCCTGTAAAGAATACGTGTAGGTTGAGAAAGGGAATGACTGCACTTCTAATTTCCTAACGTAGATGTCACAATGAGTACTGAAAATAGCAAAACGATATATCACGTCAACCGATGTTAACGGTCGGGGAATCTTTGACGGCATATGCCGACAACCTATGCGAAAGGCTAAAATGTGTATCAGTTTTTAAATATTGATAAAAATCTTTAGTGGATAATAAAATATTTGAATACTTAAATAAATTCTTATCCCGCAATATAAGATACGACTGTATTTATTTTTGTCAAATATATTTTTCAACATCTGATATGCTTACTTTATTTCCCTTCGCACAGATTGGCGGAAGAATTGTCTTCTAGAGTGGAAAATATAAAATAATAATAACGCTTTGCTAAACATGGTTTATGATAGCAACACTGAAGACAAATCGAATAATATTATTTCTACATCACTGAATTTCTGTCGACGCTATATACGTTGTTAGAACACAAAGTATAATGCAATACACAAATGTTTTAACCCTTTCATTACGGCTCGGTTTGAATACAAATTATACTGTAAATTATAAAACTAGTATTTGAAGCATAAATGTATTTATCTGGTCTATTTTCATATGTCACATTGGTTATTGTATCCTTGAGCTATCAGGTGATGCATAATTAAAATATTCTAAGAAAGTAGAAAAATATAAATAGTAGTACAAAAGTAAAAAAAACAGTACACGGCATATATCGGGTACCGATGCGAACAGGTTAACATCCTCTTTCTTAGGAAAAGACGACTTCACGTCGCCGGTATCGTTATTAGGACACTTGTTAGACGTATGAGGAGCAGATATTTACATTTATTTAATTATAAGATAAAAATTGCCAAATTTTGGTATTCGGCTCAGGCCACGGACAATCAACGATCTACCTCCGTTGAATGCCGAGCCGAACTGATTGAGCGTTTTGTAACACCGCAGCACCCTTCTAGCACCTGTCGGCTCTTTGACGAATTAAATTCTGTCAACACAATCAAAATGACGACACATCTCCGATGAGCGAACAAAAATAAGACACGAAAGATTGTAAATCGATGTTTTCGGCATTAGTCTGCAATGGCTATATCGAACTGATATCAGTTTTTTTTTAAAGAGGTTATATACGCGTACTCGTATGTTAAGAGTTTTTTTCCACCCATTATTTGTTTACTTACTCGTATAATTCTAATCGCCTTAAGAAAATTTCAAATATTGTATCTCATTATGCCTTCAGCCAAACTAGCTAAACGTCATAGAGACCACAAGTGATTAAATGGTTAAATTCCCATTCCTGTATCCATCAATACAAAATAGTATTGCTTTCATTTTTCGGTCGGAATCGCCATACAGTTTCGGTCATAAATCTGAATACATCGGAATTTATCGGTCAGTGGGCTTAATAAATTAATAATGGTCAGAATTTATTTTAAATCGACATAATTTAAATGAAATCGATCAAAAGTTATTATATTTGGTCAACCCAACCTAACCAAATCTAACCTATCTCAGCGTAACGAAAACTAACCTAACCTAAGACATTCTCTGATGGAGTGCATTATCCATACAAATCAATAGGAGACGCTTTCTGTGTTGTCACCTTGGAGTCTTTACCGGTTCTTGGGAGGATCTTCCTGAACTGCTGCTTAGTTCTGACGGTCCTTTGCTGCTAAACTTCATCATTGATACCGTTAGAGCTACGCATTTGGTTAACGAGGCTGACATGGAATATGATTCTGCGTTCTTTAATTATTTTTTAAACATGTAATCTAACATTATGTGTTACTTGCAGTGCAACATTTTTTCTTAGTAATATAATAGTAAATAATATAAAAAAAACTAACCTTCCTGATTCTGACCGTATAATAATATATTTATAATAATCAAGGAGGATAAGCACCTAATAAGCATCATCTCAGAGAGGTGAGCCCGATGGATCGGTCACATCATGCGCCACGATGGTCTTTTTTACGACATTGTGGAAGGGATGGTTGAGGGTAGGAACTGTAGAGGGCGCTCTAGACGGAAGTATTTGCAGCAAGTGTTCGAGGACATGAGTTGTAGCTCTTATGCTGAGCTGAAGAGGACTCGAGAGGAGTGGAGATCGAGATGCAAGATTTTGTTGCTGCAAACCAATCCACCGGATTGATACTCGAAGAAGAATAATTCTAACCGTTAATATTTTTATTCCGACGAAAAAATTAATTGAATTTTGAACAAAAGATGACTTAAATTCTGACCAGAAATTGCCAAATATTATAAAGGTTAGTAAAATAGAATTTCAATATTAATATAGAAATGTTGTTATATTCTCCGTAATAATTGTGAACCTTGTGATTTTCGGACCCGCACCGAACGAAAATAATTAGAAATTAATACAATAGAGGGACTTCGTTATCACAGAGGCCCATTGTAATTGGATTTTCAGAAATGTTTTAATGAAACTTGAATTTGTCACATAAAATATTAACAACTATTCCAGAATAATATTAGTCAAACGTGTCACGGAGATAGCCGTAGTAGGAGTGTCTTGTGAAAGTAAAATTTAATCACCGAATGGAATGAAAAAATATCGTTTTAAAACGTAAATTTTAATTATTTTGAAAGCTTGTTAAACACGGCGACGCCAAATTAAATTTGATTAACAAATTAAGCGATTCCCTCAGTTGACAGTAAAATTGTCTAACGCTATTGATTGCCGTTCTAAAGTAGGTTTGATATTTGTTTTTTTTCCGACAAGTTTTACGAATCTAACATGTAGCAGTTGTAATGTCACGCAATAACGACTAAAAAAATTAAAGATGTAGCAGAAGAAGTCATTGGCAAAGATAAGCCTAAGGCAAGGAAAGAATGGATAACAGAGGAAATCGTTAACATGATAGAAAAAAGGAGACTACTCAAAAATAACCCCAATGACAAGGCCCAGAGTGAATATAGAGCACTGAGAAACAGAATAAACAGAGAGTCACGAATCGCTAAGGAAGCATTCTTACAGAGAAAATGCAAAGAAATCAATGACAACATGAAAAAAGGAAATATTGAAACTGCATATGCGTCAGTAAAGGATTTCTTTGGCATGAAAATTGTAAAAGGCAAAGCGATAGAAGCAGAGAACGGGAAAATACTGTTTGAGGATACACAAATAGGGGAGAGATGGAAACAGTACCTGGAAACACTATACAACGGAAGTAATGATACCAGCTTTGAGAGTGTGATAGAAAACGAAACTGATGTGGACGCCGATGATTTGGGAGACCCAATTATCCGAGAGGAATTTGACTTCGCATTAAAAAAGCTCAAAGATGGAAAAACACCAGGGATTGATGACCTACCAGCTGAACTAATAAAGTCGGCAGGAACCGGAACTCTAGATGCTCTGTTCACAATGACTCAGATGATTTATAATACAGGAATAGCGCCAGAAGACTTCAAAAAAGTGTCTAATTGTAACTCTGCCAAAGAAGCCCGGAACAACAAAATGTGAACAACACCGAACACTCAGTATTCTATCCCATGCATCCAAAATACTGACCAACATAATCCTACATAGAATTGAACCAAAAATAGAAAATAGTCTCACTAGCGATCAATTTGGATTCAGAAAAAGAATGGGAACCAGAGAAGCAATCTTATCCCTGCGTATGATCTTGGAAAAGAGGATAAAAGTAGACCAAGATACATATATTGCCTTCGTGGACATTGAAAAAGCATTTGATAAAGTAGATTGGGAGAAGCTCTTCGATATTATGAAAGAAATTGGAGTCAAATACAAAGAACGAAGACTCATATTTTCACTTTACAAAGAAGAAGCTGCCATAATATCACTTGGAAATGTCCAAAAGGAAGCAAAAATACGTCAAGGGGTGAGACAAGGATGCTCTCTGTCGCCTGTACTCTTCAACGTATACATACAAAATGCAATTAATAACATCAGGGAAAAAATGGGCCATAGAGAGGGGTTAAAATACATGGCCAAAAGATTGATATGATAAGGTTTGCTGACGACATTGCTCTGATTGCTGAAACTGAAGATGAACTCACTGAAGCGCTGACATCCATGGAAAACATATTTAATTCCAACTACAATATGAAGATAAACAGCACAAAAACCAAAGTCATGAGAGTAAGCCGCAATGAGCAGCAGAAAATTAACATATCAATGCTAGGAGTACCCCTAAAAGATGCAAAAGAATTTGTATACCTTGGAAGTACGATTACCTGGGATGCCAGAACAAAAAAGAGAAGTCAACAGTCGAATACATCAAGCAAGGCTAGCTTTCAATAAAAAAGCCAAAATTCTTGAGTCAAAGAATATTACTTTAGGGCTCCGCAAGCAACTTGCCAAAACACTTGTTTGGAGCATCTTAATGTACGGCTGTGAGACATGGTGCTTATCTGAAAGTGATAAAAAAAGACTAGAGGCCTTTGAGATGTGGTCGTACAGAAGAATTCTCGGAATTTCCTGGAGAGACCACGTCACGAACAATGAGGTTCTCAGGATAATCAAGGAAGATAGGCACCTAATAAGAACCATCTCAGAGAGGCGAGCCCGATGGATTGGTCACATCATGCGCCACGATGGTCTTCTTCACGATATTGTGGAGGGGATGGTTGAGGGTAGAAACTGTAGAGGGCGCCCTAGACGGGAGTATTTACAGCAAGTATTCGAGGACATGAATTGTAGCGCTTATGCTGAGCTGAAAAGGGTTGCGGAGGACCGAGAGGAATGGAGATCGAGATGCAAGATTCTGTTGCTGCAAACCAATCCACCGGATTGATACTACGAAGAAGAACATGTAGCAGTTGTAATGTCACGCAATAACGACTATTGACGTGATTTTTTAAGCATACGGAACCATTTGGTCCTTCATTAACAATGGCAGTTGACAGAGCAATGTGACAACAATTTTTCGTGAACATTTACTGTAAATATGGAACGGATATGGGAAGAAAAATACAATACTCGTATTATGACTTTGCGCTATTGGATATTGTTGCTTTTGCCATCATCATCACAATCAGCCTATGTCCACTGTTGAACGTATATATAGAAGCACCCTGCAGCTGACGGGAGGTACTTTTATCACGGTCTTTGGCAATCGTGCATTCAGCTACGCGGCACCAATGGCCTGGATCTCGCTACCGGAAAACATAAGAGAGCTTAAAGCGGAGGCATCCTTCAGAAGCAGACTCATGATCCACCTTTTTACTCAGAGAGGCAAAGAAGCGCTTTTGGAATGACCATTCGGACATATAAAAGCGCTATACAAATGCTGATATAATAATATGCCATTTGCATAAATCTTCATCCTACTCAATCCTTTGCCATCCACATTTTGATGTTGTCAGTCCATCTTACAGGGGGTCGACCGTCGTCTTTTCGACAGATATGACCTGCCCATTTATTAGTAGCCTTTAATACTTGAGTTCTTTTTTGGATATCCTCCTTTCAGGTTTTATCTTTTAGAGACACACGCATGGCACCTTTATTTCATAGATAAGAAAAACTGCTGTAAGATTCCAGATATCTGCGCCATAAGTTAACACCGAGAGAATGCATTGGTCATTGGGAAATTTCTGCTTTAAATATATAACATTTTAAAACTTAAGTTATTCAAATGCTACCCATCCCAGCTGTATACGCCTGTCGATTTCTTTCTAGAAGTTGTTTTGTCCTAGTTGGATTACTAGTCTTTTTTAAACATTGCATTATTAGATGTATTCTTACTTATTTTACACAAGTTATTATAATATGTTTTTCGTTATAATAGAAGTATTCAAATAAAATATTAAAAGCAATCTATAAGTATATTAATTTATTAATTACATGTATAATTTAAAACAATTTATAATGTATATATTTTTATGTTCCACTCAAAGGCCATTAAAGTAAAATATGCCAATTTATTTCCGCTGTTCAATAAAGCACAATGGCTATACTTGAGACCTATTGTGTTTAATTTTACTTATACGCTGTTATTAAGGCATCGAATGTTTTGATATTTTTTATTCACGAACCTTTCCGCTACGGGCGATACGTGAGCCTAATTTTAGTGAGGAGCTTGCGTAATATTCGGAAGGCTTTATTATTCTTTACGATAAACCAAAATGTATACCTAGCGCCTCGTAACAATGTAATAGACGTAATATACTGAGGGAGTATGGAACTGCATACTTTTTTTTAGGCAAGGAAAATATTTTGTAGGCGTTTCCTCATAAAATGTGCCATCTCATAAAAATATACAACGTTTGTTGTACTACGAAAGCTACCAAAATATGTCTCAAAAAGTATTTATTGTTTTATATGGAACACAGACTATTGAAATCTAAAATTACTTGATGTTTTCGATCGATTCATATTTTTTAATCCACTTAACAAATCACGCAAAAATATGCATTTAAGTACTCGAACTTTGCTCTGAAGATTGTCGGGAAACATTTATTTTCCTAAATGAAATCACATCAACTTGATATAGTTATTTTAGGCTGATGCCGTGAAGCCTCTAAAAACGATATTTTGTCTCTTGTTTTTGTTCGCTCGCCTGACATGCATATCTAATAATGTTAGTTTTAATTTTATAATATTACACGGCGTTTGCATACGCCATTTTATTTGTTTTGACAGTTGCTTCATTTGATGTTGGTTCAACTGGCATCTTTAATTTGTGTCTAAGCCACGATCATTGGCGGCGCTGCATGTCACAGTGTTCCGGGTAGTTGTCAGTTAACTTTTCGTCCGGCCGGCTAGCGTCATCCCGGTCGGACGTAAAATAAAGTCTTTTATAAAAATAAATGCGAATTGTGCTTCAAAAACAAGTTATTTGTGTTATTAATCTGCTCCTGCATCCTTCCTCCACGCGATCACGTGACGAACTCGCAACTTGTCGTCTTTTTAAAGACGGGGGATGTCAGAAAATTCAGGTGCAGTTATGTTCTAGAACGAGGAATGGACAGTGCCAGCTGACAGAAATAAGATGTTCCAGATATGAAATATATATGTGAAAATTTAATTCAATTTAAAGAAGAGATGTAATAGATATTTGCAACAAGGAATTGATTCAATTTAAAAAAAAAAACAAAAAATATATTCTGCAAAAATTTCGCTGAAGTCTAAACAAAAATAATAAATAAGGGTAACTTTATTAAATTTCTTAAGTAAAAACAATGAAACCTGAATAATTTATTATTGTAAAATTGAAAATGTCAAAATTATCATTTCGGGGATTTATGGCTGGCGGAGGAAACATGATAAATCTCTTTTTTTACTCGGAAATTATTCCCGGGAAATGAGGAAAACTGACGTCCGCGAAATAAATTTAATAGACAAGCAATTTGTACCTTTCCCACTTTAATTTGCTTGGTTTGCTGGACGCCGTGGGGCAGGTCGGAAGAGGATCTATAAAAAGGTCTGACGTGTAAGGTCATTTTAACCCTTGACAGTTTTCGCGCATGGTAACACATACGTTTTTATACAACGAGGCATGAATCATGTTTAACCCTTTGGTTACTAAGCGTCGAATATTTGACGGTCAATTCTCGTTCCACTTCAATACTTTTCTTTTTCATCGACCGTCATTTCTTCGACAGATATTTCCTGCCCATTGCCACTTGAGTGTGCCTATTTGTTGGGTAGCATTCACTACTTGAGTTCTTCTGCGGATATCCTCGTTTCGGATCTTTTAGCGACACTCCGAACATGGATCTCTCCATAGCACGCTGGGTACCTTTATTTAATGGGTAAGACTTGCTGTTAGATTCCACGTGTCTACGCCATAAGTCAATACATTAATTATATTATTCAATTTGAATTATTTTATTAACAGCTTACGTTATATTGAAAAAATCAAGCATACAATCGTTTAAAAACTTTAAAGCGTCTCGGAAACCAGATTTATATTTTAACGCATCAATTCATTCAGAACAAATATCAGCAGACGGGGGATTAAAACCTCGAGCGTTGCACCTTTGCTCTGTCCTATACACTGCGTTGTCCACACGACCATTCTCTGCCTGGACAGATACGCGAAACTTGATGTATTTATACCATTGTTAACATCATATAACGATATACCTGTATGTCTCTGTAGTATATATTCAGAGAATGTATATTATTATTTTATTAAGATTTAATCAGTCAACATTTATTCACAAGCTTTATTATTAGTTAGCCGCTCGAGGTTCGAATCCCGCGTCAGCCGATATTTTTTCTGAATGAATTGATGTGTACAATTTGATGTAGAATTGTATGTGTGTATTTAATTACTGATAATATTGAAATATAGTTAAAAAGTTTTTTTTTAAAGTACAACCTTGCATGTTTGAAAAAAAAAACACAAGTTTATGCGCAGGGTAAAGTGTTCCAACATACTCATAAATCATACATTTTTATGCCACTGGCATGTTTTAAAAGAGATCTGCATACCGCATTGAGTGCATAGTAAAAATACCTCAACGTGAGGAAATGTAACCATTCGTGACATAAGTCTGAATACGTTTATTCCATGCCAGAGGGTTTTGAAATTCTGCAGGTATGATGAAACATTTTAATGCCGTAGCTGTTATGAATGTGATAAATTTAAAAACGCACAGATATTTATTTGAATCTTAAAATTTTAAAACGAATTTGTGAAAAGGAACGTTTTTATTAAATTATATTATTACACATATTTTATTTATAACTTATTCATCTTCTTCTTGCATCTCGATCCCAACTCCTCTCGATCTTCTACAGTCCTCTTCAGCTCAGCATAAGAGATACAACTCACGTCCACGAACCCTTGCTGCAAATACTCCCGTGTAGGGCGCCCTCTACAGTTTCTACCCTTAACCATCCCTTCCACAATATCGCGAAGAAAACCATCGTGGTGCATGATGTGACCGATCCATCGGGCTCGCCTCTTCCTTGATTATGCTGAGAACCTCATTGTTCGTGACATGGTCTCTTCAGGAAATTCCGAGAATTCTTCTGTATGACCACATCTCAAAGGCTTCTAGTCTTTTTTTATCACTTTAAGATAATCACCATGTCGCACAGCCGTACATCAAGATGCTCCAAACAAATGTTTTGGCAAGTTGCTTGCGGAGCTTTAAATTAATATTTTTTGACTCAAGAATCATATATATTTTAAAAACATGTACGTGCATGCATGTGCGTAAATGTATCTGTGTATATTAATATTATTGTATGTTTATGTGTGTTTTTAAATTAATGAGCTTTCTACCAAAGAAAAACTCCATGCAGTTTGAGTGATAGGGGTTAAAAAATCTAAGCAAAACAAAACGTTTGAAATAAATCGATTTAAAAAAAATCTTTTGACATTGATATAAAAAACTTTGAAATCTAAAAAG
The DNA here is from genome assembly GCA_022606575.1 of Glossosoma conforme. Taxonomy (NCBI): domain Eukaryota; kingdom Metazoa; phylum Arthropoda; class Insecta; order Trichoptera; family Glossosomatidae; genus Glossosoma; species Glossosoma conforme. Next base: position 1,553,310 of record JAGTXR010000046.1, read on the forward strand.
AATTCCGTAGGATTTAAATATTCCTCGTAGTGTTATTGGCGTTAAATTTCTATAAAAATGGCTTGTGTTAAACCAAATTATGTCAAGAGTAGTGAAAGTTCGTTGACCATTGCCATTGGTAAAGTGATGTGGTAACGATTGCCTACATTTCAGGCGTACAGTAAAAAGCTTTTTTTATGTAAGCACATACAGGAGAATACCGACAGATGGTGATAGTAATTCTAAAATGTCATCTGTGGAATTCTATGATGCTTACCATGGTGCATATGGCTAAGCGCTGAGTGTTGATCCGCCAACGTCGTAGACTACAGCCCGAGATTCACCCAGCATCCTTATTATTACAGGAATTTACTATGAATGGGTGGTCTTCACGGGACGACTTTCGTCTACCACCAATTTTAATTAATAGGCTATGACTGGAATTTTACGGGTGAGGGATCAAAGTCACACCAACTGGGTGTATTTTAGAGATCAGAGATTGATTTAAAATATTTTTTTTAAATCTCCGTCGGCAATTGAAACCACGACCTTTGGCTTGCAAAGCGAACGCTTTGACTATTGAGTTATAACCACCGGCTAAAGTTTGTACTATTCATGATATATCCATGAATTATTATTCAACGTTTTATAAAATTAGATGTTATATTAACGAATTACATTTAACTATATAATTATTCAATAGTAATAAATAACAGAATACCTTACTTTGCCTAACGTAAGCCTTTTACTCAAGAATAGTGTAAAAGTGAAGTGTCGCGATGAATAGGCGTTACTCAGCGATAGCGTATTTTCTACAACGAATGTAAAATTCATTAAATTTTCTGTTCAAAGGTTGCAATTCATTGAATAATATGATTTAATGTAAAAAGGTATGCGATTCTAACAGAAAAGCTCTTAGTTTAGTAAATCACTAGCCCTTTAGAAAAAAATAATCACGTTGTATACCATAGTCTTGGGAATTTTTCTTGACGTTGTATATTATTTGCTTTTAGTCTATTGCTATTAACATCCTCCTCTCTCTCAAAAAGGTTGTTATTCAGTCGCGTGATGGCAGGATTAGGAGCAGATTGATAACACAGACTTTTTCTGAAGCACATTGTGACATATAATATATTTACGATAAACTTTACAAGCTTGTGGTCCAGACCTAGTCACAGCATTACGCCGAGCCACAATACAATATGCTCTCGCCGAATGGCGGGACACGACTGGCTCCACGGCGATGTTTATAACTAACACACCCGTGAGCGGACTTGTTACAAAATGCCTATATGGCGACACACAAATGTAGGACAAGCGAACATAAATAAGAGACGAAAGATTGTATATCGAGGTTTTCGGTACCAGTCATCAAGGGCTACATCATGCTGATGTCACTATTATTATTTGCGATCATATTTAATTCATTTTGAAACAATTGAATACTAAACATATAACGTCTAGATACATTTTTATTAAAGTTAAGTTTGGCTATTAGATTATAATTATAAAGTCATTTAATTCATAATATTTATCGCTTAATTTGTCTAAACACTCATTTTTCCACTTTTAATCATTTTTGTGCGAAAAATTAAAGCTTTAATTACTAATTAACATATTTCACTAATCATTTCGCCAGCAAACGCTCGCAACAAAATTCAGTGACCCTTAAGCTTGTGTAAACATGTTTCGCTTTAATTACATTTTATTTTTCACCTACTTCCGTCCACGCTGGTACCGGCATTAAAACATTCTCCTCCCCTGGGATCTCACGCAAAAATGTTACACAGTTCCAAAAAAATATAGCCGTTTTACACTTTGATATTCGCTTGTATTTTTTTTTCGCGGTTTTTTTTTCATTATATTCGTAATTTAATCATATAAATACTGTAACGAATCAAACCTGAAAATTATATCAGAATTTATGAAATTCAAAATTATTTTCAGTGGTGGAAAAAATCTGAAATATTAAATTGAATTATAAGATTGGATTTTACGCAGCCACTTGTTTTATACGAAATTCTCGTAATATGAAAATATTTTATCCGTTTTATATCAGCCAAATCTCAACAATTATGTTTAATCAATTGTAATATTTTGTATTCGTAAAATCATCAAAAAATATATATTTAAGAATGGGGAGTTGGCAAGGGGTTTTTAATAAAGATAAATATATTAAATGTATCATATATCGTTTTGCTACTTTCAGTACTCATTGCGACATCTACGGTAGGAAATTGGAAGTGCAGTAATTCCTTTTATCAACCTACATGTATTTTTTACAGGAGTCTAATATAATATCTAATATCGTTAGGTTTCGTCACAGGAGCGATTTTTCTGTCAACCTCATGTGTCAATGCGACCACATGTATGCAGTTACATAATGAACGTTTGGTAAATATAATAGTTTTTTATGCATCATCTGATAGATAAGGATAGAAGAACCAATGTGATATATGAAAATAGGTCAAATAAGTACATTTATGCTTCAAATACTAGTTTTAAGCAAAAAAAAATGTTTGAAAAATCACGCCGTATTGACAGTATAATTTGTATTCCACCGAGCCGTAACGAAAGGGTTAACAATTGTTTGCGAAGGAATTGCTACTAAAGATAAAGTACTCATCTATCATGCAAAAGATTGTAAGTTTGATACCCGTAGAAGATTAAATGTTGTTTAAATAATGTTATAAGCACAGTATTGCTCAAAAATATCGATATGTACTCCAGATTGATGTAAAACTTACACGTAGAATGTCTATTGTATGATATTGTGGCTTTTGAGTTTAGCCATGTGTAGCAAATTACTAATTTCCAATATTTCGACCGCCATTGCAGGGATCTTCTTCAGGGTTGATGACTTAGTGAATAGACTCGTTGCGTAGCACCGATGAAGAACCTCTGCCTTAGAATTTTGAGCACATTCGTTTTAATTACTAATTTGGTTTACGTCTCTTGTTTTGTACAAGTTTAAAGTAATGACGAAACTTTCCCTCACTATCTCCAAGTCTTTTCGTTTTTGATCCTATCCCCCCCCTTGAAGGTCCCGTTTTACGATAAGGTCTGCCCTTACGTGAGCGAAATTAAATTAAAACTTTATCTACAGGTGGGGACCACTTTTCACAACGCTTTCATCAAACAAGCTTAAACAAAAAGAAAATGTTTGTATTTTTTTATTTTTTCACGGTTTTAAATTCCGGGTAGAATAAATAATTTTGTTCTGAATGTTTTTACTAATTAAATGTTTTTTTTATCATTTCAGGTAAGTTCGTGAGAGAATGCTGAAATGAGTTCAACGATAAAGCGTTAAATTATATTATTTAATTTAAATAATATTAGCGCATACTTTATCTTTGTTAACTATTTTTAACAGAAACAGGTAAGTTATTTTAACAATCAAAAATTCATAAAAAATTAAATACATCCTAAATACCGTTGATTTAAAAAAAACATATTATAAATATATATATACACACATATATACTATTTAAAAAAACTGTTTTACTCTTATTTGTAAAAACTATATAACGGGTCCGCCAAATAACTTTTTTTTTTGAAAATGGGGCGCAAAACATCGAGTCTAGCTTCGGCTGTGTGGCACGTAGCGCCGTCCTGTTGAAACCAAATGTTGCCAATATCCTCCTCTTCAATTTTTGTGAACAAAAATGACCCTATAACGATCGCCATTGACTGTAATGGCCACTCCTTGCTCATTTTCGAAGAACAATGGCCTGATTTTCAAAGTAATGTCGCAATATTTCCCAGCGTTGTTCAAGCGTATACACAACCATATTCGTTTAGCGGAAGGATAAAACTAATTATCTGTCAAATCAGACGTGAGCTAAGTGTTACCATTCACGAAATAAACACTAGTTGAAAAAAAACGTTAGATGGCGGACCCTATATAAATTAATATATTTTTGCTGTCTCCGTGTGAAATATACTCGTATGTATTGACATCCTCCATCTTTAAAAAGGTGACAACAGGTCTCGGGTTAGTCATGAGGAGGCATGTAGGAAGGATGCAGGAGCAGGTCGCAAAGTAAAGAACTTGTTTAGAAGCACAATTCACGTTTATTTCTAGTTAAGACTTCGGTTTCCCCGCCCGACCGTATTATGTTGTATTGTGGGCAGCGGTCGGGCGGAGACTGTCGCGGACACGGGCTGACTGACTGGCACAGTAAGTCAGGGCTTCAAAGATTATTGCGGCTAAATAAGAAACTAAAGTTGATAGTTGAACTACCATGATATGGAGCAACTGTCAAAACAATAAAATGGCGTATGCAAACGCCGTTTTTTGACACAAATACAAATGTAAGTTATATAAGGAAAAGGCTTTGCATCGCCATTTTGCTTGTTGCGACAGATAATTCGTAAGAGCTGACAGGTGATAAGAAGTCGCTGCAGTGTTACGGAGCGCTCCGATTCACTTTCGGCTCGGTTCTCCGCGGAGATAGATCGTTCATTATTTTTGTCCCGAACCGAATACCGAAATCGTTTATCTATTGTCTTTAATAAATTACAATGTGATTCATGAACATGTTTATGTTGTTTGTGACTTGCTCCGCATCCCTCCCCACGCGTCCCAATGACAATCCCGGCGACATGTAGTCGTTTCTTTGAAGAACGGGGGATGTTTAAAAATTATAATGAAATATTTTCAATAAAGACTAAATTAATGAAAAAACACATTCTAAATATATAATTTGCTTTTTCATCATGATTTTTTTGTATGGTATTTAAAATGAATGGAAAAAAGAAAACAATTCTAATCGAAATTTTAAATTCTTTAATAATCACATTGTTTGGCTTCGTACTTTATTAATTTTGTTTTGCCTCACATAAAAGATTTATGGAATCCAGACAACGTTTTTTCCAAGTATTATTTTTATTTTTTACTTTTAATTTTTTTAAATTTTCAGTGTGGTGGCTTAGTGGTAAAGAGACTATTAGATATATACTAGAATATTCGCGAGTCCTTTTTTTATAAATTTTAAAAACATTCAAGCATGTTTTTAAATCTATAGTAAGAATGTTTTCAGCAATTCACACACATATCTATAACAAAGTTTCAATTTCAGTTTTCAATTTTCAAATATCAATTTATTTCTTCATTCAATAACATTTCAAATTTGTACAAATTGAACGCAATAACAAGTAGAATTAATAATTCTATTAAAAATATAGTTATCTATGATGAAGTACTAAGAAAAACAAAGAAATAAAGACAAGCAACAGAAGGTCCCAATGCTCATCAAACAGACGACTCCAACAAATTATTCTTCCAAACGAATAAGTGGAGTTCGTGCCTGAATTAGGCCTTCCTTGCATGAAATATATCAAGATCCGAGGCGATTTGGTTAAAAAATTCTGATCCCTATCCCAAAAGGCATAGTCTCTGGCAGGTTCGTGTTACTCTTTGGGAGATCGAACAATCTATGCTTCCTAGAGAGAAAGACAATCTTTCATTACATTTATTTTATATAATAATTAAAAAAATAAACGGTGGAGGTGAAAATTCGAATGCCGTCATGAATTTGCCAGCCGCAACGATCCTCGCCTCCTCCCAAGTCTTGATTTACGTATATCAGAACATTTTTTTTTGTGATTTGAAATGGTTTTTAAAGTTAATAAAAATTTTCGCAAGATTATTTAAGTCCTATATTTCGTTGTCCTGTTACTGATTCAAATTTTTTTGGCAGAAGTTAAATCAACTGGCAGTAAATAAAATCAATCGGCAGTAGACTAAATAAATTGGCAGTATCCACTGTGTGTGTGAATGTGGTCTGTTATAAAATTAAAGTGAAAGTAATATATACAAAATTGTTAAAAAATTATATTTAATGAATGAATAACTAACCAATAAAATTAAAACCTTACCTTACCTATCATAACTTTTTATTAATTTTTTTTTTATTAATTTCCTACCAACTTATTCTTTTTCTACTCCAAATGATTATTATTATTACTTAAATTTTTAAACATATATTCCAAACCGTTTGCTTAACAATCACCCCTTATTAAATGAATTAATTGCTAAGTTGCCATTATTTAAATTGGATATTTTCTCGTCCATCTTTGATTTATTACTTTTAATATATATATGTTTGAAGTACAACCAAGCAAAATTTAAATAAATAATATTTCTCACAATTTTCGAATGTACATATTCCAAAATTTAAATTAAGTGCCACGTTAAGAGCTGTAGAGACAGAAATATAGGGGTTTGCTTATTTTGCGAGTTAATTATATTGGATTTTAAAATGCCCGCTTTCTAGTAACGGCTCTCTGATGTACCCTGTACAAGTGTACACGGCGATGTACCCTGTACAAGTGTACACGGCGATGTACCCTGTACAAGTGTACACGGCGATGTACCCTGTACAAGTGTACACGGCGATGTACCCTGTACAAGTGTACACGGCGGTACTACTTTAAGCTTGCGGGTACTTTGTGTATTTTTCTCCTATTTCACGCGGGTTTTTTTTGCAAGAATACTAATAAAGAGAATTTCTTTTAAATTAGCAAATTATATTTATTACACTTATGCTGCTCGCGTGTTTAACAGTCTTGTAATTACCGTTTATTGTATAGCTCATATCATAAGTAAACTGCGGCCCTTTGGAACCTATTATTTTATGTTCGTATTGTTCGTGTCCCATCTGATCACTTCCTAACCGCAGCACAATTCCTTCTAAACGATCCGATTACAACACCTCACACGCACCAACATTACGACAAATTATCGTGTTTATTTTCCTCAATTTTCCTTTATTTTCTGAAGCATTTAGTAATGATAGACTAAAAACAGTGAACCTGTCAGTTGCAGTATGCCTTTCAAATCAGCCAACATCTTAAAGTCCACTGAAGAAAACGTCTTCGATAGTTGCGATAGTTGACTGCGTAACACAGTGCGACGTCTTCCGGCGGGCGGCCTGGTTTAATGATTAGTAGCAAAGTCGGTTGTGGCCGAGAGATAATGGTTTGATACATATAGTTGTCTCCTTATAAAGAGCCTGCTCAGGTACACGTGGATAGATGCAATAGTAATTGAAGCGACTTTTTGTGATGGCGATTCTAGCTATATATATGGAACATACCATGCAACCATTAATAGACAAGACATAGATACAAGATTTGTACAGTTGATGAAACAGAAAATCGCTATTGCGAAAATATCTATGAAGATAGATGACCCCCATCCTCCAGTAGACGGTTAAAAGCTTTCTCGAGTAATTCATTGATTTAACTGCAACTCGATATCCTCTCAAAGTGTGTTTCACAAGCGAATGTTTCTAAAGCATCTGCACTTACTTAATTTAATTAGGTTATATAGTTACGTACTGGCATTGTATGAAGAGCAACTATTGAGAATCCTAACCTCCTTTTTCCTCGTGTTTTCATACTTTATTGCATTGCTACTACAAAACCGTGAAGTGTATAACATAAATCATTATCATCATAAGCCTGAGTATGTTCACTGTTGAACGTAGGCTTCTCGCATAAGTCTTCATCCTCTTCGATCCTCCACCTTCCGCATCCAGACCACTCCCGCTAATCTTCTGAAGTCAACAGTCCATCTTGCAGGTAGTCAGGCAACGCTTCGTTTGCCAGTTCTTGGGCGCAACTTTTACATTTTTTTCCCCATCAAGCATCGTCTCTTCGACAGATATGTCCTGCCCAGTGTGCCTGTTCGTTGGGTAGCCTCAACTACTTGAGTTCTTTTTTGGATATCGTCGTATCGGATTCTATCTTTAAGAGAAACTCCGAGCACGGATCTCTACATAGCACACTGGGTGACCTTTATTTTATGAGTAAGACTTACTGTTAGATTCCACGTATCTGTGCAATAAGTTAATGCTGGGAGGATGCATTGGTTAAACGCCTTAGTTTAAAGACCTCTATTTAAAAAACTACAGCTTAGAGTGCTTAGACTAACGCGTGACCTTCCTCAATCCACCACTGTCATTATCATTTATCTTTCATTTATCATTCCCTGATGGACACACCCCCTACACCCTCTCCTACAAAAAAAAAAGAGGTCAACAAATGATGAGGTATTATGCAGTTTAATTGTCTCTTGACGGAAGGCTGCGAGTAAGTCGAAACTGCAGTCTCCTAAATATAGGCCATATCTAACGTGATACATCTAAAAACAAGGTAAATGTTTTAATATTTGTTTTCTTAAAAGTAATCAACGAGTTTATGAATAAAATTCGTTTAACACACGAATTTGAAATATTTAAGATATAATGCTTATCCTACCGTTTGATATAAATCTCTATAAAAAAACTTTTTCTTTTAATCTAAATGCTAGTGTCCATATAACGATGATTTATTTTTTTAAATACGCAGGAGACAAATATTATCTCTGAGCAATCTCACAGTTAGTTTTCAGGTGCCTTTTTTCGACATTATTTGAAGCCTTATCTATTTTTCCGATCTGTTTGATCTGTGAGAATTTTTTCTGCATTTTTATTCCCTCGCCTGTATATAACGGAACTTCTTGGGCCGCTCCGTCCCCGGGGAACAGACCTTCTTAAACTGTAACATAAACATTTCTCGTTTCGTTCTGTAAGCCGCCTTTTAGCGGGCGCTCTTTCCCGTCGAGCGCGGATTAATATAAAAATAAAATGTACGAGATACGTTAAGCTGGATATGATAATATTTAAAATAGTTGCTTTTTACACAGACAATTTTTGTCAAATAAAAATACTTGATTTTTTATGTTTTTTTAATCTGTATGTAGGGTTTGCTTACTCAAACCATATATGCCGCATCTTCTTCGTAGTATCAATCCGGTGATTGGTTTGGAGCAAAAATATCATGCATCTCGATCTCCACCATTCTCGAACCTCTGCAATCCTCTTTAGCTCAGCATAAGAGCTGCAACTCATGTCCTCGAACACTTGCTGGAAATACTGCCGTCTAGGGCGCCCTCTGCAGTTTCTGCCCTCAACCATCCCTTCCACAATGTCGTGAAGAAGATCATCGCGGCGCATGATGTGACCGATCCGTTGGGCTCGCCTCTCTGAGATGGTTCTTCCTAGGTGCATATCTTCTTGATTATGCTGAGAGCCTCATTTTTCGTGACGTGGTCTCTCTAATAAATTCTTCTGTATGAGCACGTCTCAAAGGCCTCTAATATTTTTTTATCACTTTCAGATAAGCACCATGTCTCACAGCCGTACATCAAAATGCTCCAAACAAATGTTTTGGCAAGCTGCTTGCGGATATATATACCGTAGAACGAGCCAAAAATAACTGAACTGAAATGTTTTTATATCGTTCAATCTCAGGAATTTTCATTAATTTTTGATAGGTATTTAAATTAATTTAAGCTGATCGTTATCATTATTATGAGTTGAATTACTTTCACTGCGCAATATAGACCTCTAACATGAGTCTCCAATCCTCTTGATCCTCTGCCTATCGCAACCAACCTACACCTGATATTTTTTTAACTCTTGAGTCTAGAATAGAGAATACCGGTCACTAAATATCTGATTGCCTGTTAAATTGCCTGTCATAACCTATTCCTAAAAACTAATAGAAGATGATAGCTATTCCTTGAACACAACCCTTCTTTCTTCTAGCTTTATTATTATTTATTTGAAGTCGGCTCTCCTACTAAGCTTATACTTAGATTGTCCTGGATTAGCTGATAGTCAATAGCTATATCGACTTAGTACTAGCTTTCTGGTTATACCTGATATTTTTTTAACTCTTGAGTCTTAAAAACCTGTCACTAAATATCTGATACTCGTTAAATTGCCTGTCATAAGCTATTTATAAAAACTAGTGGAAGATGACAGCTATTCCAGGAACAGAACCCTTCTTTTTTCTAGTTTTATTATTATTTATTTGAAGTCGGTTCTCCTACTACGCTGATACTTGATTGTCGTGAATTTGTTGATAGTCAATAGCTACATAGATTTAGTAGCCGCTTTCTGGTTGAAAATATAATAAATATTTATTTACCTTGTTGTTATTATATCGATCACGTTGGGGCACTCTGTTTAGGAGACTGTAGTTTCAACTAACTCGTAGTCTTTCTCAATCGGTCACTGTCGGGGATTAACAAGGTAAATAAATCAATATTTATATCACTTTGATATAGTTCTTTTTGTGCGATGCCAAAAAGCCTTGAAAAACGATATTTTGTCTCTTATTTTTGTTCGCTCGCCTGACTTGCACACAATAATGTTGGTTTTAATTATATAAAAGTACAAGTGGTTCAACTGTCATCTTTAATTTCTTTTTTTGCCGTGATTGTCTTGGCGGCGCTGCATGTCACAGTGTTCCAGCAGTTGCCAGTTAACTCTCGTCCGGCCGGCGAAACGCAATACCGGTCGGACGAGGAAATCAAGTCTTTATTAAAAATACATGCGAATTGTGCTTCAAAAACAAGTTCTTTATGTTGATAATCTGCTCTTGCATCCTTCCTCCACGCGGCCACGTGGCGAACCCGCGACTTGACGTTCTTTTTAAAGACGGGGATGTTTATATTTATAATTTATAATAGATATCAGAGTGAATGCTGAAAACATTGAAAAAACTAAAAATATAGTTTCAACCTCTTACAAACCGACTCAAACCTCGTCAGCAAGTCCTTTAAAAAAAGACGCAGGCGAACGAAGTGCGGTGATAAACATTTATAACATTTAACCATTCTTAAACCTCTCAAATTTATTATGACCATATCACGATAATCTCTGTTGTTGGATGCAACTCACATTAGTAGTAACCACCGTTTTTTTTATGTAAACACATACAGGAGAATACCGACAGATGGTCATAGTAATTCTGAAGTCTCATCTGTGGAATTCTATGACGCTTACCATGGTGTATATGGCTAAACGTTGCACGTGGAGTGATGATCCGCCAACGTCATATACTACAGCCCGAGATTCACGCATCATCCTTTATGATTACAGGAGTTTACTATTAATGGGTGGTCTTAACAGGACGACTTTCTTCTACCACCAATTTTAATTAATAGGCTATGACTGACATTTTTACGGGTGTTGGATCAAATTTACACCAACCGGGGGTATTTTAGAGCTCAGAGATTGGTTTAAAATCATTTTTTTAAATCTCCGTCGGGAATTGAAACCACGACCCTTGGCTTGCAAAGCAAACGCTTTGACCATTGAGCTATGACCGCCAGAGATTTGATTAGCAAATAAATCCTGTCAATTGTTAATAGAGTGTGCAGATTCTTTCGTTAGCGTCCACCACTTGTGAGTTGCTACTGGAATGCTTTCATTTCAAATTCTACGCTTTAATAAAATTCAGAGCTTCCAGCTGGTTTGGTCCGCTGCGGGTAATTTCTCTAGAAATGCCTGAGAATTAATGTATTGTTTTAATTAAGGCAACTTTCTCTCAAGCCTGTCTTAAAGCTTGTTCAAGGCCAGGGAGTATTGGAGAATGCAAAACCCAACTTAGCCAAAATCCACGAACAAGATTATGCGAATTTACCAAAGAACCCTCGTTGAATAGCTAAGATGTTTCTTTTAATTTAAAATTTTTCGTTTTAAACATAATTTTTACAGCCATCAACATTCAGCTATGAATATACTCGTATTTCTTCACTAAAGAAATATCTTATCATCAGTCTGTATCCGTCCACTGTTGAACGTAAGCCTCCCACATGAGTCTCCATCCTCTTCGATAATCCGCCTTCCGCATCCAGGTCACTCCCGCTATTCCTCTTATGTGGTCGGTCCATCTTGCAGGGGGTCGGCCAATGCTTTGTTTGCCAGTTTCAATACTTTTCTTCCCCGTCGACCGTCGTCTCTTCGCCAGATATGTCCTGCCCATTGCCACTTGAGTGTGCCTTTTCGTTGGGTGGCATCCACTACTTGAGTTCTTCTGCGTATTTCCTCGTTTCAGATTCTATTTTTTAGCGACACTCCGAGCATGGATCCATAGCCCTCCATAGCACGCTGGGTAACCTTTATTTTATGGGTAAGACTTGCTGTCATATTCCACGTCTCTACACGCCATAAGTTAATACAGGGAGTATCTATTGGTTAAACGCCTTAGTTTTAAGACATTGCGGATTTTTCGCTTTAAAAATGTACTTATGTTTTCAAAATGCTGCTGTAATTTGTTGAGTCGAGTAAAGAGTTGTCTAGTAATGTTATGTTTTCTAGAAAGATGGTTCAAATAGAAAGCGATTCATTCAGAAGAGCGTGAAAATGCTTACATTTTTTAACGTTTAGTTCCTGTGGTGTAAATGAAAGAGATTTTAAATACGAGTATACTTGTATATTCAACAACGAAATGTTTCAGCGTCGTCGAGAAGTCATACTCAAGTGAAGATTTTTTTTCAAATGAAAAATAATAAAAACACTCGAGAATGACTTCTCCACGAAACGAAAACATGAAAAATAATGTTAAATTTATACAAAAAAAAAATTTTTTTTACAATATTGAATTCATGGAATCCTAGCAAGAATTATCGATCGAAAAAAATTGAAAAAATTTCAGTTTTTGCCTATTTTAGTGTGTATTTGCTGGAATTTATGGGTGCTAGGGGTATATATTATACTACAGATTTAGGAGCAAGATGTACAGAGTGCAGTTGCAAATCACTTTTGTGATATTGCACGTAATACCGAGAATAATAGACGAAATATTGTATATCGAGGTTTTCGCCACCAGCCCCAAAGGACTACATCATGCTGATATCACTATTTATTTAAATACAATTATATTTAAATTTTCTATATGTATTACAAAATATACAAGTAACTAAATACATGATATCAAAATATATAAATATAAAGAAAACTACAAATTGGGTGTACTATGCATATCGAAAATACTGGAATTGGCATTTTTATTTTGCGAAAATACGAAATACAATAATTGACTAACAATAATATTTTCATCTTCTTCGAATCAAATACAATATTATTTTATAAGACGTCGCTTCAAAAATGTCTGCTCCGTTATTATCCGCTTCGGTAGAAAATTTCCTGACAAGGCGGTCCGATATAAAATTCCGTATTTTATATAAAATTCGATTCAGGAAAATTGTTGAAACGAGTCGGATTTCGGTATAGCGAGTAATATGCCGAAGATTGGTATCTGGAGTATTCCCTCCCAGGAACCGTTGAGAGAAATGTTCCGGCGGAATATGGAGATAAGAGAAATGGGACCATACATCTCTAATCTAATGTTCCGTTGTGTGTTGTAAGCTGTAATTTTATCGATGGTATTTGTTTGGTGTATGTAGCAATTCTGTGTTATCGATATTGCGCACTTTGCAAAGATGTCATCTCAAAGATTTGTGCCGAGATTTTAATTAGCATTGATCTTTTTTCTGTTAAACTTTTATCAACATGTAAACGTATCATTTGTTATCTCTTAAATCACTACTAATGATAATAAAAATGGTGAATTTTTTAGTACCAGTTAAATTTTTCTAATAATATATTAAGGATCCTGTCCTTTTCAACATAGAAAGAAACGAAATAAAAACACAGTAAAGGGTCCGCCATCTAACGTTTTTTTTAACTAGTGCTTGTTACGTGAATGGTAACATTTAGCTCATGTCTGATTTAACAAATAATTAGTTTTATCCTTCCGCTAAACGAATATGGTTGTGTATACGCTTAAGCAACGCTGTAAAATATTGCGACATTACTTTGAAAATCAGGCCATTTTTCTTCGAAAATGAGCAAGGAGTGGCCGTTTCAGTCAATGGCGATCGTTATCGGGCCATTTTTGTTCACACAAATTGAAGAGGAGGATATTGGTAACATTTGGTTTCAACAGAACGGCGCTACGTGCCACACAGCCGAAGCTACACTCGATATTTTGCGCCCCATTTTCAAAAAAAAAAAGTTATTTGGCGGACCCTTTATAATGTCACGGGGTAAAAAGTATACAATATTTGCTAAATTTGCAAAATTATTTTATATATAAATAAAAAATATAAAGAGTAATGTCTAATACTAATTGATATCAGATCGATATAGTCCTTGCAGGCTGTTGCCGAAAAGCCTCCATATACAATATTTCGTCTCGTATTTTTGTTCACTCGTCGGACGCGCATATATAAAAATGTTACTTATTAAACAAAATAGCACTGCGTTGCTATTTGTTTATTGTGACAGGTCAATACATATCATTGGGGTACCTTTCACGCCATTAGTTCCGTAACTAGGCATTATGTTAATTTCGGCGCTGGGCTGTCATTACTGCCGGCAGTGTCAGTAAGGAGTCTGCCTGGGACGCAGAAAGTTTCAACCCGGGCAGATGACCGAAGTTTGTCAATCTTTTGTCATAAATATATAAATATTACGATGTGATATTGTGGCTTATGGGTTTAGCCGTGTGTGGCGAATTTCTTCTTTCCAATATTTCGACCGCCATTGTAAATATTCGACTGTAATGGTGGTCGAAATATTGGAAATAAGAAATACGCCACACACGGCTAAACCCACAATCCACAATATCAAATCTGAACGTGAAAACCTAAGAAGTTATTTATATTACAATGTGATTCTTGAAAAGTTCTTTGTTTTGACATGCTCTCCATCCATTCAACATGGCGATCGCCATTGACGATCCTGCTGAAATGGAGTCTCCTTTTGGTAAACGGGGATATCATAATATTAAAAAGAAAATAAACATAAATACAGCATGTTAATAACGGTACATTTCAGCTTAATAAAAGATCAGTGTTATTCGCAACTATTACTCGTACCATTCAATTTTCCAATATTCTCGAGCAAGCTTTCAATCTAGATGGCTTATCGCGAAATTCTCATTAGCCGTGGCATATTATCGATGGCCTTTTTGCCTTCTCCATTCCCCGTCCGTTTTCAGCAAATTTACCGCCACCAGTTTAAAGTAACGACCGGCTGAAATGCTTCCGAAGATATTTCTCGGCGCACACCAATTACTGTATCGAGGATTCTTCATTACAGCTGACATTTTCTCGATACTTTTTTAACATAGTAACGCAAACTTGAAAATATTTGCTTACCTTTTTCCCCGAAGATGTAATATATAAAAAAATCTATTTTATATATTTTTAGATTATTAATTCTCTTACTTATATCTAAATATTTTGAATAATGTTGATTTATTTTTTGTATCTCCATTATTTAAAATGAAAATGATTGTTGTATATTTTAAATATCATCATTAGCTTGTGTCCATCCATTGTTAAACGTAGTTCTTCCGCATGAGTCTCCATCCTCTTCGATTGTTCGCCTTCCAGGCTACTTCCAATTTCAAATATGCTTTTATTCAATTCATACTGTGACAGCAATTACGCAATAACGTAATAATCGTATTAAATGTGAAAATTTGAAAGACGTAAATTTTTAAAGCCTAGTTTATAACAACCTGCTTAAAATACTCATTAATTTGTTTTTGTTTATAACGATTTTTTTAAAATATTAAAAAAAAATCAGTTTCTAAAAAATAACTTCTTTTAAGAAATACTAAGGCAATAAAAGCTATTTTAATATATTAAATGTTTAATGTAGATAAAAAACGCTTTCTTAGAATAAATTCACACATGTTTAAACATGTGTGAATTTTACTGTTTAAAGTTTTATCGAAGTTTGTTTGCTTGTTCTCGACTTTTCGGCTTCTCAACGAAGCCGTAACATGGCATCATAGTTAAAGCTGTGAACGCTGTTTAACACGTTCATCGTCATGTCAGCCACCGGTGGCCGACTCGACATACATAAATTTGACTTTTCGTTTTGCGTTGTCAGTTACGCGCTCCATACAAATTGCTATTCAGAATGTCCGACGCGGCCCTAACACCTAATAGCACAAAAACTTTTTCCATCATTTTACAAAAGTGGGTGTTGGCGATACGTGTTAAAAAGAGTCTTTCATTGTTAAAATGGAATTCTACAAAAAAATATCTACCGAAGTAATCCAAATATAATGAATGTAATAAAAACAAAAACTGGGTGCACTTTTTCACAAATTAATTGATAAATGTTTAAAACATATAAATTCATACAATTTTATTGATTTTTTCTCCAAATACCATACATATCTGGAACATACGATCAAAAATTTCCGCCACACATTTATGCCGGCTGCAATTATCTATGCCTTATCACATTTACAAGTATCTCTGCACCCGGAGGTTCACCTGGGAACATAAATGCTTCCAGAAGACCTCTAGGGAGATTACCCGGAAACGTGAAAATACGTAATTTTTTATTACTTAAATATACATATACTTAAATATACATAAAATTCTTTTTTCAACGCGTCAATCCAAGCACAAAAATAACGACAGAAGCGGGATGCGAACCGCGGACCTTGGAAACCAACCTATGCCCAGGTATTCATACCGCTCGGCGAACTGCGCCATTACTATGCCCAGACTGACTTGCGTTGAAACTAGTATTTATATCATTGTTATCATCGTACGATAGATGTCGCTATAGTATATATTCAAAGTATGTATATTTTTATTATTATTCTATCAGTCTTCATTTATTCACAAGCTTAATATTATTACTTTCCGGCAGTCTTTTTAAGTACCAAAAAAAAAAAAAAAAACCTAATTTTTTAATCAGAATTTTTAAAATGATATCGGTTGATAAACCCTTAGACCTGCACCATTTGGTCTTAACGGGGTACTCAATCTAAATGTTAATGAACATTTTAAAATTGTATGATGTAATAATAATATAATGTAAAAAAACCTATACTGTGCAAATAAATTATTGAGAATCTATTGACATCAGCATGATATAGCCCTTGCTGACTGGTAACGAAAATATACAACCTCGATATTCAATCTTTTGTCTCTTATTTTCGTTCGCTCATCAGGCACCCATGTGTTGTCATTTAGTAATACCGGTAAGGAGGACTAGTTATATAGATCGTCAAGTCTTGTAGCGCTGGGTGTCACCGACAACGGCGCCCAGTCAGTTGTGTGCCGACGGCGGCGAGGTCGTATTGTGGTTGGCCCGGCCTGAATGCTGTGACTAGGTCCGGGCCAGAAGTTTGTAAAGTTATCGAAATATATGCCTGTATGTCAATGTGCTTCAGAAAAAGTATTTGTGTTGTTCTTCTGCTCGTCATCCTGCCACAACGCAATTCAATAACTAACATAGAGAGGAGGATGTTAGTATTATATGTAAAATTAATATCAACAGGTGTAGAGTATTTTTTATAATATGAGTGATGTTTCATCGTCGGTTTCTTGAAGGGTCTCTCCACCGCTACCTTGAGAGTTGCCATCTTTAGCCGAGTGGAACTAAATACCTGGCCAACCCTCACGTTGATTAAATTAATTAATCAGAGGATCATCCAGCACGAAGTGGAATTTACGGGTCGATCACGGAAGGGGATGCTGAATGGTGAGGCGTGAAAGGAATACCCAGAGTGAATGTGGATACTTAGGACAAATTGGGTTCCAAGAAAAACTTACCCACCTCGTGAGATTGTTGAGAGCTTCCTGGTAACACTTCGCTGAATAGAAATAAGGTCTTTTATTTTTATGGCCCTATTATTTATTTTTACTAAGGGAATAAGAAAGGTCACCAGTACCCAAAATATATTAAGAGCGTGCTTACAAAAATAATAGATTGTTTTAAGCGACCATTGCTGAGTGTTTGCTTTAATTCAAAAGTTCTTTTCATTATATAGGGTTATTCAAAATAAATTATTTATTTATAAAAGAAGGGAGAGAGTAAGAATACTAGATGTATTCAAATACACCATTTAATTCTACATAATAAGTAGAGAACCGTATTTTTAGCATTTATTTTTTAGCGTTTTAGAGCATTTTAAGGTTTGGATTTTAATATTTTGGAAGCACTTAAACGTTGATATTTTGCGTTTTTGAGCATATATTCAACATATATTTTTATAATATACAAATAATTAATAATTGCAATACAATAAAAAATATATATTTATTTATAATACTTACAAATATACATAATTAACTTATTAAACAAAATTATCCTAAAATAGGTAAATTGAATTATTCAGGAATCGTTAAAAGTTAAAGCCACCAAAGTTCATTGAAAAATTGAGGAAAAACCTACCCTAAGTTGACTGATTATTATTAATTAAAAAATATATTTAAAAAACATAAAATTTCGTCAATTATGATGATTTTAGCATTTATTTGCAAATTTTATGAAATTTGCATTTATTAGCATCTATTCAGAATTTTAGCATCTATTTTGCATCTTTTGTAAAATACTAAAAATACGGGTCTCTAATAATAAAGCTTACTACCTTAAATATAATAGACTTAACAGTAGTACAAAGACGCTGTAATTATTATGAAAATATTTTCGGAATTGTATTTCTTTAAGGTATTAAATTAAATAAGATCGGCACAACGTGTTAAGCTGAAAGATGTCACTTTATCTTGTAAAATTAAGCAAATAATACGACGAAGGCGGCACGAGAATTGTATATTTTATTCATAAAGCTATATGATAGAGCGCTTGGAAGTTTATTTCAGGGCGGCATAATCCTTGAAATATCGACATTTTGTTACTTCACGGCTCCGCCCACGTCCTTTTTTGCCTCGCGACATGTCATCGACAAAGTGCGAATCATCAATTTCGCGCGCTTTCCGCAACAATTCATAAAAAGCTTAAAATTTCAACGTCATTAATTTGAAATTCGCGCGCGTAGCGCACGGCTGCCAACCGCCCGCGACAGACAGCCGAGTACCTACTCCTTTTTCACGGGTAGCCTCCCTCCCCCCCTTTGTTCCGCCAAGTAATTTGTAAAATTTAAAGCATTTCGAATAAAGTTTTTGTGGGTTTGGGCATGTGTTTTATCGGCCAGCAATTTTAGAACAAAGTATTGTAATTTATTGCATCGTTATTATTTCATTTTCAAGGGATTTTTTCAAATTTATTTTTAAGTACAAAAAACAGAATGGTACATTTATAATTTTATTTTATTTTTATTTTACAGTAGAATACAGATATATGCATAAAACAATGTATTAGAAAGTATTAAATTTTTAACATTAAATGTTTGAAAGCATTATACTCGTATTACATTATTATAGTAATTAATAAGAACCATCTCAGAGAGGCGAGCTCGATGGATTGGTCACATCATGCGCCACGATGGTCTTCTTCACGATATTGTGGAGGGGATGGTTAAGGGTAGAAACTGTAGAGGGCGCCCTAGACGGGAGTATTTGCAGCAAGTATTCGAGGATGTGAATTGTAGCGCTTATGCTGAGCTGAAAAGGGTTGCGGAGGACCGAGAGGAATGGAGATCGAGATGAAAGATTCTGTTGCTGCAAACCAATCCACCGGATTTATACTACGCAGAAGATTATTATAGTTAATACAAATAGCAAGAATCACGCATGTAAAAAATATTTAAAAAACTAAGAAAAAGTATTTTAATGGGATTTATTTAACAATTTTTATATAGCATTTAATTAAATTAATGGACAGTAATTAGGCCAACGAACAGTAATAAATTACCAAAAAATAATATTTTGGCTGTAGGAAAATATTAATCGATAGGAGAAAAATAATAAATTGGCAGGAAATAATTAATGAATGGTAATTCATAATATGTTAGGTTAAGGTTTCATTTCATCGGTTCATTTAAAATTAGTTTTTACCAATATATAACTGTCATTTTAATTTTATAAATGACCGAATTCATACTGACACAATGGATACTGCCATTTTACTTAGTCTACTGCCGATTAAATTTTTTATTTATTGACAATTGATTTAACCTATTGCCAAAACCTTGAATTAGTTACTAAACAAAAAAATACAGGCCATTACTTTTTACTTGAAATTAGGAAAACTGCATGACCTATTTTAAATGTTGATTTTCCAAAAGGTTATTTGAACATATATTATTTTGTATTAAACATCCAAAAGTCTTTAAAGTAATTATTATAATCAAACTCTCTATCTTAGATGGAGTCTGTCGATTCATACATTCGGGTACGACACAGAGCATTGAGCATCACAATATTTGCCACTCTATTTAAATTTAATGGATCAAGGTCCAAAACAACAGATATCTAGGAATTTGCGGTGTATGAAAATCAATTTTTTAATATTAATTTTATAATATAAAGAATGTTTGCGCATCGACACGGAGCATTGACCATCCTAATAATTTGCCACTCTATGTAAATTGAAGGTATCAAGGTCCAAAACGGTATCTAAAAATTTGCGGTATATGAACTTCAATGTAATAATATTAATTTTATAAATGCTTAATCATGTTGTAGACTAAGATATAAAAAGGGGTATATTATCAAATAAATTAGTACCAATTCAACTCCGGTCTTTGGACTTATCATCAGTGCCGGAACCTTGGTATTCCGGCGTCACCATTTAGCTGACGCTGTAATTTCGTCTAAATAAAATCGATAATGTGCTTGATATGATCAATTGTATGTTATCTCGGTCTTGCTGTTTTAAAATTTAATTAAAAGCAATGTTATTAGTAAGTGATTTAGCAAAGCTGTTCTGTAAAGACTCGCACAGGAGCTCAACAGTCGTAGTTTACTATCTCGAAGGTCTCTTAGCGTCAAAGTTCTGGACTGTAGTGTTTCCGCGCTATAAACTAAATTCGCTGTAGAAAATAATGAGGAAATATGCTTACTTTCAAAACTTTAAACTAGATGACTATAATTCAGACAAATGTTCCGCTTCTTCTTTTATTCTTCTCCTTGGAAGTTGTACTTCAGGGTGGCAGTTATTTTAACAAAAAAAATGTATTGATTTCACGGTTTTTGAAATTTATTCACCAATATTATAGGATGCTTATGCATTATTGATTTAAAATCTCTTCAAAGCTCATCAAACTCGTACTTAAATTAACATTAGTTACAACAGTAGTGATATATATTGTACACTTACACAGCCACTAAACATACTTTCCATTTACAGAGAGTATCTTTCCTGCTGAACATTCTATTATGCACTACACTGCTACGGTTGACTTGCATCTGTTTCATTAAAATAGTGGTTTTACATAATTTTCTATAACTGCATTTAGTACATGCTTTTTCTTTTTATTAAAAGGGCTTTAAATCCTCTAAGCCATAACTGCTCTCTATTTATTGCATAATGATATTGCCAGCGGGTATAGCTTAATGGTCAAGGTCGTGGGTTCGATCCCCGACGGAGATTAAAAAAAAAGAGTTTTAATTGATTTCTGAGCTCTAAAATACCCCCGTATACATCCATCACCCGTTAAATGCCAGTAATAGCCTATTAATCAAAATTGGTGGTAGGCGAAAGTCGTCCTGTGAAGCCCACCCATTCATAGTAAATTCCTGTAATAATAAGGATGATGCGTGAGTCTCGGGCTGACACTACACAAGCAGCGCTTAGCCATATGCACCTTGGTAAGCGTCATAGTATACCACAGATGCTACTTCAGAATGACTATAACCATCTGTCGGTGTTCTCTTGTATCAGATCAAATTCAGGGATCAAATTCACACCAACGGGGATATTTTAGAGCTCAGAAATCGATTAAAAATCGTTTGTTTTTAATCTCGTCGGATACCGAGCCCATGAACTTTGGCTTGTCAAGTAAACGCTTTGACCATTGAGCTTTACCCGCCGGCAATATCAAATTGTAAAAGCAAAAATCGACATCATGGAAGACCACCGTGCTTAACAATAAGCATTACGAAGAAGTTTGCTGTGAATTCGAAACTGGAATAAAATTCTAACTTTTTAAATGATTTTTTTTTAAATACAATTTATAAAATAACGCGGAAGTTCTTTTATGTCGGTTCCAGTTTAATGAGGAATATGTATATTGTATATTTCTATAAACTTATGCGAACTCATGACAAGACAACTTTCAGCATTCATTTAGAATAATAAATTATTCATGGCGTATGTTTTAAATTTAAATACAGAATGTTCCAATTTGCAATTAGTTGGGAGAGAAGTTGCAAAGTTATTTTTTTTTTTGGCGATGTGCTATTTTATTTTAACTGGCTTTAATTTTGCGTGGAATCTTTTTAATTGTCCTATTAAATGACTAAATCAGGTTTTATATGAAATCTGAATAATTCATGCTAGGCAGTTAAGCTAATAGAGAGAAAAGTCGGGAATTGGAATCTAAGGGATTAACAAGTTGGATGGAAATACGTGACTGACAAAAAAGAACAGTTTTTTTTGTAATTTGTTATATATTTCACATTATATTTTATTAATTTTATTTTTAAATATTTATTTGTCTATGTAATTAAATACGTAAATTATATTTACTTAATCCGACTTTATAAAAACAAAGTAAATACTCTTGGGCCTCGTATAACACGGTTATATGGTTCCACAAAAACACCGTGTAATATAAATCCGTGTTATGCAAGGTTTGATGTTCATACAATATTAGGGGTTGCGTTCCAAAAAGAAATAACGAAGATAATTTATATAATCATCATCACCAGCCTGTGTCCATCCACTGTTGAACGTAGGCCTCCCGCATGAGTCTCCATCTTCTTCGATCCTCAGGCTTCCGCATCCAGGTCACTCCCGCTATTCTTCTTATATCGTCAGTCCATCTTGTAGGGGGTCGGCCAATGCTTCGTTTGCCAGTTCTTGGGCGCCATTCCAGTACTTTTCTTCCCCATCGACCGTCGTCTCTTCGACAGATATGTCCTGCCCATTGCCCCTTAAGTGTATCTATTCGTACTAAAGTACATTTTTAAAGCAAAAATTCCGCAATGCCTTAAAACTAAGGCGTCTAACCAAATGCATCCTCCCTGTAATAACTTATGGCGCAGAGACGTGGAATCTGACAGCAAGTCTTACCCATAAAATAAAAGTCACCCAGCGCGCTATGGAGAGATCCATGCTCGGAGCGTCGCTAAAAGATAGAATCCGAAACGAGGAAATACGCAGAAGAACTCAAGTAGTGGATGCTACCCAACGAATTTATATAAATATATTCTTTATTTTTTAAATAAACAAATATAATTTTCATGAAAAAAACTTTAATAACATAATTTGTCATTCATTCATTATCACTATCACTTATAATTCTACATGTTTTACTCTTTTTCGAAATCGGTTGTACGTTTTCATTATCGGAAGACTCTTGATTTCTACAACCAAATATTTATAGACTAACCTTCGAAAATTCGACAATAAGCGATTGTCTGGTTTTAGCGTATAAATCTTTACATATTTCCTTATAAAGTTCCAGAATCTGAAATGATTTAACTTACTGCCAAAATCTTGAATTAGTTACAGAACAAAGAAATACAAGGCTTATTTTAGTCTATACTTTAAAACACCTAAGCCATATGTTTAAAAAAAAATCAACTGTTAAATTCGAACCACGGTTGTTCTTTTTTTCACGATTCAAATAATATTACCGTTTTAAGTAAATTGTTTTCCGTTTTGTGAGTGAATTGTGTTGAAAACCGCTTTATTGTGTTTCAGAAATACAAAAAAAAAAAACGCAATATCAACAGAAATTATTGAAAACAAAACGCACGCCCGTGACACAAAAGCCGTCACATTATATCGCTCATAGTATTATTACGCGGTAGGGATTTTCGAGCGGTAAGCTGGCAACCCCGACCAGAGACGAAGTCTTTCTTTTTCATCGCAATTGTTAAAATTAATTGAATTAGCACATCGTAAAGCTTAACAAGTCAGATTTTATTTTACCTGAAGGATTAAAGAGACCAATCATTACGTTTATACACGTGAATAACTGAAGAAGCTTTCTTTATAAGAGAAACTACGTCTTCTAGTTTGTGAATAAATAAAAGGTAAAAAGAATAAGTCTATTATTTAATAAATGACTATATAGAGTTTTTATAAGTAGATTCTGTTCTTTTTGACGTTTTTGAAGACCAATACATTCCGTACGTTATATATTTGTCGGAATGTTTGTTGTATGTGGAAGTGTTGTGATCCGTGGATTACTGAGACGGCATTGTTATGCGTGTTAGAAAGTGATTAATGGAAATTCACAGACATTCCGAACATAGAAAGAAGATAAATAAGAATACGGTATAATGTCACGGAGAATTCAATCTCAGTAAGTAAGTTAGCTTAATATTTAAACAGTATTGAATGTTGAAAAATTAACAGAATATTTTCATTAGATTTGACTTGAATTGATAAAGGTAAGATTATTATATTACTAATATCATGCAGTGAAACCTCGACATACGAGTTTAAATCGTTCCGCAACCTTGCTTCAAATTACTCGTATCTAAAAGCTAATTTCCCCACAGCCAAAAAACGCGAGCATAACTTATCAAAGATGCTTTGACAGCGAGAGCACACTGATGACTGATTCTCTGCCCGTAGACGGGGAATTCACGCGGGAAAGCGTAACGCGCGGTTCGTGTGCAACCGGCCGACCCGCTAAGCCGATTGCTCGCATCTCAAAAAACTCGTATGTTGGGCACTAGTATGTTAAGGTATTCTATACCACTGTATTATCAATTATATAATTATAACCAATACGTTTTTTACTTAGCTATTAATTAAATTTATTACCTATAAAATTGTAATTTTAAAAGTCTCTTCATCCGTGTCAACATGGATTGCCCCGAAAGAGAATCTAGCCCATGGACACGATCAGAGGTGGAATATATGGAGGTCCCTTAACAGACTTCGGACCGGAGTATGCAAGACGAGGACACAAATGAAAGCCTGGCAGTTTTACAGCGTACCTACTGAATGTGACTGCGGCGTGGAGCAGATCCTGTCACACCTTCTGGAGTGCGCGCTGTGTCAGAGAAGCTGCACCCAGGAAGACCTGATGATGGCCGGGAGTAACGCCATTGACGTCGCCCAATTCTGGGCAGACAGGATCTGACCCTGTTGTTACCGACACGATATTTATCTAAATAGTCCAAATAATAATCATCTCAAGGATGCGCAAAGATGAGGTTTTTTACATACTATTCTCGTCATATTATTTACTCGTTAGAGACTCGTATAAGAAATAATACTAATAAATAGACGTCGTCTTTAACCTCTCCTCCCAGGTGATGTCTATCGACTACACATTGCTTGTAATAACTTAAATATCTCTGTAAATATAATACACACAGGGTTCAGATTCTAGGTATTCCTCCTTAATACATTTACGTATTGAAAAAAAATAATAATATAATAATAGGCACTCATCGGGAGCAGGAAATATTTTTCTAAAATCCGGAATAAATTCACCACTACAATCAAGACGCGTCAACTGTCATGAATTCATTCGACCTGTCGGAAGCGTGTGCAAAAATAAAATTAAAAAATAACCAGATACGTCGGCATCTATACTCCTCACTCTCGCTGACGTACTAATATGAGTGAGCGAGACGGGAAACCTCAGTTGGTCGGCTAGTGCGAAATGATATCGATGCGCGTCGGCTCACGATATGTCGACAGGCTAAGTAGTGTTAGTAGCTCTCGGAAGTTCACGCGCCAAGGTGCGTCTGGCCGTTTGAGGTCTTCGTCTGATGTTTTTCATGTTTTTAGCTATTAAATGTCAATTATTACTGCTTATTGACATCAACTATTATAAAATTAAGCGATATCTTTGAATATTTTAATTTTTTCGAATTTCTACTCATTTTATTCACTTTAAATCAGAATGTGTAACGAGTACACACCATCGGAACTCGCGGAAGTTTTTAACATAGTAAGGCGAGGGTTAAGCGATTCAGATCTTCACAACATATCAAAAAAGTTTTCGCTTCCCGCAAACATATTAAAATTATCTTCGTACGAATTGACAGATGCGGCCCTGACCTCGCTCAGTGGGAAAATGAGAAAAGTGACTCTGGTCGGCGGGGAAAGGGAGGGCGGGTGGCGGGGCTATGACGTCACGTGGGGAAGCCTCCATTTTCCTCTCTCACTCCTCACTCCTTACACTAAAGCACCCGGCCTGACGATCCAACAGTGTTTCCCCAAATACCCACTTTTTTAAGAATATGTTGTTACCTAATGGTTACTGATAAAACCGTAAAGCAAAATAAGCTAACAAATAAATAATATGAATGTAATTATTTTTCAATTATTATGTTACATAAGCAACCATTTAATTATTCAGATTTTTTCAATCTATATTTCTTCGTGGAATTATATAATATCAGAAATAAATAAAATATTTTTTCTAATTTATTCCACAATATATTTTTTGACGACATGTTTCAGCCAGGTCGGATGGCCATTTTCAAGTCAAAAAAAGAGTGGAATAAATTCTAAGAAATCTTTTATTTATATCTGAAACCATTTAATATTTTTTAAAGAAAACAATCAAAATTTATAATAAACGTACTGACATCAGCATGATAGAGCCCTTGCTGACTGGTACCGAAAAGCTCGATATACAATCTTTCGTCTCTTATTTCTGTTCGCTTGTCGTACATGAATGTGTCCGCCATGTTGGGACTAGTTATTTAGACCGCCGTTTGTGGCACTGGGCGAGAGCCACCACGAGTGTGCCGTTCGTCGGCGAGATCGCTTTGCTCCTATAGATCGCGGCGAAAGTAATGCCATATTACGTCGATCGGGGAAACCAAGTTTAATCGTAAAGATATGTCAATGTGCTTCAAAAAAAAGTCTTTGTTTTGCTAACCTGCTCCCCGTCATGCCTTCACGCGACTGGATAACACCATTTGAGAGAGAGGAGGATGTTAGTTCAAATCCATAGCAAATATGATGTTATATTATATCCTATTTTTAAATCTAAGCTTATGCATTTCATTATATATATAATCGTGTCGGAAACAACAGGGTCAGATCCTGTCTGCCCAGAAATGGGCCACGTCGATGGCGTTACTTCTGGCCATCATCAGGTCTTCCTGGGTGCAGCTATTCGGGCACAGCGCACACTCCAGAAGGTGTGACAGGGTCTGCTCCATCACATATGCATTTCATTGAGCCGCCTCTTAGGACTTAATGGTCTAGGTCTCGGATCGGTCTAGTTATCCGATTTAAAAATAAAAAATAAAATAAAAAATCACTCAAAATATTCCTCGTATACAACAGTAGCTTTATCTTGAAGTCACCGGAATTCTGCAATGGAGGTCGTCAGGAATCATATATGTTCTCAGGTGGTAAATATACCTTGGGAAAAGCCAGAGTCAGTGGCTACTTACAGAACTGAGTGGCGGTAATTTGTGGTACAGATGTGAAAATAAAAAAAACTTATGACCATGGAGAAATTTTAACTGTGGATTTCGGCAGTTTATAAGAACGGCTAAGTGATGTACTATATGTGAAATATTAATCTGCCAACCTCATACCTCTTTATTCACTGTCCATTTTAAAGTCTTTCGTATATCATTGACTTCTATTAATATGCTATGACTTTCTACCCTACCTCAACTCTTTACAGTTTCAGTGATTGGGTTAATTTCATACCACTCCTCTTACTTCGGCGCCCGGTGGCCAGAAGCGTGTTGTGATCGGCCCGGTGCCTGAAAGCACATAACTCCGCCCGGGCTGAAAGTTTGTCAAGTAACGGGTCCGCTATCTAACATTTTTTTTCAACTAGTGCTTATTTCATGAATGGTAACACTTAACTCATGTCTGATTTAACAAATAATTAGTTTTATCTTTCCGCTGGACGAAAATGGTTGTGGATACGCTTGAACAACGCTGAGAAATATTGCGACATTACTTTGAAAATCAGGCCATTTTTCTTCGAAAATGAGCAAGGAGTGGCCGTTACAGTCAATGGCGATCATTATCGGGCCATTTTTGTTCACAAACATTGAAGAGAAAGATATTGGCAACATTCGGTTTTAACAAGACGGTGCTACGTGCCACACAGCCGAAGCTACACTCGATGTTTTGCGCCCCATTTTCAAAAACAAAAAGTTATTTGGCCCACCCTTTATATCGAATATATATGTGCTTCTGAAAAAGTTTGTGTGTTGCTCATCTGCTCCTCATCTATCCACTACGTGTCCTAGTAACGATCCCGACGACGTGAAGTCGTATTTTCTCTTTGTAAAGGGGATGTTACTGTGTCCCAGGTGGAAGACCGAATTTTGTCAGTCTTTTTTGTTTAGCATAAAATAATATCAAATGTGCTTCTCGACGAGTTCTTTGCTTTGGCGATCCTGATTCACATGTATCCACAACACATCCCAATGACAATACCGTGATCTGAAGTCGCTTTAATAAGACGGGAGATGTGATTATCTTAATTGTCGTTGAGATTTGAAATGACGACCTCCGGCTTGGTAAGCAAGAGCTCTAAATCTAAGCACTATCTTCTAATCATGCCGTGATAAGTGAATCAGATGACAATACTTTTACACTTTGAGAAACTCATTCACGGAGTATTGACACTGAATAGAGATCTTCCGGCATTCACACAAGTGGAGTCCAGCACAATTCATACAAATAGTGATAAACTAATTGGGAGAGGGCTTGTTGTATGGGGATTTGAGTGCAATAGAGATGTGACGTGGGATGAATATACGAGGGTTATCCGTAAAATAAGTTTCTCATGGCGTTACGTCCTGCAAATACAGTCCTAATAAACGCTGTTATGATGATCCCGCGATTCTTTAGTGTATCTTGGTTCCCTCACTCCAAATCCTTTCCCTAGCAAACTGCCTGTGGAGCTCAGTCTTGACTTGGCAGGCGTACGTGATAGATCTCCCCCTCACATCGCCCGCCAGGTGTGAGCTACGCTCGGTGATCCGTTTTCTGTCGGTAACTCTGGGTGCTTTCACTGTCCAGACTGTTCTTTGGTTTCGAGTGTGAGGTAGTGCACCCAAGAGTTGAGGTTTTTTTTATATATATATATATATTTTTCACTTAAAAAATGTAAAAAAACATATAGTTGCGTATTGTACCCTGCAAGTTACACACAAGGTTAGAATATACGTCTGAGAAATAGTTGAAGAACGTATGAGCCTATTCCATCTCAGCCTCGTTAACCGCTCTTGTAGCCCCGACGATTTCCCTGATGAATTTTTACAGCAAGGGACCGTTAGAACTAATCAGCAAATCAGGAAAATCCTCCCAAGAAAAGGTAGAGACTCCCAGGCGACAACACAGAATGCGTCTCCTGTTCTCATGGATGATGCACTCCACGAGAGAGTGTCTCACCGTCTGTTGCATGCCTGGATCACATGGACATGCGTCGCAAGAAGAGAGGCCAAATCTTTTTAGGAATTCATGTGAATCATGCTTTAACTTTTTCAAAGCGTAGCAGAGAAGAAAACAGTCGTAATGGGGTGTTGTACTTAGTTTTCCCGGAGTCGAGGTATTACTCGCCATGAGCTCCGTGGTCTTGAAGAAGTTCTTGGACCGCTTCAACGCGTTGACGTTTGTGGTATTCGGTGAACATTCTTTTTATTTATTCATTTTTGAGATGTGATATTCAAAAAAGTAATTCCTACTAGATTAGAGTATGCTGTGTCTGTTGTGAGTCACTGAATATAAGCTTGAGTGTGTCGACATCCGCACAGAGCATTTCCACTCATTTTTTGTTTAAAAGCACTTGTTGTGTTGTGTTTCTCGTTTCCCGCAAATCTGTAGTATGTACTATATATGTTGTGTACTATATCATCATCTATGGCCGGCTTGCTCACGCCTCGGGCAGATGCGTTGGTATGGCAACTGAAATAACCTACCTAATGTGCAGTGCTCAACTAGACACAAAGAATTTTAGAAATATAAATTACGATTCCATCGAAAATGCATTTTTTATTATTTACTGTTTCTCAATTGTAAGAGTATAGTTAAGATTCTCATACAAATGTCGGAATGTGTGGGAATGTAGTGGAAGTGTTCAATGGAATGCTGAGCAGGAATTATTATGCGTGTTAGGAAGAGATCAATGAAAATACATGGACATTCCGAACATAGAAATAAAATAAATAAGAACACGGCATAATGTCACGAGGAGTAATGTCAGTAAGTTAGCTTAATATTTAAACAGTTTTAAGAGACCCCTTTTTATACCCTATTTTTACAACATGAGTAAACATTTATAAAAGTAATATTAATATAATGAATATCACATACCGCACATTCCTCGATACCGTTTTTGGATCTTGATCCCTTCAATCCACATATAGTGGCAGATTATTGGGATGGTCCATGCTCCATATCGATGCGTAAGCATTCCTAATTAATATTAATATTACTAATACATAAAATTTCGTACACCGCAAATTCCTCGATACTTGTTGTTTTGGACCTTGATCCCCTCAAATTGCGTAGAGTGGCAAAATGCCCTGTGTCGTACCTGAATGAATGAATCTAAGATAGTGAGTTGATTATAACAATTACTTTAAGGACTTTTGCCGGCGGTCATAGCTCAATGGTAAAGCGTTTGCTTTGCAAGCCAAAGGTCGTGGGTTCTATCCCCGACGGAGATTAAAAAAAAAAAAAAGGATTTTTAATCGATTTCTGAGCTCTAAAATACCCCGGTTGGTGTGAATTTGATCCATCACCCGTAAAATGTCAGTCATAGCCACCTATAAATTAAAATTGGTGGTAGACAAAAGTCGTCCCGCGAAGAGCACCCATTCATAGTAGATTCCTGTAATAATAAAGGATGATGCGTGAATCTCGGGTTTACAGTCTATGACGTTGGCGGATCAACACTCCACATGCAGCGTTTAGCCATATACACCATGGTAAGCGTCATAGAATTCCACAGATGAGACAAAAAAAAAATTACTATCACCATCTGTCGGTATTCTCCTGTATGTGTTTACATAAAAAAAAGGATGTTTAATACAACACAGTTATTTTAAAAATAACGTTTTGAAATGATGTATGTTCCCAGGCTTGTTATACGTGCAGTAGTATCTTGTAACGAGGCATAGACAACGGCAACTGACATACTCGTAATTGAAATGCGGCAATTTGTAGTGACCATATGTTCCATATATGGAACGGATATGGGAAAAATAATTCGTAATTGAAATTTTCTACTATCTGAACCGCGTATTGATGAAAGCATATTTTTATATATAGGGTCCGCTATCTAACGTTTTTTTTTCAACTAGTGCTTATTTCGTGAATGGTAATATTTAGCTCATGTCTGATTTGACAGATAATTACTTTTATTCTTCCGCTAAACGAATATGGTTGTGTATACGCTTGAACAACGCTGGGAAATATTACGACATTACTTTGAAAATCATGCTATTGTTCGCCATCTAACGTTTTTTTTCAACTAGTGCTTATTTCGTGAATGGTAACACTTAGCTCATGTCTGATTTGACAGATAATTAGTTTTATTTTTCCGCTAAACGAATATGGTTGTGTATACGCTTGAACAACGCTGGGAAATATTGCGACATTACTTTAAAAATCAAGCCATTTTTCTTCGAAAATGAGCAAGGAGTGGCCGTTACAGTCAAAGGCGATCGTTATCGGGCCATTTTTGTTCACAAAAATTGAAAAAGAGGATATTGGCAACATTTGGTTTCAACAGGACGGCGCTACGTGCCACACAGCCGAAGCTACACTCGATGTTTTGCGCCCCATTTTCAAAAAAAAAAAAAGTTATTTGGCGGACCCGTTATATGTAATTCATTCCCACCTCGAGCACCATGGCCTTATATACTGCGAAAAGTAAGTACATGGCGACTGAAACATTCTCTCTCTATCTCTCTTCTGTTGTATCTCTAAGTTTCTTAGCAAAAACTGTCCTTCTATTCCGTCGCTTGCTAGGGAAGACTAATTGCTCTGAATGTCTGAGTTTCTCTCAACAAAAAATGCTCTAACGTAATAACAAAACTATCCTTAAAGTACTATAATACGCAACGAAGGTAATTCTACGAGACGGGAATAGAAACCTTGCAGCAAAAACTGATAGTCCTTCGCATCAAAATATTTTTTCAAATCATGTTTAATTAATAATTAATCATATTTGAGGTTATACATATTTTGTATGTGAAAAGACATAAGACAAGATCAAATAATTATATATTCATATCACATACTCAAATTCCACGTACATTTTCATATTATTAATCTACGTGCTTTGTTAAGATCTATAATATACTGTGTGTAAACTTCTATAATTATGTTGGGTATTAAGAATTAGCTATACGTTTAGGTATAAGTCAGTGTATTATGTTTGAATTTGAATATGGAACAATAAGAGACAATCGAGATAAACGGATTTCGATTGTTTCGAATACACATATTTGGCGTTTAAATTCCGTATTGTATGCAATAAATTATGCTGTGTTTAATTATTTGATGAAATCCACTGTTTCGATGTGAAATTAATGAAAATTTGGATGAAATTCTATAGTAAAACTATTTATGATGATATCTTCTTCGTAGTATCAATCCGGTGGATTGGTTTGCAGCAACAGAATCTTGCACCTCGATCTCCAAGCAATATTTTTTTGCTGATACATGGGATGTCTTTTAGACCTTTAATGTGGTATTTTCCCCTTTATTTCCACATCCTAATGCCGTTGACCATAAAGGTTCATCCGCCTTAGGAGAGCATTTACTCCCTCCAGGACAATAGAGTGCCCTAACCAGGACCTGATGAGGTTAGCTGGGTGTTAGCTTATTCCGGCCAACATTCGGTCCCTATCTATATTGGCCGACTGATGTCGCTCACCCCCCACCACGAGAAGGAGATAGATCAGAATTTTCCTTTCATCGAACCTGTCACCTTAAGGCATTTCGCAGAGTCCTCCAGTACTTTTAGGGGGTATGATGATATATATTGGGTTTAATGGGATGAATATAAAACTATGTATATATGCCTGTAACCACGTTATTTGAACATAGTTATTTTGTATAAAACATCCAAAAGTCTTTATTGCCAAATTGTAATCAAATTCTCTATCTTAGATCAAATTTTTCGATTCATACAGTAGCGTACGACACAGGGCATTGGCCATCACAATATTCTGCCAATATATGTAAATTGGAGGGATCAAGGTCCAAAACAACAGGTTTCTAGGAATTTGAAGTGAAAATTCAATATTTTAATATTCATTTTATAAAATAAAGAATGTTTACTCATGGTGTACAATATGATATAAAAAGGGATATGTTATCAAATAAATCAATACTAATTCAACTCCGGTCTTTGGACTTATCCTCAGTACCGGAACCTTGGTATTCCGGCGTCACCATTTATTTGAACATTCATGCCTCTTGGCTCAACTGGATTTTGAACTTGATATAAAACGAAATACGTTTCTGTATTACTATATCATACATATTACTAGTATGTTTTACATATATTTTCTTTATTAAAGTCATGTATTTTATACTATAAATGAATTATCAAAGCTTTATTTATTTATCAATTAAAAATCTTATTTATGGAAGAATAAATCACGTCGTAACTTTCAAAGATCCCTGTGGACTGCGACAAAATACATTGTAACCTAACGACGACAAAGTTTCAGATTTTCGTGGTGAAAAAAAGTTCATTACTTCAGTCACGTACTTTCCATTTATAACTTACTTGTCATACGATTTACTTTATGTTCACATTAGTTGCTTAATCAAACAAAATGGGAATTACTTTGTTATAATATTTTAGTTATCAAAATCAGAAATTTTCTTTGTTTATCTTTCATGTAAGATTATTTTAAAAGAGACTTTTCCAATAGAAACATAAATTATTATTATATACTTGTAATCTTAAAAAATATAAGGTGATATAAAAAAAGACGACAAAAATATGGAATTGAATTTAAAACATTGTTACTACTGACATACTCCTCTCCTATAAGTTTGCTATTGAATTGCGTGGTGGCAGGATGAAGAGCAGATTAACAACACACAGACTTTTTCAGAAGCACACATATATTCACGATAAACTTTACGAACTTCCGGTCCAAGCGGAATAACATACCGGGATGGCCATAATACCTTCTGACTTTCGGCACACAGCTTACTGCCCTAGGTGACACCCAGCGCCGCAAGTGGAGATCTATATAACTGACGTCACACTTGTGACTGGACTTGTCCAAAATGCCAATATGGTGACACATATATGTACGACAATCGAACAGAAATATGAAACGAAACATTTTATATCGAGATTTTCGGTACCAGTCAGCAAGGGCTATATCATGCTGACTTCAATACATTCACAATAGCCAAACATATTTTTAAATTTCAGATGTGCATCTATAACTGGATTCCAAAAAAAGTTCTAAAAATAAATTTGAAATTTGTAAAATCTTCTCGCAGTATTAATGTCAAGTTTAAATTTAATATTTAAATTATTGCGGAAACGTATTTAAATCGTGCGCATGAAAAACTAACCGAGTAATTTCTGGGAGGAAATTAACGAATGAAAAAAGGAAAAAAAAACGACGACAAGGTTGGTTGTCGAAGAACCCAGAACGATTTAAAAAGCTTAAGCAATTTAGAACTCATTACAAAAGCAAAAAATGTAAGGGGTAGCGCTTAAACTTAAAATCTGATTTCAAGTTTTCAGGATAGGATTTTTTGCGTGAGTGTCAGTGTATATTCAAATGGAATCTGAAATAGAATAAAACTAAAAATTATTGTAGTAGTAAAATGATATTCGAGTTTATTGTATGCAAATAATTTTTCTATAATTTTATTAGAGGTTTATGGGAAAATTTTGTGAAAAAAACAATATATGTATTTTATTTAAATAAACACATAAAGGAGAATACCGACAGATGGTAATAGTAATTCTGAAGTCTTATCTGTGGAATTCTATGACGTTTACTATAGTGCATATGGTTAAGCGCTGCTTGTGGAGTGTTGTTCCGTCAATGTCATAGATTGCAGCCCGAGATTCACGCATCATCTTTATTATTACAGGTATTTACTATGAATGAGTGGTCTTCACGGGACGACTTTCGTCTACCACTAACTTGAATTAATAGGTTATGACTGGCATTTTACGGGTGAGGGACCAAATTCATACTAACCGGGGTATTTTAGAGCTCATAAATCAATAAAAAAAACTTTTTTTAAATCTCAGTCACGGATCGAACTCACGACCTTTGGCTTGCAAAGCAAACGCTTTGACCATTGAGCTATGACCGGGTCTACTGGGTTTACGTAATATTAATATCATTTTTCGACTCTACTATTAGGTTATTTACTTTTTTTATGATTCTTTAATAATTCTACGTTTCTTGAAACAATTCTGATGAAAAATAAGTAATAAATCTCTTGGCAATTACTAAACGATTAGTAAATTTAATAATGCTGCAAATACGCCCTAGATGGGAGTATTTGCAGCAAGTGTTAGAGGACATGAGTTGTAGCTCTCATGCTGAGCTGAAGAGGATTGCAGAGGATCGAGAAGAGTGGGGATCGAGATGCAAGGTTTTGTTGCTGCAAACCAATCCACCGGATTGATACTACGAAGAAGAAGTAAATTATGTGTGTATGTGATTTTTTAAAAATGTTCTGCTGAATTGGTTTAACATAAATATTGTAAAATACATTTACAAATCTTTAAGGTATAATTAAACAATGGACGCTAAACTAATTTAACAAATGATTGGTCTGTTTTTTTAAAATGGAATTCTATTATTTTGCTTGAAAACGTACTTCAATTATTTCTTGTGCATATTGTTATTTTCAAATTTAAATTTCAAAATATTCTATTTAAACGGTAATCAAAAATTCCATTTTCAACTTTTACCGCAGTTCTTTGCCGAATCTAAATAAATATTTTCCACGGAGAAACTCAAAACCGATACAGCTGATTGTTTTGGGGCTCTTCTGAAACTTTCGATCGCTTCGTTTCTAGTCTTTCCCGCTAAAACTTTCTCTAATTGGAAAGAAAAGACTCTCATTTACAAAAAAAGTTGTTTCAATTTATTTCTACTGAAAACTCTAAATTCAAAACCTATAAAATGTACATTTTTTTATTTCCTAACTTCATGCTTTAGAATGTTTTTACACTGCGTAATGGAATTTATTTGAATCGCTTTTTTTCTGTTTTCTTTTACGCTAAAAAGGACATCAAAATAATATTCGCACCACAGAATGAATTATTCAAAGATGTGAAAAGGGTACTTTTCAATTTATTCGTAAGCATAAAAATAATTGGTGTTTATTATTTGTTTGCTCGTGTTGGGTTCATTATATGAATTACCATTGGGGACCCAACTAGGTTATGTGCCATTATTCATTTTTATGCTTCAGGGCTGCCAGAAATACTGTTTATCCCTCGATATATCTGATTATTCCTGGAGTTATTTCAGAAATATTTAAGCTAAATTATTATTTGCAACTCAATCGGATTTAATATCACTTTTTCATAATTAGTTACTACGGACCTTTTTTGTGATAAATTTAAATTATTGTTAGAATATTTTTTAAATTGAATATTATTTTTCTTTATTTAACCCTTTCCGTGGCTTACAGAAAAATCACTCCTGTGACGAAACCTAACGATATTTAATTACATGCTTTACATATTCCTGTAAAGAATACATGTAGGTTGATAAAGGGAATGACTGCACTTCCAATTTCCCACCGTAGATGTCACAATGAGTACTGAAAGTAGCAAAACGATATATCACGTCAACTGACGTCAACGGTCGGGGAATCTTTGATGGCATATGTCGAAAACTAAAATATCGTCATTTTGGATTCTATCTTTTAGCAACACTCCGATTTTATAATTTAACACATTTTTATAATAAATCTTAATTATTAAAGATATTTTAATTTGAATAACTTATTACATAAAATTCGTATCATTTTGTTTTAATTTATTTAGATAATTAAATTAACGTTTACGTACTTAACTTACGTTATTAATTTTAGTGTTGGAATTTAACTTATATTAATATATAATACAGTCACCTGGACACCCTTTACGTGTTTCGAATGTGCTCTTAATACGCCATTATGACAATATTATATTTGTGCACGTTCTGGCAACATAAATTGTGTTTACGCGTTCATTAAAAAGCGTCCTTAAATGCAGGAAATTACTTCGAAACACCTGTCACTTTATAAATATACAACCTTGTCGTTAAACAAGGTGACTATGTACAATATGGAGAGGGGGGAGAAAGTTTAGGCTTAACCTGGCGATTAATTCCCCTTCCATTTTCGTTTCAGAGAAAGTTTCCTTAGAGAAGCAATTAAAAATTAATATCTTCCCGACTCGGAGACAATTTTATTTCCTGAAAAAGTTCGTTGTATTGATTTCGTTCAACGAGCGGAAAATTGAAACGCTTAATAAAATTAATATCAATTGGACGTAAAGAGATAACGAGGTAGCATTTTAATATTGTAAGGAGTATGCATTTTTTTTACAGGTTTTGATACTTTAAAACTAAAGCTGTATTTAAAAATATTCATAATCAACTCAATTACCGTAAGTTACTGACGAGTATAGTTCAATGGTCACAGCGTTTGCTTTGCAAGCCAAAATGTCGTGGGTTCGATCCCCTACGGAGATTAAAAAAAAAGAATTTTCAATCGATTTCTGAGCTTTAAAATATTGGTGTGAATTTGATCCCTCAACCGTAAAATACCAGTCTTAGCCTATTTATTATAATTGGTGGTAGACGAAAGTCGTCCCGCGAGGACCACCCATTCATAGTAAATTCCTGTAATGATAAGGATGATGCGTGAATCTCGGGGTGTAGTATATGACGTTGGCGGAACAACACTCCACACGCATCGCTTAGACATATGCACCATGGTAAGCGTTATAGAATTCCACAATTGAGACTTCAGAATTATTATCATCACACCTATATCTGTTACTGTTTTCCTGTATGTTTTTATATAAAAAAAACACCTTAAGTTACATTGAAGACATTGTGTAAACACTGTAAACGATACATTTATTTGTACAATATACTCTAATATTGCCCGTAATTACTTAGTTCATTAGAGAGCTCGTTACCTCATTTTAAATATCAATAAATTTCTGTTTCCTATTATTTTCATCAACTCAACACTGAAGCCATATTGATTTTGAATTTTAATGAAATATTCATTAAATTTTAATGAAGAGTTATGAAATATTAATAAGTGTTGTCAGAATAACTATCCAGAGAATGTCAATAAAGCGACAGGCGATACATCATTCATAGTCGCTATATTGCGGAATTATTCATTTAGAGCTTCATACGAGGGTTATCCGCAAAATAAGTTTCCATGGCGTATGGTTTTGAGAGCTTTTATATGTTAATATTAACTTCCTACTAATTGATTTTATTATTATGAAACCATTTATTTTTTGTAATTTTGCGTTAAGTCTTTGGCTTGCCTGTTAATACTTACATATATAGGGTCCGCCATATAACGTTTTTTTTTCAACTAGTGTTTATTTCGTGAATGGTAACACTTAGCTCATGTCTGATTTGACAAATAATTAGATTTATCCTTCCGCTAAACGAATATGGTTGTGTATATGCTTGAACAACGCTGAAAAATATTGCGACATTACTTTGAAAATCAGACCATTTTTCTTCGAAAATTAGCAAAGAGTGGCCGTTACAGTCAATGGCAATCGTTATCGGGCCATTTTTGTTCACAAAAATTGAAGAAGGGGATATTGGCAACATTTGATTTCAACAGGACGGCGCTACGTGCCACACAGCCGAAGCTACACTCGATGTTTTGCGCCCCATTTTCAAAAAAAAAAAGTTATTTGGCGGACCCGTTACTATCACCTAAATGATGTTTGAGTAAAGTCAAACAGATGGTAAGTCTGTTTCTTGAAGAGATATAGATGGCATTGTCCGTCGAGGAAATTAGAACAAAATAAAGTGTAGACGACCAGTCCGTCTCGACTGTTCAAATCGCTCTTTAAGCGACACTCCGAGCATCTAATTAAATATACCTATCTGGGATAATTAATACAACTAAGACAAAATAACTTCTCAAAAGAAATCGACAGGAGTATACAACTGGGATGGGCAGCATTTAGAAAACATAAGTAATATTACATTTTTAGTCTTAGTCTTAAAACTAAGGCGTTTAACTAATGCATCCTCTGAATTGAAGTATATGTATTTTATTAGCCGGCCGGTATAGCTCAATTGGCAAAGAGTTTGCTTGGCAAACCAAAGGTCATGGGCTTGATCCCGACGGAGATTACAAAAATAATCGATTTCTGAGATCTAAGATACCTCCGGTCGGTGTGAATTTGATCCCTCACCCGTTAAATGACAGTCATATCCTATCAATTAAAATTGGTAGTAGACGAAAGTCGTCCCGTGAAGACCACCCATTAATAGTAAATTCCTGAAATAATAAGAATGATGCGTGAATGTCGGGCTATAATGTTGGCGGATCAACACTCCACATGCAACGCTTAATCATAAATTTGCATGGTAAGCGCCATAGAATTCACAGATGAGACTTCAGCATCACTATCACCATCTATCGGTACTCTCCTATATGTGTTTACGTGAAAAAAATGTTTTATTCATTCAGACAAAAAGTTACGAATCGCCACTTATAAGTAATATTCGAAAATATTGAAATATACATCTTCAATAAAATGAAAAAAAATATTCAGGTCTGAAATCAATCGTGGCCATTTTGAATGTAGGTAACTGAAGAGAATTTTACGGTGTACTGGGGTTTTATGAAAAGCGTTTAATTTTTACAATTCCTGAATCCTTTTTGAGATATTGAGAATTTGGGATATTCCAAGCTTTATTGAAGATAATCCCTTTCCCTTCGATTTTATATTTTATATATGACGTACAACTTGATTTAGGTAACGATTTATATTTTTATGGATTGTATTATTCCTGCTATCTGATTACATTGTTAAGAGCTACCAACTCAAAAAACTCATGTATCAATTATTTTTTCTCCATTTCAATGAATTTCTGCCATTATTTTTCAATTTGCCGGCGGAAATAGCTCAATTGTCAAAGCGTTTGCTTTGCAAGTTAATGGTCGTGGGTTCGATCCCCAACAGAGATTTAAAAAAATGTTTTTTAATCGATTTCTGAGCTATAAAATACCCTGGTTGGTGTGAATTTGGTCCCTCACACGTAAAATGACAGTCATAGCCTATTAATTAAAATTGGTGGTAGATGTAAGTCCCCCCGTGAAGACCACCCTTTCGTAGTAAATTCCTGTGATTATAAGGATGATGCGTGAATTTTGGGCTGTGGTATATGACGTTTGCGGATCAACACTTCACATGCAGCGCTTATCCATATGCACTATAGTAAGCGTCATACAATTCCACAGATGAGATTTCAGAATTACTATCACCATCTGTCGGTATTCTCCTGTATGTATATACATGAAAATGGTTGCATCCACTGCTAGGTTAACGTCTCATTAGTTGATTATCAATATTTACAGTTTTAATAGACATTTGTGAACCAATCCTTTCTAGTATAATTGATACCTTATGTCGCTAGTTATCAGCTTACGTTTCTCCGTCAGGTTTTTGGTCGCCATTTCACAACTTTTCTCCCCACCCCATTACTTATCAATACGCAGTTATGTATATGTCTTATTGACAGCAGACGTCATGTGTGTGACGTTGGCACCTAACCTCTTATCCAACGAAAACGAAAAACTTAGTGAAAATTCTCAACGTAATATTAAGATTCAAATTTGGAACAAAATTCGAATTTTGTTTTTAGAATATCTTTGTTTTTTTCAGTTGTGTATTCGATTTTATTTGAAATAAATATGTTTAAATTCTTGTGCCGTGGCTTTCTTTTTAAAATACCTTCAATATATGCGAGTGTATATGGATTTTGACACTATCCAGAACGATTGCCCGAAAATTTGAAGACACGCAAGCTGCAATATTGGAGGCATTTAAGTATTTGTCAAACAGCATATTTAAAGAGACCAGACTCAACTCAATTAACAGTATGCGTTAGAAAACAGACGATTACCCGCCCAAGTTTAGGTCCGCGTCTAATATTGCTTAACTTAGATGATCGAGAATCAAGCCCATAACATGTCATTGTCATTGGTTTAAGCCATTTTAAAAAAATACACTTCTCTTGTTTAGCTTCGCCATTTCCCATCATCTTGTTGGGTTGGCTCAGCTTGTGCACATTCGCCATGTCTGTCTGTCCTGCGATGCATTCTCGGTCAAGCCCAGAGTTTTCAGATCCTTGTTTACAGTTGCAGTCCAGGTTGCTTGTGGTCTTCCATTTCTTCTTCTCAGCGAGTGGTCCTCATCTCTCCGTGTCACATGCCCATACCATATTAGGCGGTTTTACTTTATCTTTTCAGGTATAGGGGCCACCCGAAATGAACCCCGAATATGCTCATTTCGAACTCTGTCCACTCTAGTCACACCGCCCGCCCACCTCAACATCTTCATCTCTGCCACATGAATCCTATCGAAGTCACGTTTCAGCGGGGTCCAACACTCCGATCGGTAGAGCATAGCTGGCCTTACAGCAGTTTTGTAGATTTTACCTTTGATCCTAACTGGAATCTTGCTATCACACAAAACCCCAGAGAGAGACCTCCATTTCAGCCAACCTGTGCTTATTCTATGCTCCACGTCGGATTCAGTTTTGGCGTCTAAGGATATCACGGCAATTTAAAAATGCACTCATCTATCTTAAAAATAGCAAACGAGATCTCCGTGTTGTGCATTTCTCTGGTTAACATTAAGCAATCTTAAATAAATCATGCTCCATCGCGCGGATTTGAAATGATTTAAGCTATTCTTAGGCGTCAAATCTCAGGAAGGGCTTTATGGATTTGAGGCCCCACTAATCCATGAGAATTCAGCCTGCTTGAGCCGAGCCCCGGGTTGTACTTTGTTTGTGCTTAGTAAGTAATGTGTACCCAAGCTAACTAGCCTCTCAAATCAAAATTTGAGCAAATATTGAAACAATTTTTCTTTTAAAGGATACGTGATGTTTGATCTATGGAGCAGCAAAGGGATTTTAAAATAGTAAACAAGAAATACTTTCGTGTACTGAGATAAACATATATTTATTTGTTTTGTGAGAAATTTATTTGATATTGGACTAGATTGTTAACCCTTCATTTGTACATGATGTTTTTTATTTTGTTTTTG
Source organism: Glossosoma conforme (assembly GCA_022606575.1). Lineage (NCBI taxonomy): Eukaryota > Metazoa > Arthropoda > Insecta > Trichoptera > Glossosomatidae > Glossosoma > Glossosoma conforme. The sequence goes on from JAGTXR010000046.1 coordinate 1,595,247, forward strand.
AGTATTCTCTAGTCAAAAAATAACAATAACAAAATAATCATGTTATTTTATGTCTTATATAGGCTTTTCTACTTTAAGGTTTTTATTTTAAATGGAGGTGTTGTGACGGAATGACATTCGTTTATTAAATACCAATAGTATAGTAACGATAAAAAATCTCACTACAATCAGGTGAATTTATAGTGACATCAGCATGATAAAGCCTTGACGACTGGTGCCGAAAACCTCGATATACAATCTTTCGTCTCTTATTTCTGTTCGCTTATCGTACATGTATGTGTCGCTATTTTGGCATTTTGGACAAGTCCGGTCACGAGTGTGACGAAATTAGAGAGGAAGATGTCAATAGGTTAAATTAGTTTTGGTATAGTGGCTTTTGAATTTAGCCGTGTTTGGCGAATTTCTTTGCACTAATATTTTGAACACGATCGCATCATTTAAATTAGTTTGATTTCCGATTAAAAGATTATGAAATGCTTCTTTGTAGTATCAATCGGGTGGATTGGTTTGCAGCAACAAAATCTTGCATTTCGATCTCCACTCTTCTCGACACTACAATCCTCTTTAGCTCAGCATAAGAGCTACAACTCATGTCTGCAAATATTCCCGTCTAGCGCGCCTTCTGCAGTTTCTACCCTTAATCATCTCTTCCACAATGTCGTGAAGAAGACCATCGTGGCGCATGATATGACCGATCTATCGGGCTCGTCTCTCTGAGAGGATTCTTACGTGCCTATTTTCCTTGATTAAGCTGAGAACCTCATTGTTCGTGACGCGGTGTTTCCAGTAAATTCCGAGAATTCTTCTGTATGACTACATCTCAAAGGCCTCCAGTCTTTCTTTATCACTTTCAGATAAGTCATACTTGTCGGCAATCTTACACAGTCAATTAGAGTAATTTTTGGTCTACAAAGTTTTTTTGCATTTATTTTTAATTTTGCAGTACTTAACCCGAATGTATTGTATTTCTTCATAAGCTAACACGTTGTTTATTTATTCACATTTAATGCGTAATTAATGCGATATTGTATATTTTTTGTAGAAACATCACGTTCAATGTGATGTCGTTTATCATTCGGGAAAGATTGATGTGAAAGTTTGATATTTTGACTCTAGATTAATGACCTGAGCCGACTTTGTATGAGCGGTGGGACGGAGCCACCAGCCAAGTTATTTGTTTCAACGCTAAGAAATTTTCCATGAAAGATAAGCACTTCAGGTTACGCTGAAAATCGATTGAAAGTGTCCCAGCTCGATGCCTGAATAACTTAATGCTTCGATCTTGCTGAAACTTTCAGCGAATTTGAGAATAAAAGATTAATTTTATTCACAGGCTCGCATAATGATATATATACTCTTGCTTGAAGTTTAAAAGTGAGGTTTTGAGTACATTTATGACTTTTCATTTTTATTTTTCAATATAGTTTGACAAGTAACTACGTGTAATTTAACTGTTATATGAGGATACCTACTCGTAAATAAAAAATAAATACTTGAAATTATACTTGCTTACACTAAATAAAATAATTTATAATTTTTATAGGAGTATAAAATATTATATGTTAAAATTGTAATTTTTTGTGTAAACACGAATACCGACCTGAAGTCTCATCTGTGGAATTCTATGACGCTTACCATGGTGAATATGGCTAGGTGCTGCAAGTGGAGTGTGGACCCGCCAACGTTATGGACTATAGCCTGAGATTCACGCAACATCCTTAATATTACAGAAATTTTTTCGTCTTCACGGGACGACTTTTGTCTACCGCAATTTTTAATGAATAGGCATTTTACGGGTGAGGGATCAAATTCACACAAACCGTGGGGTATTTTAGAGCTTAGAAATCGATTAAAAATCCTTTTTTTTTTAATCTCCGTCGGGGATCGAACCCACGACTTTTGGCTTGCAAAGCAAATGCTTTGACCATTGAGCTATACCCGCCGGCTGAGATAGATACTTTAGTATATAAAATAGATTACTTAAAACATAGAGAATAGATACTTTAAGATATAATCGATAATTTGTTACCATTTTCGTGTTATTCAAATGTTCATACATTAGTTATATCATAGTTGTATACGATACATAATTCTATAATATAGTTTTATTGAGCTTCAGATTCTATTTTAACATGCAAATCATTTATTCTGTTCAGCATTCAAATAAGCCGAAAATTTAAAACACGTATTATTTTAGAGCTTGTCAAAATGAATATGTCATCTTTCTCTAAATCTTATTGACACTCGTCGAAGTAAATAGGCTGAATATGAAGTTCCTCGTGAGAAGCTTTTACCTCGTTATTCGTATGTGCCGAGTTTACCAATCCTCCACATATTATAGAAAGCTACGTGCTCCATGTCTGGTTTGATTCTCAGTGCGAGAGCTTCAATGAGAAAACTCTTCGGGGGAAAATGCGAAGAAAATAACATAAAAGCGAACGTAGCAAGAGCCTTTATCTCGGAGAATAATGTACATACTCGCAATATAAATGCGAGATAAGACATTTTCTAGAACAGAACAATGTTTCAATTTATGCGAAATCTGTGAAGGACGTCTTTTCTTTATGTTAATTCATGCAGAATTGAGACTTGATATGAATTTATTGAGTGAACATTATTTTCTTTAATACGTTTTTGTTTTACATGCAATAAAATGCATTGACATGGAATAAAACATTATTATCTTTATTTATAGTTTGTTCTCTTCCCTTTTTAACTAGAACTATGATTTCATTTGTGGGTAGCCTTATTATTACAGAAATTTACTATGTATTTTATTACAGAAATTTACCATATATTGTTACTATGTACCAATTTTAATTAATAGGCTATGACTGAAATTTTACGGGTGAGGGATCAAATTCACAAAAACCAGATGTATTTTAGAGCTTAAAAATCGATTAAATATATATATTTTTTAATATCTTCCGGGGATCGAACCCACGACCTTTGGCTTGCAAAGCAAACGATTTGACCATTGAGCTATATCCCGCCGGCAAATATACAATATATACCAGCTAATGAGATGAGGCAAAGACCATATCAGCTGACAGTGATTGATGGCAATAATTTGTGATATTTATATATAATCGTGTCGGTAACAACAGGGTCAGATCCTGTCTGCCCAGAAGTGGGCGACGTCGATGGCGTTACTCTCGGCCATCATCAGGTCTTCCTGGGTGTAGCTACTCGGACACAGCGCACACTCCAGAAGGTGTGACAGGGTCTGCTGCACGCAGTCACATTCAGTCGATCTGCTGTAAAACTGCCAGGCTTTCATTTGTGTCCTCGTTTTGAATACTCTGGTCAGAAGTCTGTTAAGGGACCTCCATTTGTTCCACACTTGATTGTGTCTATGTCATCTTTCGGGGCAATCCAAGAGATTTTTTTTTGTAATGACCATTTGCTTCAGTAAAAGAGGGGATATGGAACTATTATTTGTGTATGGAGCAGACTCGGAATAAAACGGAGAATCTTAGATGGTGTTTATAAAACACAATAAAACGCTTTTGACAAACGTGATGAGTTGTTGATAAATAAGTATTAACATCCTCCTCTCTCTCGTTAAAGTTTTTATTCAGTCGCGTGAAGGCAGAATTAGGAGCAGATTGATAACACAGACTTTTTTAGAAGCACATTGACATATATTTATGATAAAACTTTACAAATTTTTGGCTCGACCTAGTATTCGGCCGAGCCACAATACAATATGCTGTCGCCGATGAGGGGAGCACGACTGGCGTGACAGGATGTCGCACCAGCGCCACTGCGGCGGTCTATATAACTAGTCCTAATATGGCTGACACATAAATGTATGACAAGCGAACAGAAATAAGAGACGAAAGATTGTGTATCGAGGTTTTCGGTACCAGTCAGCAAGGGCTCTATCATGCTGATGTCAGTATATTTAATTGTTTTATTTAAACTAAGCAAAGTAAGTAAAGTAAGAGAAAATATTACAGTGTATATTTACGTTCGCAATGTTTCTTCTTCTCTGCGACCACAAAATCCATACATTTTTCTATCTGTAATAAATTCCTTAGTTGGCCCACTGTTGCCAGTTGTTACCCTTTTCCCAGCACCGGCGATTATTTTCCCGGTTTTCTTCTTTCCCTTCCCCGCTGGGAGGGTTTTGTGGAAAGCCGAGAATTGCCGGGTTATTTATTTTTCAAGGCACGCCGCACTCGTGAAGAGTGGCGATACATCAACGCCCAATGGGGCGACTTTTTTAAAACTCGCAACAGGGCAAGTGCTGGGGTCCCGGAGGATAGTTTATTTTTATTATAAACGTTAGTTGAACAGACGTTCGTGCGACAAAGCAGATACATCAGCATTTTATCTTAATTCTTCTCTGTTGCTGAGCTCGCTACTCGTCCTGCTTTTGTAGAAAATCCCCAGTTTCTAACACCATTCTTCTTAAATCTCACTATCGAGGTCATGCTGATTATCATGCCCAAAAAACTATTCTAGTATTTTAAAGTATAACCTTTGGTGGATCATTTTCAACATTTTTACGAAAATAGGATTGTTGGTTCCATGCTCAACTTTAATATGTATGGCCAAGGTTTTTCTATAAGTGTTTTCCTTCATTTAGCATCGTTCTATCTAGTAAAATAAGACTAAGTGGTGGTGTTACTAATAGGGTATAATAAGGAGTTACTTAGCATTTTGTTTGTGCCTATTTTCTAGTAGGATTTGCAAGAGTTGTAATCATACTAGTTATTTATATATGGTTTGGTAGTGTTACTAAATAAAGTAATATAATAGTATCACAGTAATAAAATAAAATCTGTCGAAGAAAGTTGACATGGGAGATCACTACCTGGAGGGGTTATAGGTAAATAGTCAGTGATCGGTTTATGTAATTTGGTTTTACCAAGTTTCATTTACAGGTTCAGAAAGCCTCCTGAGGGTCAAAGAATACTTTTTAATAAGTTTGTCAATTCCTTTGCAGTGTGTCACTTTAACCAACCCACATCATAATTTTTTGTAAATTGCAAACTTTTTTCCTGTAAAAATCCATTAAACATGTGAAAATCCTCTTCGTGTTTTTGTATTTAAGCATTACTACGAAGAATGTTTAAAAATATCACTTCTATTTACAAAATTGCTTAAAAGCTGTATGTTAGGTGTTCGTTTGTAAATGATTGTCATGATGTTAACATATATACTCATACTTTTGTAGGTTTTCGGGGGTTTACTGAGAATTCGTGACTTGAAAAATAACACACGAGCGACAAATTTTTGTTTTCTTAATATTTCAACAACTTCAATAGACTTCAAGAATCTTATTTAAAAAATATATTAAACATCTTTTGCTAGTACCAGTCATTAGTTTTGAATTTATTAATGATTTACAAACACGGGTATTTTGTCATTTTTCTAATAATGTCATTAAGCTGAAATCTTTAAGTTTTAAAAGATTGACTTTATAATAAAGAAGGAGAAAGAAAAGAAATAAGAACACGGTATAAGGTCACTGGTAATTTAATGCCAGTAATTAAGCTTAATACTTAAAGCTTAGCAGTTTTAAATGTGAAAAATTACAGAACACTTACATTGAATTGAATTGAATGAATAACGAGATTCTATTTTATTGGCAAGTTGTAGAAATTTACTAAATTATTACAGCTCGCTAGGGAAAAGATTTGGAGTGGGGAACCAAGGTACACTACAGAATCGCGGGATCCACCGTAACAGCGCTTTTCAGGATTGTAGCGCCATGGGAAACTTATTTTACTTATCACCCTCTTATCACGCGCCATTTTAAGTCAACTGTTCATTCTATAGTTACTTAAAATACATTTTGCTAAGATGATATTTCAGACGTCTCATAAACTGACATTATTAAATTCCAGCAAGTGTCATGTTAAAAGTGACCGAGCCGTCATTAAGTCGTAGTGACCGCCATATTGGCTTCATGAACACAATAATGAACACTGACTGTTTACGATCCTTCTTACGCCATTGTACATAGTTAATTTACTTTTGGATCACCGCAAGGTCAGGTCAAAATAAAACACCCTCTTCGGATTACCGAAGAGAGTGTTTCATTTTTTAAATTTAATCGTCGATTGACCTCTCCACTCCTCGCACCCAAATCTATTATTTTGTTCCATAAATTACAACGATCCGACGCTCTGGAATATTTTTGAATATATCACAATATTTTAATACTGATTTCTTGTTTTATTTCGCACTTTTCCAGACTTCTACACAATTTTCCGCGGCGTTCCAAACAATGGAGTTGTATCTATCTGCCTAACAGGTGGAAATAAAATTTGCATTTTTCCTGCAAGCGAATTTGAATGTGTTGAAGTTTTTTTTTTTAATAACCTTTGTAAGTAATCGTCATTTTAAATAAATCAGTGTGTCTGTTCAAAACGTTATTTGAAACATAACTGTGTTGCATTAAACATCCTAAAGTCTTTAAAGTGATTGTTGTGATCAACTCTTTATCTTAGATTCATACAGTCAGGTACGACACAGGGCATTTTGCCACTCTATGCAATTTGAGGGGATCAAGGTCCAAAGCAAAAAAGTATCGAGGAATTTGCGGTGTACGAAATTATATGTATTAGTAATTTCAATAAGGAATGCTTACGCATCGATACGGAGCATGGCCCAGACAAATAATCTGCCACTCTATGTGGATTGAAGGGATCAAGGTCCAAAAACGGTATTGAGCAATGTGCAGTGTACGACATTCAATGAATTAATATTACTTTTATAACTGCTTACTCATGTTGTAAATTAGGATATAAAAAGGGGTCTCGTATTAAATAAATTAGTATCAACTCATCTCCGGTCTTTGGATATATCCTCGGTGCCGGATACTTTGGTATTCCGGCATCACCATATAAACTGATGCTGTAATTTCGGGACCGCGATCTCGGTTCCGGAACAGTGTCAGACGAGTAAAATTCTATATATTTAGATTAAAATAAGTTTCTTCTACGTGGATTTTAAAGTAAGGTAAACATATATGGCAACTTATTATTTTGTTAATAATTCATTCAATTAATGGGCAGTTATTATTTGTGAAATGGTCAGTAATAAATGCATTAAGAGGTCATGAAAAATAATAAATTGACAGTGGAAAAATATAAATTGGCAGTAAATAATCAATTAATGGTAATACGTAATATGTAAGGTTTCCATTTTATTTCCTAACTACACATTAATTTTACATTAATTACTGGCAATATTGAATATACGAGGGTTATCCGTAAAATAAAGTTCCCATTGATTTTTCACAGCGTAAAACCTGTTTAATTCCACGAATGCGTACATTTTTATACAATTTCAGACTTTTACCTATTTTTCTTTAAGTCGCCACTGAGGTCAATGCATTTTTGCATGCGGTATACCAGCTTTTGAATGCCCGAGTCAAAAAAAAATTGCCGCCAAGACACGCAGATACCTGAGAACCGCTTCTTTCAGCTCTTCTCTATCGCCAAAATGCGTTCCACCCAGGTGTTTCTTCATGTCAGGTAAGAGATGATAGTCACTCGGGGCTAAGTCCGGACTGTAGGGTGGGTGTTTCACAATACCCCATCCAAATTTTGCGATGAGCTCGTTTCTGGTGTTCGGTCAACATTCTTGACCTCGCGCAAACCTTAGCATACCCTAGATGCCCGTCAAAATCTTGTCAATAGATGTTTTGCTGACATCAGGGATCATATCGGAGAGATTACGAACCGTCAGCTTTCGATCTGAGAGCATCGCTACCTCCACTTTTGCGATTGTTTCGTCAGAAACAGATGGCCGTCCGGAACGCTGATTATACCATACGATATATTGAATATACTCGTAAAAGTTCCATTTAAATTTTATAACTTATTAAAGGTTTATAAATGATATACCTGTAATATTCATAAAAAATAAAACATTGTATTTATACTTGTATGGGAATAACAAAACAATTTTACTGTATAAAAGTTATATTTCTGAAGAGCTTACTTGTATAAAGTTACCGGAACATTATACAAATAAATATTCTTTTGTACTAAGTGCAAGCAACTTAAAGAATTGAAATACTTTTAAGATGCTTTTGTTTGCACGCGTCGAGTACATGCAAAGAGGTTTAAATAATGAAAATATTACTCGAGTTATGAAATAAAACCTTAAAAGAGATCTTACACGAAAATAATACAGTTTCAAAAGTCATATTTGACTGACGTCTTGTGACGAATAATTAATAGCATGTTGACGGAGGGGCGAGTGGATGGCTTCCATGCCATAATAAGGAAGCGTTGCGCTTCTCTGTGAAGACAATTCATTCATAGTAAAATTCCTGTAATAATAAGGATGATGCGTGAATCTCGAGCTGTAGTCTATAACGTTAGCGGATCAACACTCCATATGCAGCATGGTAAGCGTCATATAATTTAACAGATGAGACTTCAGAATTAGTATCACCATCTGTCGGTATTCTCCTGCATGTTATAGCTGATTAGGTGTTTAATCTATGTGGAAACCAAAATTCGTTCAATATTTACAATCAATGTTTATGTTCTGAGAACATAAGCTAACTGGGTGAAATTAAATTATGTAGAACCGTTAAGATTTACTTTGCTTGCTTAAGTATTTATTCGCACCCTCTTCGGGTCGCTGGAGATGTATGAGCAGACAGAAATAGAGAGGACTCCACACCACACAGCTCGCTACGAAGAAGCGATCAAAGATGGGGCTACCAAACCATAATCTGTACTTGAAATTTATTAACAAATACAATGTACCAAATTTGGATAGGGCATTGTCAAACACCCACCCTACAGCCCGGAATTAGCCCCAAGTGAAAACCATCTCTTCCCTGACATGAAGAAACACCTGGGTGGAACGCATTTCAGCGATAGAGCTGGAAGAAGCGATTCTCAGACATTCAAAAGCTCGTATACCGGATGCAAAAATACTTTGACCTCAGTGGAGACTATATAGAAAAATAGGTAAAAGTCTGAACTTTCCAAAAATGTACGCATTCATGGAATTAAATATGTTTTACACTGTGAAAAATCACTGGGAATCTTATTTTACGGATAACCTTCGTATATTACTACCAATGGGTAAATTAACTAACGCCATGACTTTGAGATTACTCTCGTTTATTTAAAAAATAAATAAAAATACGTGAATTTGACGTAAAATTATGGCATGCGTTAATGCAAATGTAAGCGGCTTCACCTCTAGTAGAAAGATCTAAAATCTGGATGGACTCAACCTTGACCCACCCGCTCGAAAACGCAGCAGACTGATAGCCGCGCGGGCAGTAGTACCTTATTCGGCTATAAGTATTATTGATCTTACGAAAAGTGAATCGCTTCCAGTCATATATGTGGTCCATGTACTGTTTTACTCGTAATGCGTAGAATTCCAAGTGAAATCGATAAATATACATAAATGAAGAGTGCCTAAGAGAATGACAAATCAACAAAATCGCCTCGGATGATGATATATTTCACGTGAGGAGGCCCAATTCAGGCATGAACTCCACGAGTTTCTTTGGAAGAATGATTTGTTGGCGTCGTCTGTTTGATGAGCATTGGAACCTTCTGTTGCTTGTCTTTATTGCTTTGTTTTGTAATGTTCTGTAGTGAAAAAAATAATAGCTTGAAATTGAAAACAAATGGTGAATGTAATCTTCCAAAGATTCCAAATATACTGGATGCATAGATTGCCTTGTTAAATGAAGACATAATCAAGATGGATAATTTCATAGTTTCGTCTACAAGTAATAAATAATAAAATTGTCATCAAATAGATCAGCGTTCGTAGCCGTTTAGATGAGAAGAATGGGAGTAATGCAGACGATTGAGTGTAAAAATGGTCATTAAACGACAATTAAAAAATGTTATAACCTTAATTAATATTCTTTAAATAATGTATACTTTAGTGAACTTTATACTATACGATTTGCGAGAGCTATGATATTTGATTTAAAATGTCTTGAAAAACATGTAAGTTTAAAAACTGTTATATCCCTGTAGCTTCTTCGATAGAATTAGGGAGTCTTGGAGATGGGGTATATTTCACCCCTCCCCATATCAACAGCGCCTGCGGTGAGTAGTCGGTTTGCAGCAGGGTTATCATGAGCTGTTTCATGTTTGTAATTCAATTATTATTGCTATTTAATCATAGGGTTAACTATATTGAAATAACTTGCGAAACTGATTAAGTGCTAAGCGGGACTAGGCGATCAGTTAATTAAGTTTTAAAGCTGAAAGCTTGCACTTTATTTAAAAAATGTGCAATCAATGCAGGAACGGCAAAAGTTGATAAATTATGAATTACTCCTACTTATAAGAATGTAAAAGCAAATAATCTTTATCTATAAAGATAAAATAAAGTGTTATACGACTCGCTCGGTGAAAGCCCTCCCTGTCCCGTCCTGTTTTTGGAGACCCACTTGGGGAACCGTTACTGGTCGCACGCAAAAAGCTACTTGTTAGAGAGTGGCTGAAGGCCTTCCCGTGATTCTAGGTGCATCAGTTAGATGTCAAATAGACCTCAGTCTAAGGCTGCGAAGTTAGTATACTACAGCGAGTCTCGAATTGCCTTCTTTGGTAACACGTTGCTAACCACGAAGAACGTGGGAATGAATAAGGAAATGGTAAGGCTGGGAAATGGATTCTGCAGAATGGCAGACATTAGTTAGGAGTCATTACTTGCATTACTTGTTTATAAGAATATAGACTTATTTAATATAATATACAAAGATAAATTAGTAAATATTAACATTCCATTTACTTAAGGAAAGAACGACTTCACGTCGCCGGGATAATTATCGGATTGCATGGTAGCGAAATGAGGAGCAGATGAGCAGCACACAGAATTTTCCAAAAGCACGTATATTTAATTACAATTTAATTAATTCGGCCTGCTCGAAGAATTACGTCTTGTTATCGCCTCGAGCAGACACAGACTGCTGACTAGCGACCGAGCGCTCTGAGCCAGTGACACCTAGCGCTGCAAGTGGCGACTGGTCAATATAACTATTCTTGCTAATGGCCTGTCAAATAATTACAAAATGACAACACATGCACGTCCGACGAGCGAACAAAAATAAGAGACGAAATATCGCACACCGTGGTTTATGGCACCAGCGTGCAAGGGCTATGTCATGCTGATATCAATATAATTTATATGTTTATCAAAAATTATTAGCCCGATACACATACAAATTCACATCAAAAATCATCTTATACAAATAGACGGGTATCTCAAACAATAACAAATATTTTGACGTGTAATTTGACACAGACGTCAGCGACAGTAGTGCCAACATAAAAAGAAAAATATTAATTCGAATCGCATAGCCGCGAAATTTAAATTCAAAATTCCCGGCATTTAGGTTAGGTTAGCGAGACGTCCATTTCACCGGTTGCCCCGTGCGCCACATATCCCGTGCACCAGTCTTCCAGTGTGTCCCACGTCGTTACCGACGAGTCTTTGAACGAATTGCTTGTGAGCGATAGGTCATGACAAGAGTTATTCTTTTTATATAGCTTTTCGTCATAAGAAAGAGTATATTACTGTCGTATACTTATACTTTTTACTTTCTAAAGCATGCTATAAATTGTGTAATGTGAAAAAAATGCATGGACGATCAATTTTTTCCCAATATGAATGTAACCTCATAAGCACGTTAGTTTGATTGATCGTAAAATAATTAGAGTACACGTCGCCTTATCATACTGCGGCTTACATCTAACAATGTAAACAACATTACTGCTATCTCACCTGATACAAGCCACACATGTACGAGTATTATTTATTCACTGGTGATATACAATTCTACTCTATTCACATATTTACGAAAAATACAGTCTGAAAATATCACACGAATGTATTATTGATGTACGAGGGTTATCCGTAAAATAAGGTTCCCAGTGATTTTTCACAGTGTAAAACATGTTTAATTCCATGAATGCCTACATTTTTGAAAAGTTCAGACTTTTACCTATTTTTCTACATAGTCGCCACTGAAGTCAATGCATTTTTGCATGTGGTATACGAGTTTTGGAATGCCCGAGTCAAAAAAATCTGCCGCCAAGCCATGCATATACCTGAGAACCGTTTCCTCCAGCTCTTCTCTATCGCCGAAATGCGTTCCACCCAGGTGTTTCTTCATGTCAGGGAAGAGATGGTAGTCACTTGGGGCTAAGTCCGGGCTGTAGTGTGGGTGTTTGACAATCTTTTGTTGAATATATTATTATGTAAATATTAGATAAAGATACATAATTATACTTTATTCATGGGTGATAGGGTAGAAATTGGAATGAAAAAATCAATGTATTTATTTAATATGAAATGGTATATAATTTTAACCCTTTCGCATCGGTTGTCGGCATATGCCGTCATAAGATTCCACGACCGTTGACATCTGTTGACGTGATATATCGTTTTGCTACTTAATTAGAATAGTTTTTTATGCATCAACTGATAGCTAAAGGATACAAGAACCAATGTGATATATGAAAATAGACAAGATAAGTACATTTATGCTTCAAATACTAGTTTTATAATCGAGAGTATAATTTTTAGTCGAACCGAGCCGTAATGAAAGGGTTAAGTAAAGTAATATAAGTTTTTTTTACCTTTTTCACTTTATTCCATTTGATATTTTAGATTTTCTTTAAATTTTTTATCTGCATAATGATATCAGCTTGATATAGCCTTCACAGTCTGGTGCCGAAAACCTATATACGCGATCTTTCGTCTCTTTTTGCTCGCTCGTCGGACATGTATGTGTCACCCTTTTTTTTTTTTTGACAAGTCCAGTCACGGGTGTATCATTAGTATTGTACATGGCTGTCTGTCATTGGCGCCCCGTTAGTTCTTTAAGTCACCACTGAATGAATTTTGGCGCTGGGTGTCACCGACCACTGGCGCCCGGTGGCTAGTTCAGCTGTGCGCCGACCGCGACGAGTAGCGTGTTGTGATCGGCCCGGTGCCTGAAAGCATGTAACTCCCACCTAGGTCGAAAGTTTGTCAAGATTAACGAGAATATATGTGCTTCTGAAAAAGTATGTGTGTTGCTGATCTGCTCCTCATCATGTCCTAATAACGATCCCGGTGACGTAAAGTCGTTCTTCCATATAGGGGGTGTTAATAAATTATGGAATAAATAAAGTAAACTACACGAATTGGAATTATAATTTAGTAATATTTAATAATTTGATGCATAAATACAATTCTACGTCATATTTCTCGAATCACTTTGTGGGGAAAAAGAAACGGCAGACGCTGAGATTCGTACCACGAACCAGAAATCATGTCTTTATTTAAAATAAACGCAAATTGTGCTTCAAAAACAAGTTCTTTGTATTGTTAATCTGCTCTGCATCCCTCCTCCACGTGACGAACCCGCGACATGTCGTCTTTTTAAAGACGGGGGGATATCAGTATAATGCTTTTTTTTTTTATTAAGATTCAATAAATTTTCATTTATTCACAAGAATTATTGTATAATTACCGTCAATCTATTTATTTAGTGTACCCAACCAGGTCTTGACTAAACTATAAACTGAATGGAAACAATTTTTTGTTAATCCTACCCGGATATTAAACAACCACTCAAGTTGATGAAAATTCGCCAAAACTGATCAATGTGTTTTTTTATTGCAGCACTGTGAGGAGGCGGCTGTTATCAGCCAGCGCGTCCTCGCCATGGAAGCTTCTGAGCCTGGAAGAAGGTCTTCATCCAGCGGGGATTCCACCAATCGTCCTCCACTGGTAAAGAAAGCTAGCACAGGATCTGTACCAGCGCCTCTATCGTCACAGTCACCTTCTACAGTTAGGTAAGATCAATTTTATTGTATATTGGTATTTCAACGATAAACAACTTCTTTTTCTATATAAAGGACAAATCAAACCTCTCCTTGACTACGGTAGTCACCTTTGGATCGGAGTCCCAAAATACCTTCTAAACTTAATTGAATCAGTTCAAAGAAGAGCAATTCGTTTGATAAACAATGACATCCTTACAATCGTTCATCGTATCTAAAACGTTTTTTTCTTCATTTAAATAGATTGTGTTGTAAATGTTATTATTACTATATTGTTATTTAATATTATTATAAAATATACTTTTGGCTATGTCATATATAATATTCTGTACATTTCTATCTTGTCTCAGTGTTGCCATGACAATGAACGATACTTCGTCAATCTTTGCAACAGTGTGTTTGTTCAAAACGTTATTTCGAACATGATTATGTTGGATTAAACATCCAAAAAGTCTTTAAATTAATTGTTATTATCTTACTCATTATTTTAGATTCATACAGTCAGGTACGACACAGGGCATTTTGCCACTCTATGTAAATTGAAGTGATCAAGGTCCAAAACAACAAGTATCGAAGAATTTGCGGTGTACGAAATTCTATGTATTAATATTAATTTTATAAAATAAGGAATGCTTACGCATCGATACGGAGCATTGACCATCCCAATAATCTGCCACCCCATGTAAATTGAAGGGATCAAGGTCCAAAACGGTATCGAGGAACGTGCGGTGTATGACATTCAATGTATTAATATTACTTTTATAAATGCTTACTCATGTTGTAAACTAGTGTATAAAAAGGGGTCTCGTATCAAATAAATTAGTATCAACTCAACTCCGGTCTTTGGACGTATCCTCAGTGCCGGAACTTTGGTATTCCGGCATCACCATTTCCGGACCGTGATCTCGGTTCCGGAACAGTGTTTGAAATGAGACAGTTATATTTATCGTTATTTTTAAATTGTTATACCTCTCTTCAAAATTTAAACAGTTATTTAATTTATAACGTATTAACTACTTTATATTAAATTAAAATGAAATTTATAATTACGAGTATCAGAAGTGTATTTCTTCGGACTTCTCTTCATTTTGTGTACATTGTGTGAATGTAACCTAATCTGACGTTCACCAACGATCAGTTTCTTACTTCTTTTCATATAACTTATCTATTCTCAAGCATATAGTCACCACGAATCGCTGCCATTTATTTGTTAGTACATATGGCAATTTTTTGGAAAAAAAATGTTCTGAAATCGAAATGGCGTCGTTAACCCTTTCATTACGGCTCGGTGTAATACAAGTAAAACTGTCAGTTATAAATCTAGTATTTGATGCATAAATGTACTTATCTGATCTATTTTCATATATTATATTGGTTCTTGTATCCTTTAGCTATCAGATGATGCATAACAACCTATTCAAAGAAAATAGCAAAACGATATATCACGGTTATCGATGTCAACGGTAGGGGAATCTTACACGGCATATATCGGATACCGATGCGAAAGGGTAAAACAATTATTACATTAACATTAAGGTTATCAATTGACAAAACTTGATGAAACTGCATTATTGAAGATGGTCGCCAGGGAGGCCGAAATATGTAATGAAGTGAATCAAAAAGTGAATCAAAAATAAATATGCTTATTTTCTTAATTGTTTAATTGAAATTAATTTAAAATTATAATTATAACAATGTTTATTTTCATCATACACGATTTTTAAATGTGTTTTACTAAATAAATATAACGGCCAGTTTTATTTACGTCTTAACCTTGTCGCTAGTTTATCTGTTGCACTAACAGTTACTTGTATGTTGTTGCTAGTTTAACTGTTGCACTAACAGTTACTTGTATGTTGTTGCTAGTTCAACTGTTGCACTAACAGTTACCTGTATGTTGTTGCTAGTTTAAATTGTAATGGCAACAAGGTTGCTTAACCTAGTAGGAATACGCACGCGCGAACTCATTTCTTTGAAACTACTACCCACCATACTCTTTAAAAAACCCACTACGGATATGGCTATTAAGCTGTAGTGCGCTGGCTTTTACGAGTGTTTTCAAGTATGTAAGCTAATGTAAAAGCCTTTTAAAAATGATGTTTCCTTGGTAATCGTATGTAAGTTCATGTTTCGTATTCTAATGCAAGTTATTGATCATTATTAAATGCTGGATGTAGATTCACCTTAGTGTTTGAAATTTAATTGAAACTGTTTTGTGTTAGTTATATTACACATTTGTAGGTATATGGTGAAATGCGGGTAACACAATTGATCATTTGATTCAGAGTAGGCATATGATTTACTAGTGTAGTGTTGTAGTGTTGTAGTGTTTGCAGACACGAATTAGTAACATTAAATTTAATGATTCAATTCCCACAAAGCACTTATTGATATAGTTTCAATGGCTGTTGAAGAAGACTGTTCTTATTTTCTTCAGTAATGTTTCCTTTCGTGAATGTGGTGTATTTTTAGTTAAAACTGTTTTAAGGTTTAAACACTTTAAACTCTCACAGTTCTGAAAATGTACCAATCGATTTATTAATAAAATTCCACGACGGCTCTTCCAGTATGGCAACTAAATTAAAAAAAAACTAACTGGAATTCTGTTCACAAAGCCAGCAGTTAAATAGTTGTTGAAGTACTAGCTCAAAACCATTTCCCGATTTGGTGGTATTGATTTGCGGAGGATGAATTCCATAACAAGGGAGAAACGAAGCAAGTATGCAACCTTGTCGCAAGCCAGTGAATACCTCGAACTAGTCCGTGGTCATTGTAACAATCCGCACGCAGCACTTGCTATTCTGATGTAGTGTTAGCGAGTGTTTTATTTGCAGTATAGGATTAATAATGTATATGATCTTGGCAGGCATCTCATACACGTCAAGGGTTGTCCTCAGGGATGGTCGATGCGAACTGTCAACGATTCATTCTCGTAGACAACGAAACAGCACGCACAGACTTTGTTATAGAAGGCATCTGACGTTGTATATATGGTCCGCACATGATTCACCAGCCAGAAATCCCGCCTGGTTTTTCCTCAGGGCTTGCATAAGTTGAGAGGGTCTTATCCTAGCCAATGCGTTGAGTTTCATGTACTCATAGTTGCTTTGTTGTTTCTTTCAGGTATCTGTGGATCAGCTTCGTCTCGTGATTCTGTTGTAAAAGGCATCTGATATTGTGTATATGATTTTCACATGATTTACTGGGCAGAAATTCCCCCTGAGGATTCGCATAAGTGTGGGTCTTATCCTAGAAGTGAGTTGAGTTATGTAGTTGCTTGGTTGCTTGTTGCAGGTACCTGTGGATAAGGCTGGCGCTGTTCGAGCGCCGCCTGGCCAGGATAATCGAGCACCTGGTGCGGCACGCCGCGCGCTACTACGACAGGAGCGCGCTGGTGGCGGACCCTGACTGCGGCTCCATCCTGGCCTCGCTGCTGGTGGGGCCCTGCGCGCTGGAGTACTCCCGCGCGCGGCCCCCAGACCGCTACTGGCCTGACCCTCCTGCAGGAGAACTGGTAAACTCATCGTCATCTGTTTTTTTTTCCTATATTTGGAGACCCAGATGGGGACCCGTTACTGGACGCACGCAAAAATCTACTTGTTAGAGAGTGGCTGAAGATTTTCCCGTGATTCTAGGTGCTCAGTTAGATGTCAAATAGACCTCAATCTAATGCTGCGAAGTTAGTATGCTACAGCAAGTCTCGAATTGCATTCTTTGGTAACCCGTTGCTAACCACGAAATACGTGAGAGATACGTGAAACACATACAAGGGAATATCGACAGATAGTAATAATGATGCTGAAATCACATCTGTGGATTCTTTGGCGCTTACCATGTTAAATATGGCTAATCGTTGCATGTAAAGTGTTGACCCGCCAGCATCGTAGACTTAACAGCCCGAAATTTACACATCTTCCATTTATAACAGAAATTCACTATGAATGGGTGGTGCTCATAAGACGACTTTCGTTTACCACCAATTTTTATTAATATAACATGACTGGCATTTTACGGGAGAAGGATCAAAGTCACACCAACAAACTATATTTATAGAACTTAGAAATCTATTAAAAATCCATTTTTTAAATAATTGTCGGGGATTGAACATTTAGTTTGGTAAGTAAACGCTAAGCTATACCCACCGACTGTTGGAATTACTAATATTTGAATGTGTCGTCTACAGGTTCAAAGGCATCGCATCAGCGCGGGAACCACTACACCACCGCCATGTCGGCGGCCAATCCTCAACTTCCGGCGCAGTCTCAACACTTCTTCGGAGGAAGCCATGACAGGCACAGGAGTACCTGGTAAATCGAAAATGTTACTCTCAATCAAATAGACAAGACCATATAATCTCTTTTTTGTCATGTCTTGTTTGACTGTCAATAGTTTAATGTTGGTGTTGTTCCAGGGCCTGGATCTGCGTGCAGCACGGCCAGCAGCGTGGCCCACTGCGCCAAAGACTATGTGGAAAGTCTTCATCAGAATAGTCGTGCAACGCTTCTATACGGCAAGAACAACGTCTCTGTACAACCGGTAAGTCCTCATGAAGATGAACACAGCATATGCAACTTTTTTCTGTCTATCCTTATTACGACGTCTTTAATTCAACATTTTCATTTTTTGTTTTGTTTTACAGAAGGATGTACCAGAACCGATGGCAGGTTACTTGAGTCTGCACCAGATGGCGCAATGTCTCATCATCAAATGGACGCCAAATCAGCTGATGAATGGATTTGCAGAAAGCGAAACAACAGACAAGAGGTTAGAAAACACGTTTAATTATTTCAAAATAGTTCCATTATTAGATATTCACCTATCAAAAGCAGACTGAATATAATTTCACACCAGTATTGCCATATAAAATATATTTTAGCTAACGTTGCAAATACCTATTCCAATTTCAAAATTTGAATTTTTATTCTATTTTTTCAATGTTCATTAATTTTATTCATTCTATTGTTTTTATTGTGTTATTATTTCATTGGTTGTATTTTGGTTTTTTCGAAATGACTTACTCCGCCGGTTTGAATATAGGCGAGCCAGTTATCCCCAAATGTTTTATACCAACGATGGAATAGACGGATATATCTCAAGAAATAGCTGCGAGGATTTGTTTTTAAATGTGTGAGTCAAATTTATACCTTTATTTTTAACCAAACCACTAACCAATCCTTTAATCGTTTTATTTTACGCTGGGTGTTAATTACATACAGTCGTATGCAGAAAATCAGAAATTTCTTTGAGATTTGTAAAGATAATAAATAAACTTACAAATTTAACTGTAAGAATATTAATAACAAAAAATATATTTAACATGAAGGCTTTTATAGTTCACTCGGTACGGTTATTCTTGTCATATAAATTTTTAAATGCAAAAACTATTCAGAATGTTTGCCAATTTTTTGAAAACGTAAAAAAATAATTATGTAAAAAAATTACAATTTTTCGTTTATAATATTTTTTATTATTATTGTAGGCCATTGCCCGCAATAATAAGAAAAATTAAGTAAAAAGGCATTTTTTAGGTAAATACACAGCGATCGTCTTATATTTTCCTGAGTACATAAAGCAGTTCGTTTTATATCTAATGTATGAACCTTACCTAACTTAACTTAACATAATATAACCTAGCCTAACCTAACGTAACCTAAATAAACCTAACCTCAAATCTAAGGAACACATGCACAACAATAATTCACTTAGTGTTTCTACAAAACATTAATTCCTTCTGCACTCACCCACAACCAACATAGTCGTCTCTGCTGAACATTCGTGCACTGTTATTGTGTGTCGACCAAGAACTGGCAGTTAAATTTCTAAATATTTTTTGCTGTCGCCAGGAATTTTGTGTATTTAAATCTGTGTAGCATTTAACTTGATGTGATTATTATCTAATAAAGTTATTCTTTCAAATTCAAATGTATTTTAAGTGACTTGTAAGCGTGTGTGATATTTTTTCATGACTTTGGTTAAAGATTGTTAACGTTTTACAGACAAAGCGACTAATTATAAGTTAATCTTGATTTTGCAGCAGCTACTGGCAGTACGCCTTGAATGTCAGTTTGGACGATGTGGTGTACGTCCATTGTCACCAAGGAGAAGGAGGCGGGGGCACCGTGGTGCTCGTGGGGCAAGATGGCGTCCAACGGCCACCCATTCACTTCCCTAAAGGTAATAAATATCACTATCCCTATCATTACACAGTATATTTTAAAATATAAAAATGTGTATCATATCCGTTGAGACCTAAAACAATATTTTGTTAGTTTGTTGTATATGATTGCTTAAAAAACGCACTCATAGTAGACTTAAAACACTTCCGTTAGTTCTTTGGGTGGTTTTTTATTTTCGTTTTTAAGTAACATGATCGTAAGCTTCCCGCATGAGTCTTCATCCTCATCGATCCTCTGCCTTCTGCATCCAGACCACTCACGCTATAATTCTTATGTCGTCAGTCCATCTTGCAGGATGGGCAGCATTTGGAAAACTAAAGTATATTTTTAAAGCGAAAATTCCACAATGCCTTAAAACTAAGGCGTTTAATCAATGCATCCTCCCTGTATTAACTTATAGCGAAGAAACGTGGAATCTAACAGCAAGTCTTAACCATAAAATAAAGGTTACCCAACGTGCTATGGAGAGATCCTTGCTCGGAGTCTCCAAAAGATAGAATCCGAAACGAGGAAATCCGCAGAAGAACTCAATTAGTGGAGGCTACCCGACGAATAGGCACAC
This sequence comes from Glossosoma conforme, assembly GCA_022606575.1. NCBI lineage: Eukaryota > Metazoa > Arthropoda > Insecta > Trichoptera > Glossosomatidae > Glossosoma > Glossosoma conforme. The sequence goes on from JAGTXR010000046.1 coordinate 1,615,772, forward strand.
TCAAGTGGCAATGGGCAGGACATATCTGTCGAAGAGACGACGGTCGATTGGGATGAAAACTATTGGAGTGGCGCCCAAGAACTGGCAAATGAAGCATTGGCGGAACCCCTGCAAGATGGACTGACGACATAAGAAGAATAGCGGGAGTGGCCTGGATGCGGAAGACAGAGGATCAAAGAGGACGGAGATTCATGCGTGAGGAATACAATCAACAGTGGATGGATACAGGCTGATGATGATGAGATAATAAAAAGAAATATCCATTTTATCCATCACAACGTGATGATAAATCCTTAGTTGTTATCATAAACGAAATATGGCCAATGCTTTCAGCTGGTAGTAGAAAAATATCTAGCTAATTAAATATTTTCATCAATTAATCAACACACTGTACATTGATAATGATGACACCTACAACACAGTGATCGATATATTCGTATCATGGAAAACAAAATTCCATTCAATTCAAAAACCTTTAATTCCGAAATTGGCTTTTAAAATAAATGAGAATACAAATGTTTTCATTTTTTATTATATTGGACTGTTTATCATTAAGAGGTTTAGACAGTAGGTACTGATTACTATTGCTGCTCTCTGAGATAGTAAATTCTTTCATTACATTTTTAAGACATCTTTGTTATGTTCTAATTAAAACATGTCGCTTCAATTGAAACGGTTATCTTGTATTATTTATTAATTAATTAATAATTGTGTAAACTTTTTGACAGGCGGTCATTTATTGGCGTTCTTGAGCTGCTTGGAGACAGGCCTCCTTCCTCATGGGCAATTGGATCCTCCACTTTGGTCACAACGAGGAGCTGGCAAGGTTAGTATTTAAATATACACATACTATACATCAAATTCTTTATACACATCAATTCATTCAAAAAAAATATCGGCAGAAGTGGGATGCGAACCGCGAGCCTTGGAACCAACCGTTGCTCATGTTCATTACCCTAGGGCCTAGACCACTCGACCATCTCCTGCCCGGACTGATGCGCGGAATAAGTTGTATTTATATATAACGATAGATGCTCTATAGTATATAATCAGAGTGTGTATATTAATATTTTTTATTATTCAATCAGTCAACATTTATTCACAAGCTTTTTAATATTATTACTTTCCGACAGTCTATTTATTTTAGTAAGTACCACTCGGGTCTCGAACCGTTAGTATTTGCACATAATTAAGTGACCGAACATGTGATGCTTGTACTAAGATAAATAAATAATTACTCTCGTCAATCTGTGGCGAAAAAGAAACGGCAGACGCTAGGATTCGAACCACGAACTATGCTCCTCAGTTTTGTTCTATGCACAGCGCAATCGACCATGACTATTCTCCGCCTCGATGGAGCGGAGAGAATTAACGTATTTATATCATTGTTACTTTCGTATTATGACAGGTATCACTTTGCTGTAAATTGAATGTATATATTATTATATTATTAAGATATATATTTTATACTATAAATATATTTGTCATGCTCAGGTGTTGCCACGTGGAAGGCCTCGCAGACGACCATTGCCCATCGTGAGTGAAAGCTCCAACTCTAACAACAACGAGGATGGTGAGACTGAGGGCGGCCAGCTGCAGGGAAACAACAACTCTGACAACCAGGCCACAGACTATGTCTTCAGGATCGTCAATAACAACATCAACCATCAGGAGTATGGCAAATATGGTAAGTCACTAATAATACTTTATTTTTTATTATATTTTATTGACATGTTTCTCATGACTGAGTATCTTTGCGCCATTGATCTTGTACAAGTGCAAAAATGTCCTACATTGTTTATTTTTAGAAAATGTTGATTATTTCATTCCGATACCATAATTATATAAGTGTCAAGTCAAGAATTTGAAAAAAATAGTTTTTCATTGACATCAGCATAGAAAAAATACGTCCTTGCTGACTGTTACCGAAAACCTCAATATACAATCTTTCGTCTCTTATTCCTGGTATCTTGTCGTGCATTTATGTGCGCCATGTTGTCATTTTGGACGGGTCCACTAACGGGTGTGGTAGTTATAAACACCACCGCTCGTGGTGCTAGCGAAAGCCGAGACCGAGCGTGGAGATTGGTCCCCACCCTTTAGCGAGAGAAGGTTGCATTACGGCCACAGTGGCATGTCCTCCTGCTTGGCCGAAAGCTTGTAAAGTTTATCATAAATATAATCAATGTGCTTCTAAAATAAAGTCTTCGTTTGCTGACCTGCTCCTCATACTGCCCTCATCAGTAGTTAATAAGATAAATGTGGATCACTGTAGTGTGAATCATAAAAATGTTATATATAATTTGCACTCACACAAAAAAAAGCTTTTTACTAATGTCTTAAGTATGGTATCGTTTGCTGTTTATTGTATTATATTATATTTGTTAGTATGTCATCTATAAATCGATAGTGTTTCCAGTTTCAAGGCATTCTCTGATGGAGCGTGGTCCGGCGTCTCCCAGAATCCCTCGCAAGCCTCTGGGTTCCGCTTCCACCACCGGCAGCTCTGACAGCTCCAGCCTCTCCATGGACACGCACTCTTCTCCACCTTTACCGAGCCCACTACCATCAGACATCCAAGTGAGTTGCATAATTTTCTGATCATTTATTGCTGTAAAGCAAATAAACTATTCCAGTACCGGCTTTAAGCTCTGCGGCGCCCTAGGGTATTTTTTTTCTGGCGCCCCATATTGTTTATATTTAAAATTGTCTAATCCAGTTGCCTTCGGCGCCCCTAGCTTATTCGACGCCCTGGGGCATCGACCCACTTCACCACCCCCTAAAACTGGCACTGGCTTGCAGCTTGAAGAGGTCCTCTTCAAGCTCCTGGACTTGGTGTTAACCATCAGTCGTTGAGGTAGCTGCATCATTCTATAGGAGTGAAATCTCATACAGTTTGAGTATAAGAAAGATTTATCAGAGAAGTGTGATAGTGATGATAATAGATTCCGTGTAGGACAAACGGTGTTGTTAACCCTTTCGTTAAGGTTCGGTGGAATACAAATTATACTGTCAATACGTTGAATTTTTCAAACTTTTTTTTGTTTGCTTAAAACTAGTATTTGAAGCATAAATGTACTTATCTGACCTATTTTCATATATCACATTGGTTCTTCTATCTTTTAGCTATTAGATGGTGCATAAAAAACTATTATATTTAACAAAGTTCATTATGTAACTCCATACTTGTGGTGGTATTGACACATGTGGTTTACAGAAAAATCGCTCCTGTGACGAAACTTAACGATATTTATTTACATGCTTTAAAGATTCCTGTAAAGAAGGTTGATAAAGGGAATGACTGCACTTCCAATTTCCTACCGTAGATGTCACAATAAGTACTGAAAGTAGCAAAACGGTATATCACATCAACCGATGTCAACGGTAGGGGAATCTTTGACGGCATATGCCAACAACCGATGCGAAAGGGTTAAACTGCATTTAAATTTTCAAATATCGGAAGTTTTTGAACACTTTGCATTATCCTCTTTTCATATATAGCTTAAGGGAAAGTTTCTTGTACACTATATTTGAATGTAAATAATAAAAACAATCCTTTATATATAATTTAGAATGTCAGTTATTTATATTAATTTTTATTCGTTCAATCATCTGTTTTTAATCCAAGTTAACGGCTGCATTGACTTGTAGTGGGATGCCAAGATTCGTACCCGTAAAGAAGAATGGCAACAATATAGGATTAATTGACACTTAAATCAACGCAAAGCAGTACGGAACTTATAGTGATGCAAAGGTTATCGTGTGGCAGATTTGGGGAGATGTTAATGACTGGAAAACTACAGCAATAGTGGATTCTCACAGAAAGACATCCTTATTGTGAGAAACCAGAAAGAGTTCGATGAAATATGATATGTCAACGTATTCAGTGTTCATGCAACCGCAAAGTGGAATACCCTGTGCAGTCTATTACTTTTGTATCCACTTTATTTACATCAGTGTATTCGTGTCTTCCAGCCGGTGACGCAGACGGCTTCCATAGCTCTGGTGTGCAGCACCATGCGGCGGCAGATCATCTCCCGAGCCTTCTACGGCTGGCTGGCTTATTGCCGCCATCTCTCAACAGTCAGGACGCATCTCTCTGGACTCGTCAATGCCAACATTGTACCTTCAGGTGAGTGAACACCTAAACGTAACCTAACACAACATGTCATGAGGCGGTTGGGAAGGATGCCATATTCCTATCAATCAATCAAAATATTTGGAGCTTTATCTGATTCACTTGGGTTAAGAATCTATTGGTCTGTGAAAGAGTCCAATTCTAGAAAAAAACCAAAAAAAATGTATAAAGAGCCATGTTATTTACGAGTAACATTTTATTGATTTTTAAATGGTTTCTGAAATTTATTAGAATTTGGAGTGTCAACTCAAGGGCTGCAACATTTTTTTGTCAAAAAAGCTCTCATAGCCTTTTTAATTGTTTTTTTTAGTACGTAATGTTCATGGTTAATAATGTGTTTTTAATATTATGTCCTAAATTAAACAGATGGAACCTCCGGAGGTCTCACCAAGGAAAGGTGGCAGGAGCTGACGGACGAGAACGGCGTGATTGCCAACAGTGTGGAGGTCTACAGGCTGACCTACTACGGGGGCGTGGAGCACGACATCAGGAAGGAGGTCTGGCCGTACCTGCTGGGGCACTATGAGTGAGAAAATACAATAATACATGGATAATTAATATCAGATATTATGTATTAAATATTCAAGAAAGGATGTTAACCGAGTCTTCAAAGTGTTTAGCAGTTCTTCAGCTTTTATATAATGTAATAGAGAATTCTCAACTGTTGATTCTAAAGAAGCTTGTCATTTTTAAGTCGGACTAAATGCAGGGTGTGAATTATTGATCTGCCAACGTCATAGACTATGGCCGGGCATTCATACATTCATCTATTTTACGGAGACTCACTTTAAATGGGTGGCGTTTACGTGGCGACTTTCATACTACTTAATTTTATTAATAGGCTATGACTGGCATTTTACAAGTGAGGAATGAAATTTATGCTAACGAGGGGTATTTATAAAGCTTAGAAATTGATTGAAAGTAATTTTAATTTTAATCTCTGCCGGTGATTGAACCCATGACCTATGGTATAGTAAGAAAATGCTTTACAACTATGGCGTACCCGCCGGCATTTAGACTGAATATAGGATAATATATAAATGTGGCAGTCAGAATCTTCTAGTATTTTAACAATATCAATCTTGATTGTTTATAAGATGGCTTTAGTTGAGTTAGAGACTTGAGGAAAAAGGTGGTTTAATAATGGTTGTAATGTGTTTTGTAACTTCCAGGTTTGGTTCATCAGCAGATGAGCGAGCAGAACAAGACCTGGCTAACCGTCGTCGTTATGAGACCACCATGTCAGAATGGTTGGCCGTGGAGGCGATAGTCCGCCAGAGAGACCGCGAGGCCACGGCCGCTTCTATAGCGAGGCTGGCGGAACCCAAGGCTGTTGAACACAACCCAGAGGTAAGCAATGGCCATTCTTAAAGATATACGTATAATAAAAGCTATTAATTTTTATATTAATAATAATAATACTTCAGAAATATCCTAACACGTTCATTGCCAACACCATTTTTAGTAAAGTGACGGGAAATATTTTTGCGGTATTAGATGCTAGGGCCGCTTCGGACATTCTGAATAGCACTTTTGTATGTAGCACGTGGCTGACAGCGCGAAACGAAAAATCAAATTAATGTATGTCGGCGTAACTGTAATGAATCAGAGTCGGCCACCGGTGGCTGACATGGTGATGAACGTGTTAAGTAATAATTAACCCTGATTAAGAGCAAGTAGTAAGTATTTTATTGTATAGTAAAACATGTAATTTAGTGATGGTGGTGATTGCCTTTTCATTTGCATAGAAATAAATATTATAATTTTTTGCATGTTAGTCCTACATCATATTTTTTAATAAGAAACATTATTTTTTGCATTAATTTAAAAAAATGTATTAACCATGTTGTAATGATTTTGAAGGTGGAAAATAAAAAATAATTGACATTAAATTAAATAAATTTATGTAGATAATGTTTATATAAGTGCTAACAGTGAATAGCCAGTCTATGCCTATACTGTTTATATGAATTAAGCCTTGCATACTGAATTTATTACGTGCTATGACCATAGAGAATAGTTGACCACTTTAGGTAATCGTTCTTAGAAAATCAAAATCCTATTAATTAATGCCTTATATTAAATCATTTTTTTTTTTGTATTTATATTTAATTTTAATTTTGTTTATTTTTAGGTATCCGAAGATAATTGCAGCTTCTTATCCGATGATGAAAATCCTCCAGTGATGTCACCAGACCCAAGCGAACACCAAGAAGTATCAAATCCAGAGAAAATCGAAGAAGAAATATCATCGACTCCTTCCAACACCGAGACCAGACAAGCTGGTAAAGTCACTCTTAACGTGGAATCGTCCATCGATGACAACGTGGAGATGCCAGAAGATGCTGAATGCAACGTCGCTCTGCATCAAAGCAGTCAAGAAGACATGGAAGTCGACAAAGAAGCAGAGCAGACAGATGTCAATGAAGAGAATGGCTGCGCGAGAAATGATATAACAGAACAGAACCATTCGGATATAAGGAGGATAGCTGCGACAATGGCGAGGATCAACGGACACGTTAATGGTGTCGTTGAGGATGACGGGATGATGGAAGCCGAGGATCCCATCTTGGTTCAGGATGTTGTGATACCGGTACATACAAGTGTCATTGTCACCAACCCTTCAGTTGATATTGTGGCTACTTCGTCACCAGCTGGAACTTTAAGTGGTAAGACTAGCAATATCATAATTTTCATATCCACTAAAAATTGAAAGCTATGCTTAAGTGTGTCAAAATCAAACATTCTTTAACCATAAAGAATGGCAGTCTTTGAGAAAATTATTATCAATTTTGAGTCAATTGAACAAAAACTTCAGTACTACTACTAAGTAATGATAATTTTAATGATTAAATTGCTCTCGCCATTCATCGAGCTTGGTGCATCGCGTCATGAGGTCGACTTTTAAATTCTGCTCTATACTTGTATCTCCGCCAAGAAATATTATTGAAAGCTCTATTAATTTTCGATAGTCGAGCATATTGTCAGGTAATATAGATACAAAACGATTAAAAATATTATTTAGTGATTGGTTTTTTTTTATCTTCAGGTAACGGGAGCCCTAACAGATGTGTTCTGGGGCCACTAGAAGAAGAAGGTCAGGGTTCTTCATTAGGAGCGTCTTTTGACACGTTGGACTGTCCAGCCGCTTCACAAGCAGGGGAGACCAAGGAAGGACCGCGGTCCAATTGCGTTTCACCAGCCAGCTCTAATGGTGGCGTCTACAGCGTAAGTATTCATCATTGTAAATATAAATATAAAAGGGCTCAAAGCTTTGCAAGTTAATAATCACTAGAAATTTTGCACATTTCTTTAATTCATTTTTTTAGGGTAAATGGTGGAAAAGGAAACATTTTTAAAAATATTTTTTTATATTTCCAGACCGAGTTGCTGGAAAACTTTGGACTGAATCTTCACAGGATCGACAAGGATGTGCAGCGATGTGACAGGAACTACTGGTACTTCACGGGAGACAATCTGGACAAGCTGCGAAATGTCATGTGCACGTAAGTTATCATTTTTTAAATATTGTATTTATATACTCCTCTCTTATTTAGATATCGGTTTACTGGATGAAGGATGCAGGATTACGTTCACAATATAAAGAACTTATTTTAGTTTCACAATTCGCGTTTATTTTTCAAACACTTGCAACAAAAAGACCGTTGTGGCACACGCCATTTAGGCGTGCCCATCACGGTCGCGAGTGTTGTTCGACTGGCAGCTCACGGCGCGCTCTGACATCTCGGCGCTGCCAACTGTCACTGCAGAAAAAAGCTAATTCAAGATGACAGCGATACCAACAGGAAACGGGCCCACTATCATAACAAATATTTTGGCGTTTGCAAACACCGTTTAACATTATACAATTAAAACTAACATTAGATGTGAATGTCAGGCGAGCAAACAAAAATAAGAGACAAAAGATCGTTTTTCGAGGCTTCACGGCATCAGCCTTAAGGAACTATCCAGGTATCAAGCTGATATCCAGTATATAGAAAGTATTTCGTTGAATTTTTATGCAGTATATATATATAGAAAGTTACATTTCAAATGGAATATTCTGAAGTCGTGAATCGTTACAATACTGTAGTTTGTTCTGATTTTTTTTTCTATGAAATCAAGTTATAATTTCTGTTGGCAGAGTCTGATTGTAGTCTTAAAAATAAAGCCTATCCAGATGGTTTCTACACCCACTTTATATCTGCTGCATATGATTTAGCCAAATATTGTTATTACACAGTTCTGTCAGCCGCAATTGTTCATACATTGCTTCGAGTCATCTCTACACTTGGATGTCTGTCTAGGAACATATATAATTCTCGATGGCTTCCAGGGTGAAAACTTGGAGACTTTAAGAGATGGCAGATATAAAAAAGTGCTATTTACAATCATAAATGAAAAAACAATCCATGAACATGAAGATCTGTATACTCAAGCAGATATAGTATCTCATAAATAGAATATCCTAATATAAACTCGATATAGCTTTTTCAGAATGATGCCGAAAAGCCTCGATAAACGATCTTTTGTCTATTATTTTTGTTCGCTTGCCTGACATGCACATCTAATAATGTTAGTCTTAATTTTATATATAATACATGGCGTTTGCATACGCCATTTTATTTGTTTTAACAGTTGCTCCATATCATTTTGGTTCAACTGTCAACATTAGTTTCTTATTTAGCCGCGATAATCTTTGAGGCACTGACTGTTACTATGCCCGTGTCCGCGACAGTCTCCGCCCGACCGTTGCCCACGATATAACATGTTACGGTCGGGCGGGGAAAACGAAGTCTTAACTGGAAATAAACGTGAATTGTGCTTCTAAACAAGTTCTTTGCTTTGCGATCTGCTCCTGGATCCTTCCTCCACGCGTCCCGATGATGACCCTGTGACCTGTTGTCGCCCTTTTAAAGATAGAGGATGTCAATCCATAATCTTTCTGATTTCTGTCAGTTCAGCTCTAAATGAAATGTTCCATATTTATTAATTTTCTTTTATATGGAATGTTGTGGTTGTTATCAGGTATGTGTGGGAGCACATGGAGGCCGGCTACATGCAGGGCATGTGCGACCTGGCCGCCCCGCTGCTGGTGCTGCTGGACGATGAAGCCCCCGCCTACTCGGCCTTCTGCCACCTCATGAGCCGCATGCTGGACAACTTCCCCGCCGGAGGAGCCATGGACGCGCACTTTGCTAACATGAGGTACATAACAGGATCAGACTGCTTAACCAAATCGCCTCGGATGTTGATATATGTCACGTAAGGGGGGCCCAATTCAGACATGAACTCCACGAGTTTCTTTGGAGGAATATAACCTTCTGTTGCTTGTCTTTATTATTTTGTTCTTAGTGTTATCATAAGTATTTTTTAATTTTTGGATTAATTCTTATTGTACATCAGAAATGAAATAAGTTGTTCAAATTTGTAATAGAAAGGAAAAATTGTAATAAAATTGTAATAAAAATTGTAATAACCAGCAGCTGATAGATCAAGACATCAATTCAGCACTCGTTCAAGTCATCCAGGTTGTATGCCGACAAATGGTCATGTAGAAATCTCACCTGTAGACTTTGTGACGCTTACAGTTGTTTATAATAGTAGACAATGATCCGTCAATTTAACCTTTAAACGCCCAGTGGTTTCCTCACGGGACCGCAGATTTGCATCGTTCAATGCCCTACGGTCCCATACAGGAGTGCTTATGGTTCATTTCACAATCGGATTACATTATTTTTGTAATAATAGTATTAAAGTAAGTTCATGGAAGAATCTATTGTGCTACGAAACGTTACAAACATTGGCCTGCTAGGGCATTGAAAGACGCAAATTTGCGGTCCCCGTATGGGTGTTTAAAGCGTAATTATGCTGCTTTCTGATATTCACATAATTTTTTAAAATGATTTTTTGTGAACGGCTCATTTCATATTACAGAAAGACTAAACGAAATCGTTTAGTACTATTTTTAATTATTTGGTTATAAAAGGAATTTTAAACATTACTGATCAGCTTCAAATCAATCGAGGGTATTTCTATTAGTTCTGCTAATTGGTCGTCGATGGAAGAGATATAGCGTCGTAGTTTGTGAGTCGTTCGTTAGGCCATTGCACCTCGAGAGCTGGGTCATGACAGCTTTCTGTCATTCTGCGTTGGGGTGGTCCGTCAGGGAAGTGTTGCCACACCATATTTAAAATAGACATCTTAAATGTAAATTATTAAAGATTATATTGATTTAAGGCTTCATCGAGGATTTCAATTGTTGTTCTTAAACGATTTCAGATCTTTGATACAAATTCTGGACTGCGAGATGTACGAGCTGATGCACGCACACGGCGACTACACGCACTTCTACTTCTGCTATCGCTGGTTCCTCCTGGACTTCAAGAGAGAGCTTCTGTACCAAGATGTAAGCCAAGATTGTTGTCACTGATACTTATTTCAATCTAGAAGTAGATTATTCATTAAAGAAACATTGAAATATGACGTCTTTCATCTAAATATAACTTCAAGACAGTACTAATTGTACTAGGAGGTAATGGATATGGAACATTCAAAATTACCAGTATTGATCATCGAAATGTTATCAAAATAAAGTGTATACAACGCCTTTATCGTCTCCCATTATTTTTTACGGCTACGAATCACGGGATCTTAAGAATCAAAGCAAATGCAGGCATATAATGGGTTTGGAAAGCAGATTCCTGCGTATAATACTGGGGGTATGATGGTTTGACTTTGTGAGGTATGACGACGTGATAAAGCGGACAGGGCAGCCTTTCATACTACAGTCGTTTGAGAGACAAAGCTGCACATGGTTGGAACATATACAGCAGCGTTTTCTTTATACCCTGGTGTCGCACCGTAATGGAAAATCCATCCAACATTTATTGACGTGGAAAAAGACGAACTCCGTGGACTTTCATCTCACGCAAGCGTTTACCGGACACGGAATTTTCAGAGAATTCCTTAAAATATTTGGCCTCAATTCTTGCTACGCATGTCCATGTGATACAGGCATACAACAGACAGTGAGATACTCTTTCATGGGGTGTGTCATCCGTGAGAATAGGAGACGCATTCTGTGTTGTCGCCTGGGAGTCTCTACCATTTATTGGAAGAATTTTCCTGAACTGCTGCTTAGTTCTGATGGTCCCTTGCTGTTAAAATTCATCAAGGAAATCGTTGGGGCTACAGGCGCAGTTAACATGGAATAGGCTCCTACGTTCTTCAACTATTTGTCAGACATATAATCTAACCTTGTGTATAACTTGTAGGGTAGAACACGCAACTATATATTTTTTTCTACAACAACAGTAAAGGACGGCCATTGGGAACTATACATATAATGAACTTGGTGGAGATTTGGGTGGCAGAGCTAACATGTGATGTAGCGATGACCATGGCAGCTCTAACATAACAGTTACGATATTTTTTTTATGTAAACATGTGTTTACATAAAAAAATTTCAAAGATTCACGCATAATCCTTTATTCTTACAGGAATTTACTATGAATGGGTGGTCTTCACGGGACGACTTTCGTCTACCACTAATTTTAATTAATATGCTATGACTTGCATTTTACGGGTGAGGGATCAAATTCACACCAACCTTGGGTATTTTAGAGCTCATAAATCGATTAGAAATCCTTTTTTTTTTAATCTCCGTCGGGGATCGAACCCACGACCTTTGACCATTGACCTATGACCGCTGGTAGGTGCACATGGTTGGAACATAAGCATGTGTATTCTATACCCTGGTGTCGCACCGTAATGGAAGGCTGTTGTGAACTATACATATAATGTACTCGGTGGAGATTTGGGAGGCAGAGCTAACATGGGATATAGCGATGAACATGGCAGCTCTGACATGACAGTTACGATAAGATGCTCTAGTTAGGAGAGTAGGCATGGTGTGGTGATGATGAGTGTTGTCCTAATATTGATTTTGCTTTATCCAGGTGTTTGCTGCTTGGGAGATGATCTGGGCAGCTCGTCACGTGTCCTCCTCTCACATGGTGCTGTTCCTGGCTCTGGCGCTGCTGGAGTCTTACAGAGACATCATACTCTCCAACAGCATGGACTTTACCGACATTATCAAATTCTTCAACGGTAGGTTACAATGGGGTCTCCATAATAACACCATTTTCATATTAATTATGTTATGATTCAATGTACCTTTTTCTTTACTATACTTGAGAAAATTTACGAGTAGTACTGGTTCTCTGATAGTTTTAATTTTTCTCCTATTTACAACCGTATATACATAGTTCATTTTAGGAAGATTCCTATGATACATTTATTGCCTTGTGTAAATGGGATGGGGCAAAAATATTTTATTCGATTACATTGATTTTATTCTCTTCTTCTTCTTCGAACAAAATCGAATTTGAATTCAAATATATATATATATATATAACAATATAAAAACATTCAGTTTTTTTTTAATATTTTAATTTATGCATTTATAAATACATTATACAGGGAGCGGCAAAAAAAAGCTGACGGTTTTCGTCGCTGTTTTGATTTAAAATCGTCAGCTTTTTTTGTCGCTCCCTGTACATAAAACTAAAAATAGTGATAAATTTGTAAAAAATGGAATTAAAAAAATATGTCATTGTAAAAATCAATGGATCACATACACAGCTAATTATTTAATTCCTTTTATTGTATTTTATAAGGATAGGATATATTAATAACATAATATTTTAAATAATTAGACATTTTTTTTCATTCAAATTATATGTTCAGTATTGTAAATAATTTTTTAAAAAAAATATACCATACAATTAAAAAAATATCGATTCATACAGTCGGGTACGACACAGGGCATCGACCATCACAATATTTTGCCACTCTATGTAAATTGAAGGGATCAAGGTCGAAAACAACAGGTATCTAGGAATTTGCGGTGTACGAAAATCAATTTATTAACATTAATTTTATAAAAAACAGAATGCTTACTCTTGTTGTACACTAAGACATAAAAATGGATATGTTATCAAATAAATCAGTACCAATTCAACTCCGGTCTTTGAACTTATCCTCAGTGCTGGAATCTTGATATTCCGGCGTCACCATTTAGCTGACGCTGTAATTTCGGGACCGCGATCACGGTTCCGGAACACATTTGAATAAAGGTTGCTTGTTATTTTTTTATAAAACATTAGTTTTATTTCTGTTTTAGTATTTTTACTGCCTGTTATTTTTATATCTTACATATATATTCGTATTTATAAATTTGTGAAAAAAAAAAACGTTTTTCTTCCTTTATTTTCAGAAATGGCAGAACGTCATAACGCCCCGGCCGTGTTGTCTTTGGCAAGAGATTTGGTTCTTCAGCTACAAACTCTCATTGAAAATAAATAAAACAATAATGCCACCATTAGGATCAAAATAAATACTTAGTGCAGATAAATATGCAGACAGACATATAATAATAATAAAAACTATCATGGAGAAGTATCTTTATATCCAGAAAAGGTAAAGAAAATAGATACTTAAAATACACTAATTTCCTATGTAAGTTGAATGCTTGCTTGTTGAACAGATATGTGTGATTTAACCTTTCGTTATGGCTCGGTGGAATACAAACTATAATCTCAATACGGCGTGAATTTTCCAAACCATTTTTTTTGCTTAAAACTAGTATTTGAGGCATAAATGTACTTATCTGACCTATTTTCATACATCACATTGGTTCTTCTATCATTTAGCTATCAGATGATGCATAAAAAACTATTATATTTAACAAACGTTCATTATGTAACTCCATACATGTGGTGGCATTGACACGTGTGGTTTACAGAAAAATCGCTCGTGTGACGAAACCTTACGATATTTATTTACATGCTTTACAGATTCCTGTGAAGAATACATGTAGGTTGATAAAGGGAATGACTGCACAAAATTTCCTACCGTAGATGTCACAATAAGTACTGAAAGTAGCAAAACGATATGTCACGTCAACCGATGTCAACGGTCGGGGAATCTTTGACGGCATATGCCGACAACCGATGCGAAAGTGTTAAAAAAAATATCTGTGACTGGAAATGTGTTGAAATGAGTAAAAAATTGTAGAAGGTTTTACAAAAATATTTTTGGGTAAATTCAGAGTTACTTCAATTGGTTTGGCTTATCAAATATTGTACACGTCTTGTTACACTAATGGGTATTATTGTTGTTGCCTATTGCACTTAATTGCATATAATTTGCATCATTAATTGGTTATAAATTATCTCTATGTGATTTCTTATAACTTTTTGTAGGTTTCACGACCTATCGTCTCCAGACATTTCGTTGTACGACTCATCGGTAACGACGTGGGGCGCACTTGCTGGCTACACTGGCTGTTTCGCTAACCTAACCTAACCTAACCAGAAACTCTTAAATCTCGTTAATCAAATAAGTTAGGTTATGTTAGCGAGACATCCAGTGCACCAGTTGTACAATAAATGTCCCGTGCACCAGATGTCCAGTGCGCCCCTCGTCGTTATCAATGAGTCGTCGAACGAATTGTCTGGGGATGAAATGTGGCAAATCCTTTTTGTGTACAGAAAACGACAAATGTGGTTGTCTTTCATTTATTGAGGCATTTTAAAAAATGAGAATTTCGCATTAAAACTTTAACTGACATTTTTAAATGTTTCCACCTTGTTAATGTATTTAACTACTTGTCTAAAAAAAATGACATTAAGTTTACGCTGTATTTTATCACTACCCTTAATTTTAATATCTGCTTTAAAAGCAACGAAATTTTGTATCTGTGTTAAATATAATAAATTAACATATGTTGTACCTAAGGTAACTGCCAAAAATTAATTTTGAAAAACCGTTAAAATTAATTTTAATTAAAGCATGTGAATTTTATTTTAGATTAGGTATTTTAAATTAACATGTAGCGAATTATTAATTTATAAGTAACTGATATCATCATGATATAGTCCTTGCAGGCTGGTGCCGAACATCTCGATATGCGATCTTTCGTCTCTTATTTTGGTTCGCTCGCCGGACACGCGTGTGATGCCATTTTGTAATTATTCAATAGACCGTTAGCAGGGCTAGTTCTATAGATTGCCACTTGAGGCGATGTGTGTTACCGCCCTCGACCTTTGGCTTGTCAAGCAAATGCTAGCTATACCCGCCGGCTTGTATGTATTTGATATGAGAAAAAAATATAAAGAAAAGTAAATTTCTTTTTTTGCCAATGATACAAGCTTTACTTATATGTGTTGTATTTGTAAATACATTAAAATCTCTGCAGATACATTTATTTATCTTTGAGATTCTATATTCTTGATATTTTTATTCAACGGTGATGATTTAAGGCGTTTACCCAATATAAAAAAACGCCACAATAAAAAAATAACCTAATGTTTTATCTACTGTAGTTAGGTACTAAAGAATAAAAATATTATTACGTCGAAAAATAGCTAAATTTAATATTTTATTTGATTAAAAGTAGGTAATTACTGGAGAACCGTAAAAAAGATTCACTTTAAGAAAATCTTGTTATTTTAAAAAGATGTACTTTTGAACAAAAAATACATTCAGAGGAAAAAGAGATAAATGTGAATGAGTTCATGAAAAGTAATGTAGTATGAACGAAAATAAAAATGTTCATTTCTTCAGTTTTCTAGCCAAATTCGCGATACTTTTTGAAAAATACAATATTTTTGGATTTTGTATAACCTATAAATAAATTGAATCGATAATGTCAATTCTTTGTGGGGCGTCCTGAATCATTTTAAATTAAAACATAGTTATTTAAATGCTAAGCCATAACTACAACAACGTGAATACTTACTTGTGATGGAAAATGTACATACCTACTCGTAAATAAACATTAGGTATTTGAATTCAAAAGTTACCTACGAAAATAATAATTTGAGTGATAGGTATTTTATTTTTAAACAACACAATATTCGTATAAAATCAACGAGAGATTAATGAGTGGTTTTCTGGAATGTATGAAATTTCTTTGTTATTTTTAATTCAAGGAAATAAATTTTATAAAATTGCTTAAAAATGTAAAACAAGCCAAATAATTTTTCTTCACAATAGTGTGCTATTGACTTCAAGCTATATACTATAAATTTTATGTGATAATTTTGAAATTATATTCTTAATTTGTTAGTGTTTTTATCGTTTTTTTTTTCTCTCAGTAATCGCACTGATCGAATCAATAAAATGTGGTAACTTATGCCAGACATATCATTCTCAATTTGTGAGAGAAAATTAAATACGAATTTTAATGGGATATTTTGGCCCACCTTCTTCTACACACTTATCCGTAAACTAATCTGTACAACTTTTAATACCTACTATGAAACTATTTCCTACTAAATAATAAAAGCTAAGTTAACCTTAAATGTATTAATGTGACCGCCATCTTGAAGCTTCTTCAGCAAATTTGCAAATAACCGCCACACATTTGAAATAAATATTATTGAAAGGAAAGTTCGATTTTCTTTCATATAAAATAATTTGTTTCACTTTCTTTCACTTCGTTTAACAATGAAAAGTTCCACATTCGATAAATGCAGACAATATCTGCTGATAAATTAATTAAGTAAATTTATATTTATGTCAAACTTATATAATACCAAATATGGGTATGATCACTATCGTGAACTGATAATAAAACCATTATTAAATATTTTTTAAAAACGTAGATTATCAAATAACTAAATTGGCAAAGTAATAATAAATTAAATCAAATTAAAATTGTAATATGAGTAAATGAACCTTCTTCTTCGTAATATCAATCCGGTGGATTGGTTTGCAGCAACAAAATCTTGCATCTCAATCTCCACTCTTTTCGATCTTCTACAACCCCCTTCAGCTCAGCATACGAACTGCAACTCATGACCTCGAACACTTGATCCAAATACTTAGTTTAATGCGCCCTCTGCATTTTCTCCCCTCAACCATCCCTTCCAAAATGTCGTGAAGAAGACCATCGTGGCGCATGATGTGACCAATCGCCTTTCTGAGATGGTTCTTACTAGGTGCCTATCTTCCTTGATTATCCTGAGAACTTCGTTGTTCGTGACGTGGTCTCTACAGAAAATTCCGAGAATTCTTCTGTAAGACCACATCTCAAAAGCTTCTAGTCTTTTCTTATCACTTTCAGATAGGCATCATGTCTCATAGCCGTACATAAGGATGCTCCGTACAAATGTTTTGGCAAGTTGCTTGCGGAGCTTTAAATTAATATGTTTTAATACTTTTTAAACTTGAAATAATAAATGAACCTATGTTGTTATTAATCTGCAAATTCCTGCTTCTTTGCTGATATATTTACTAATAATTCTACCCAATGATAATGTAGAAATCTACCTAATATCTTTTTAATTTTATATGATATATGACACGATCTATTTTTTACTAAATTTATAAATAATAATCTCACTTGAGGGTGTAAATTACTGTGGCAAAATATATTTTTTACTAATCGTAAGTCATTTTAAATCTTGATGTATTATATTAAATTAAATATTTTAAATAATAATATTTATATCATCGAATATCAGCCATCTTTATCACAAAATTGTTCTAGTGTAAGATTTTTGAAATACGAATATTTTAACAAAATATATGATAATGTTTTGACATATTATGAAGGAGCTGTCTGGAACAGCATGTATACAGTATACTTAATAATTGTAAGATGTAAGGTTATGAGTATATATCTACCATCGAAGATATGAAATTCATAAAGAAGTGTGACATCAACGTTTTTATCAAATTGTCCTCATTTTTACTTGTGTAATGTGAACTAAGCTTCTGCACGGGCGATACAAATAGTAGTTTTCTTGGTTCTGCCGCATTTCGTCCTCGGACAATTCGTTCAACGACTCGTCTGTAACGACGTGGGGCGCTCTGGACGTCTGGTGCATCATTTGGTCCCCGGACAACTGGTGCAGAGGATGTCTCGCTAACATAACCTTATCTAAATTATTTCGTTAACGAGACCTATGGATTCTATCTGGACTTAACTATCACTGAAAAGATCCTTAGGTTAAGTTAGGTTAGCGAGACAGCCAGTGCAACAGTTGTCCGGGGACCAAATTTCGCGTGCACCAGACGTCCAGTGCGCCCCACGTCATTACCGAGAGTCGTTGAACGATTTTTCTGTAAGCGAATGATGATTTTATCATCTGAATATCCGAAAACTTAAAGTTAATACTGGAAAAAATGTTCCAGTTTTAAATCAATACTAAATATGACGTAAAAGTCACATAGTATTGCTGGCGTATATATGGATATGTTCAATTATACTTATTTATCAATTAAATATAGGGCAATGACAAAATATATACATATAATGGATATTTTATGTATGAATATAGTATTTTTCATGTATTTAAATTTTTAAAAAGTAAATTAAAGAAACACAATACAGGGAACGACAAAAAAGCTGACGGTTTTAAATCAAAACAACGTTGAAAACCGTCAAGTTTTTTTTGCCGCTTCCTGTATTTATTAAAATTGTCATATAATAGGTAATTGGTAGGCTATCGAAATGTATGAAGTTGGCCTATAATCCTAAAATGGCGTAATAAAAAGTAGTAATATATTTTATAAAATTTTCTTAGAATAAGTTACTTCAATTGATCATTTTATTTCAGTTAAATTTGGTCACGCAGATGATCAATTCGAAAAGAAGGTTTGTAAACACATTTTAAAAAACCTTATCCAGTATGGTTAACTGTTAATAACCTGAATTAAAAGGTAAATCTTTTTGACAAGTTTTATCATATTGGGTACTGTACAACATCGTGTAATAGGTGTTACGACCTATCGTCCCCAGACAATTTATTCGACGACTCATCGGTAACGAAATGAGGCGCAAGGGACATTTGGCGCACAGGAAAACTGGTGCACTGGCTGTCTCCCTAACCTAACCTAAGGATTTATCCAGGCAATTCAAGGCCTTCAGCCACTCTCTAACAAGTAGCTTTTTGCGTGAGTCCAGTAACGAATCCCCATCTGGGCCTCCAAAAACAGGATGGGACAGGGATGGTTTCACCAAGCCGGTAGGTCTCGTTAACGAAATAACTTAGGTTATGTTAACGAGACATCCAGTGCACCAGTTGCCCTGTGCGCCAAATTTCCCATGCACCAGACGTCTAGTGCGCCCCACGTCGTTACCGATGAGTCGTTGAACGAATTGTCTAGGAACGAAATGAGGAACCTTGCACAACCCACTCGATACTACTGGAATAAAATTATTATTATTAAAGCCAAAGATACGTTACTAGTGACATTTTAAAATCGGGAAAATGATTTTTTAACAAATTTATTTATAATTTTTAGGTTAGTTTGAACAAAATGCTATAAAATTTGATAATATTATTATCTGAAATATTTTCTTAATAAAACTTTTATCTGAATAGAATTATATATATTTAAATATCATTTAGAATAAAGGCCATTTAAATCTTCCCTACATGTATGTACTATATTATATAAGATATATTTATATATATATACATACACCTTATATTTCAATTACTAGCATGAAAATGTATGTACATTCAACATATTGAATCCGAAGTATAACTATATCCTACTATTTAAAGTAGTAAAGAAAAGAAAAATATTCATTTTTAATTATGTTATGTACCGAAAATATATTCTATAATGTTGTATTATAATAAAATAAATTAATAAAAAGCTTACTTTGTTAATTATTTAACATTACTAATGGTAATCAAATAAAAACGGGTATAATACTGGATTGGGTGGCATAGTCCAGTAGTTAAAGCGTTTGTATCTCACTCAGACGTAGTCGGTTCAAATTCCTACCAAGCTTGATTTTTAAATTAATATAATTAAATCTAATGCGATATTTAATTAGATCTACGCAGCCTCTCACATCCGGCCCTGAAAATGAGAGACTCCAGCTCTGGCAACAAGTCGCATCAGAAGATTTCATTACTCCCACCTGGCAAGAACCTTGACTGGCGGACCTGGAAATCCCTGAACAGATTAAGAACCGGAGTTGGTAGAACAAAAGACAACCTCGAGCGGTGGGAAATGCTTCAGCATGGAGAGTCACTGTTGTGCGACTGTGATCCTACCCCATTTGCCCAACAACCTCCACATCCTAAGACCTATTGCCGGGCAACACACGGGCTATCGATGTTGCTAGATATTGGGCAGATATAATTTGACGTCGCTGACACGAAGAAGAAGAATATTAAATCTAAGCTCTTTACATATCCCTGGTAGGGTTGAGCCACTCCTTAACCCATTCACTGTGTATGACATCCATAGCGGTCATGAGCTTTACATGGAATTTGTAGCCTCATATTACAGCGTTATTATACTGTAACATTAAGGTTATCAACTGACAATACTTAGTGAAACTGCATAATTATAATTTTAGAATTAATTTTAATTAAAAAATCAATAAATTAAAAATATTTAGTTTTGATTCACAATTTATTTTAACGATTACATGTTTCGGCCTTCCTGAAGACCATCTTCAATAATGAAAAAATAAAAACAGGCATTGACTTATGTAGGCATGGACAGTTAATTAGTTCCTACACACAAATCGACAGGCGTATACAACTGGGATCTGCAGAATTTAGAAAACTCAAGTACATTTTTAAAACGAAAATTCCGCAATATCTTAAATCTAAAGCGTTTAACCAATGCATCCTCTCTGTATTAACTATAATAATCGTGTCGGAAACAACAGGGTCAGATCCTGTCTGCCTAGAAGTGGGCAATGTCGATAGCGTTACTCCCAGCCATCATCAGGTCCTCCTGGGTGCAGCTACTCGGACACAGCGCACACTTTAAAAGGTGTGACAGGGTCTGCTCCACGCCGCAGTCACATTCAGTCTGTCCGCTGTAAAACTGCCAGGCTTTCATTTGTGTCCTCGTCTTGCATACTCCGGTCTGAAGTCTGTTAAGGAACCTCCATAAATTCCATCCCTGGTCGTGTCCAGGGGCTAGGTCCTTTTTGGGGCAATCCAAGTATTCCCCTCAGTTGCGCTTCTCCACATGATCAGCTGCAGGGTGGCCTCAGGTATCACCAGTTCCGTTGTCGACTGTATTAACTTATAACGCAGAGACATGGAATCTAACAGCAAGTCTTACCCATAATAAAGGTCACCCAGCGTGCCATGGAGATATCCATGCTTGGAGTGTCTCTTAAAGATAGAATCTGAAACGATGATATCTGAAAAGTAGCTCAAGTAGTGGAGGCTACACGAAAAATAGGCACTCTCAAGTGACAATGGGGCGGACATATCTGTCGAAGAGACGACGGTCGATGGAGGAAAAGGATTGCCAATATAAAAAACAAATTAAATTGATAATCATTTATATTTTTAAAATGAAAGAATATAATTTGTAAAAGTAATCATATAAAATTATGTTGTAATCATTCCTCTGGACAATGTTTGAGCAATTACTTTACTTAGAGTTTTATATAATAAAATTGATGACTGTTTTAAAAATTAATATAATTGTTTATATTCTAATTATAAAAATATTTACATACCACACCTTATATTTAGTCAGATTTTACACTTAATTTATTTTTAAGTTAATACTTCCATAGACAATAAAACAATACTGTAAATGCCATAAATATTTTAAGTATTATACAAATTAATAATAGATGTCTCTTGAAGATTTTTAAATTTAAAAAAATGTTCTTTATTACTTATCTATTTACATAAAATAATAATCTCTTATTTTTAGTCTCTATTTATATATTTTAAAGCTTAAATAAACAAAATATTTCTTTATTTACATATAAAAGTCAATCTTATATATATCTTCAATAATATTAAATTACTTTTCACAAAAAAACTATCATCAGTAAGAATTCAAAATTACGCTTGACAGTTTTTAAAATACTTGGGGGATAAGATGTCTTATGCAAAGGGGGGATAAAATATTTTTAAATAAATATAAACACTATTTTAATTCCCTTGTTTACATTTTATAAAGATGGCTAAAATATAAATGGCTAAAAATATATAATTCAAATACATATACAAAAATATAAAGAAAACCCTTAAACTTAACTAAGTATTATTTTAAACCAGTCTTTGGCCTTATAATAAATTAAATGTGTCAGTTAAATTACTTAAAATAGTATGTACAAGTCTTTGTATTTATTTATTAAGGCAATAAATGGCTGAAATTATTAACATAATTAACTAACTATTGTATACATTTTGATTATTATTTATGTAAATATATTTTTATAAAAAATGGCATACATTTTTCTACTTATCGTTAATCAGTTCCAATTTAAAATTCTGCCTCTGCTTCTGCGTCAGACTTTGTATTTTACTTTTGATTCTCGGATGAGTCGTCTTCCCGAGACGTCCCTGTTTGTCCAGAGTCTCGCTGGAGCCGCTCCCCGCCATGGTATCACTCTCTTCTGAAGACGGGTTATTTGAAAACATGGGCTGCCTTATTCCCGCCGTGTTCTGCGGGCTGATAACCACACCATTGTACGACGAGTGTGAATCAGCGATGCTTCTGCCGTCTCCTTCATCCCGTCTCGACAATTCAGAAAATGGACTTATAGCTCTTTTATTAGCAGTCCCCGCGTTCTGAATATCAGAGCTAATATTAGCAATGACACTCTCTCTTCTGTCTCTTTCAATGAGTTCAGTTTTAGTCAATTCGTGTCGCATATTTGACAAATCATTATATGAACTTGTCATTGAATCAGTGAAAGTCTTAGTCTTAATTGTTCCCATCTCTTGGGAGTTATTTTGTGATTTTATTTTTGTTTGCCTTTCGATGATTTCAGCCGTTGTCAGATCTGGTCCTTGAATGTTATTATGCAAAACCGTTGCTCCCGAAAGCCAAGGTTTGTTTGTTCCAGAAGGTTTCTTCACATTTACGGCGTGCTTACAAACGCATACCGTTGATCCTTGCTCGATGGGTCTGTTACACATTTCACAGAATCTTTCACATTCCGCCGCGACTCTGTTTCCTTGAGCATTTCCATGACCTAAACCTATATTTATGATGTCTTTTTCTGGGATAGCATTCTCATCGATGATCCCAAACTTTTCTAAGCCGGACATTAAATTATTATCATTATTTGAATTGTTATTAACAGCAGCTCCGGCAGCATTTTGATTCAAAAGTAGCTTTGAAAGCGGCGGTGCTAAGCCGAGTCCGATATTTCTTTCGTGATAAACTTCAGATATTGTGGGAGTCAGCTCTCTGTTGATGTGCCTCAACTGAGATGCGAGAATAGAGTCCTGGATGCTGCTCGCCCCGCTGTTGGGTTGAATATTCCCGCTTTGTTTCGATGACCCCGGTAAAGGCAAGTCTTTTGTAACTTTCGAAGACTTAAGATCTATCTTGGCTTTAGTGACGACATGTATTTCTGGATCGATTGTTAATTTCTTTTTAGGATGCGACTCCAATGTTAAATTATTTGAATTCTGCTCTGAAGATGGGTAATACAAGTTGTTGGTTGTATTAAGAAGTGATTCATTTGTAGGTAGCGTTGGTGCTTTTCTACTTCCCGTGTTCATGTTAGCCAAAGCGTTTGTGACAGACTGAATGCTGCTTGCCAGTTCAGTTCTAACACTAAGTCGTTCCAGAGAAGCGTCAGAAGCTTGAGCCGCTTTTCTATGATTGATTCCGGCATTGATTTTGTATAATGTCTTGATGTTGTTTCTGCCTTGAATATTAGCTAAGCTGGCAGGTGGAGCCAAGGGATTACCCGAATTGAGAGATTGTTCAAAACCTCTTTCGAAATCTGAATCGGAACTGTTTCCTTCGGCGAAAGCTCCAGCTAATGTGCTAAGATTATTATACACGGGCGGCAAGGGATGTAAGTTTTCTACCAGCGGTCCAGGAGCCGGGGGCAGCCGCGGAGGAGGAAGCGGTGGTAAAGGAGCTCTTCTCAATACGGTCGCATGTCCAGAGCTCTCCCAGTCCGTCGCTGAACTGGCAGAACTTGAACTGTCTGGTCTCAAAGCGGCATTAGGAGCCCCGATTTGACTCTGCATACAATTCTTTGCATCTCCTCCGTCATGGATATTACTCGTCAAACCATACGTTTCCATTTGCAACTCTGTTAAATTGTGATGCTGCGGTTGTCTGCCCATCATTCTAGCTCCCATGAGTGTTTGATTTCCTCCAGGTGTCGCGTGGTATAAGCTCCTGATCTTTGTTTGATGAGCCAAAGCCAGCGTAACGTTTACAGGATTGTTTAAGGATCCTGTCAGTTGATCAGAGATGTGACGTTGTAGCGCTACAGGAGGACTCGGAGTGAATGCCGCATCACTTTCACCGCCGCCTCCCGGTCTTGATATTTTGACTGGCGGCCTTTCTCCGCTTCTGAAGTCAGATTTGCTGTGCGTGCTTCTGTAGGATAGGTGTTGTAAGTCGTTCCTGCTGGCTCCAAACTTGCTGGAGAGGTTGAGTGTTGCCGTGCCAGGGAGCCTGGCTACGTTCCCGTAGCAGGCGGCCGGGGAGAGATCGCAGTCAAGGGCGCTGGCTGCTGACCTTGGAGGTGCGTCAGGCGGAGGAGCCGTGCGGCCGTCAGGCTCCCCGCGGTGACGCACGTATGATGTGAAAGCTCCTGCACTGAGACGAGGGCCACTCAGAGGCAGCGGAGGAGGTGGAACCACAGCTTGCCCTAAAAATGCATATTTAAATATAAATTAATTTTCAATTTTTTTTGTTATCATTTCAATTGCCCTTTTACACTGAACTATATTGCATTTATTATTTACAAGGTAGTCTTATCATTAGCACATTTTCGGAGGGATATATTCTCTATGGTTTGCAATAATAGATTTTCTATATCAGTGATAAGTTTCATAAGTGTGATATAAGTATGATATTTTTTTACCCAAGTTAGGCGAGCTGGTCGCCCTGTGAAGTTCTCCATCAGAGTGAGGCTCCATGTCGTTATTCTCTATGGAAGCCAAGGACTCAAGGCTGGAGCTGGAGTCCAGACTGAGGCTCCGTGGGGCTTCTTGTGTATCTACAAATAAATATATGATTATAAAACATATCAAGTTGTTTATAAAAGAGAAAACTAATTTCAAAAGAAAATAAGAAATAATATGGATGGGTCATAAATTGTAAAATCACATATGATTATTAAATATAATTGGAGACAGTATTTAATTATACATACAATTAGTATTCCCAAACTATATAAGTAGATTTTTTATATATAGAAAATTGTGAAGTTTTTATTATTTTGTTATTAAAACAAATTGATTTTTTAAGTTCAAAATATCTTCACATGTGATAAATAGTGTAATAAATATTACTTTATTCTTATTTATTAATTATAATGGGTTTGGAGCTCAATTTTGTATAAATCATGAGTGCTAGATTAAAATATGAAAATAAACCCAAAAGTTTGTACTAAATTCTATATTACTAGATACAGTAAAATACTATTTTTCAAAAGTGATGATTTTATTTAATATATTGAAATAGGTGTACATAATTACGAAAGTGATAAGTCAAGAAATTGATAAAAAAAGAGTTATTCATTAATTTCAGTTCACAATGTTGTAAATTAATATAATCTTCATCCAACACAAGTTTAAAAAATCTAATTAAAGCATTTTATGTGACATGAAATTGTCACTTTGCAAATATTTTAAAATCTTAAAACGAAAGAAACATGACTTACTCCACATCGAATGTGTAATAATTACATTATGTTAATTTTATAATATTTCTTTACCGAAGAGTGCAAGAAGGGCCTGAAGGACGAACTGTATGTTGCGTCTGTTGGCTTGCTTGCCGGTGCGCAGCGTCACTTGGTCCTGCCCAACCTCCATCAGGTCGCAGCCCAGCGAGGCCAGCAGCTCGTGGCAGCCCCCGACCCGCCATAACCTACAAATTGTTGTAATTCATAGTTATTAAAAAGACATTATGTTTATTATGTCGTCCAGTATAACGTGAAGCTTTTTGGCGTCAGGATCCATTTTGTCATCGTCATTTAATGTTGAAAGAATTATCATAGATTTATTATTCCGAGGAACATAGGAAAGCATATTTTAATAACACAAATACATAGATAAAAAAGAAGACATAAAGAACACATTCTTTGGGACTGTAAGTTCCTTTTGTTAGAAAGAAAATGTCCTTTTCGATGCAATCCGAGAAAAGTGGCTCGCCATGCAGACTTTGAGGCCACTAAAAAAAATCCATGCATTCACCGAGAGAATCTATCTTCCATCTCCATTCCCTTTTAACTCATGAATGCGATTCTAATTTCTTTCACATGTTTTGTATCTTAAGCTCGTGCAGTGTCCTCAATTGCTCAGATCTCAATCTGCCTGGGGTACGCAATCATTACATGCCTAATTTTCTTTTGGGTATATTCTCATAATAATGATTGCACACTGAACACACCTCCACGCATAGCACCTTGTGCTGGTGTACCCTGGGCAACGTCTACAAAGTAGCGGCTAAGATGTTCAGTAGTGGTAGACGATTTATGGAGTCGTCGTCCCCGGAAGACACCACCGTTCGCACTTAGGTCGTGTGTAGAAGTCTCGGCTTCGGCTGATCTTCTCTGAGCGTATCGTGTGCGGGCGCGGGGATATAGGGGAGAGGTTGGTGACGGTCGGATGAGCGCTAATGCCTCGCCGCTCCGGGGCTGGTCGCGGTGGAGGGAACCGAGAGAGGAGAGCCAGTAAAGCGGTTAGATGCTGGCCGCGCCGCCGGATAGTACAGGGTCCCGACCTGCGGCTAACTACCGTAGGTTGGCTGACCCACCAGCCGGTGTATAATCTCGCCGCATCCAGTGTGCCGGATAGTGACCGGATTGGGTCCCACTGTATGCGTGCGGGGAGCACTGGGGGTCCTCCACCTCGCTGCCCTCCACTGCACTAGGCCTGACCCGGAGCCGCGAGGACTGTGTGCTTATCTCGCCGACTCCTACCCTCTCACCCTATCCAATTCCATAAAACACAACTAAACAAACATGATAATGAACACGAACAAAAATAATAAGTTTCCACAGCATAACACAAACCCCACGTGCCGGTCCTCTGTCAACTACTGCAACATCAGAGGGCTGCACGCTAACATCAACGCAGTACACCACCACCTACAAAATTCCCGCCCTCACCTCCTTTTCCTCACAGAAACACAGATAGCCACACCTGCTGACCATAGTAACCTCAACTGTCCGCAATATACTTTGGAAGGTGCTTTTCATTACAAAGCCGGCCTTTGCCTTTTTATCAGGTCTGACATCAACTACAACCGAATCCGCTCTGTAGAATGAGCTGAGTTCCAAGTGTTGTGGGTCAGGGTCAACGACCCCGAGAGAATTAGGATTTATGCAGGACTCTACAGATCCCCTAACATGTCCAAAGCAGAAACATCTAAACTCTTCGACTATCTGGGTGAGACCATTGATGGTCTCTTGCTTTCTTACCCACAAGCGGAATTTGTTGTTCTCGGCGACTTCAACGTGCACCACACTGCATGGTTGGGGTCGGGAGAGACAAGTTCCGCTGGCAATTGTGCTGAATTATTTGCGTCTTGCTATGGCCTTGCACAGCTCGTACAGAACCCCACCCGTAAACCTGACATCGCATCACATCGTCCAGCTCTACTCGACCTATTTCTTACTTCTCAGCCAAGTGATTACTTGGTGGAGGTCGAAGCGCCACTAGGCAACTCCGACCACTGCCTTGTGAAAACAACTACAATCAGTGCTCCATTGCCACCAAAAGAACAAAACAATCGACGTGTGTGGCACTACAGGTCGGCTGACTGGAACGGATTACGTGGATTTTACGGAGGATACCCGTGGGGAGATATTTGCTTCAAAAATAAGGACCCTTCAATATGTGCCAATCTGGTGGAGGATGTAATCATCCAAGGAATGGAATGTTTTATTCCTCACTCCACGAAAACTATGGGCACCACCTTAAAAAGCTGGTTTAACCGTGACTGTGCCGAGGCCGTAAAACGCAGGAATACCGCATACAACAAACTACGAAAAATAACGACCCCATAAGTCGTGCAGCATACAATTTAGCCTCCAAAGAATGCAAAAAAACCATTAATGACTCCAAAGACAAGTTCAATGTACAAATTTGCAACAAGTTGTCCGCTTGCCCTGCCGGTAGTAGAGCATTCTGGTCTCTCGCTAACTCTATTGGCAGCAACTTTTGCACCTCTTCTTTCCACCACTGACTAATGCCGATGGCTCACTGGCTCTAGCCTCCAAAGAGAAGGCTGAACTTCTTGGTTCGCTGTTTGCTTCCAATTCCACACTCGACGATGGTGGGGCTAACCCCCCATCCATTCCTCACTGTGGCAAGCAGATGGGGGCTGTAAAATTCAGCCTCAAAGCCGTACGTCGAAAACTTCTCCAATTAGCAACCAACAAAGCCAGTGGCCCAGATGGCATACCAGCGGTGGTATTAAAAACTTGCGCTCCTGAACTTAGTCCTGTGCTCACCAAACTTTTCAGATTGTCCTTTAGATGTGGTATTGTTCCCCTGGGATGGAAAAAAGCCCTTGTTCACCCAGTTCCAAAAAAAAGGAGACCGAAGTGACCCCACAAACTATCGCCCAATAGCCATCACATCACTACTTTCCAAAGTGATGGAACGTTTAATTAACAGCCAACTTCTAAACTACTTAGACAAGAATGATCTTCTGTGCGATCGGCAATATGGCTTCCGCCGTAGTCGATCGTGCGGCGATCTCTTGGCATATGTCACACATGTTTGGGGAAATCCGTCGAATGCTATGGAGAAACGCAAGCTGTTGCCCTGGATATCTCCAAGGCGTTCGATAGAGTCTGGCATCGCGGTCTGGTGAATAAATTACCGTCTTATGGACTAACTCCCTCCCTGTGCTCCTGGATTGAAAACTTCTTGAGTGATCGAAGCATCATCACTGTCGTAGATGGCTTTTCTTCTTCCTGCCATAAAATCAACTCAGGAGTTCCACAGGGCTCTGTGCTGTCGCCCACTCTTTTCCTTCTGCATGTGAATGATCTGCTTCAATGCGCAAACATTCACTGTTATGCCGACGACAGCACTGTCCATGAGAGTATAATCTTCCAAAAACCTCCGAAACATTCGGAACTATCTGCTGCTAGGGAATTTCTGGTGAAGAAGATGAACATGTCTCTTGAAAGGGTTTCACGATGGGGCGACCTCAACCTCGTCAGTTTCAACATTTCAAAAACCCAATCATGTACTTTCTCCACCAAGAAGACTGCTATGGATCCTGTATCTTTCAACGGTTGTTCTCTTCCGAAAGCAAGCTCCATCAACATGCTTGGATTATCAATATCGAAAAATATCAAATATTACGAGTCAATTAAGTGTAAAGCCGGTCTCGCTTCCAAAAAACTAGGTGTATTATATAGATCACGTCGGTATTTCAACGATAAACAACTTCTTCTTCTATATAAAGGACAAATCCGACCTATCCTTGAATACGGCAGTCACCTTTGGATTGGAGCCCCAAAATACCTTCTAAGCTTAATTGACTCAGTTCAAAGAAGAGCAATTCGTTTGATAAACAATGACACCCTTACGTCTAATCTACAATCAATGGAACACAGACGTAAGGTTGGTTCTCTTAGTCTTTTCTACCGTTATTACCACGGTCGCTGCTCTTCGGAACTTAAAGAACTAATTCCTCCTGCACCCACTCACAGCCGACAAACTCATCTTACACTTGCCGAACATCCATACACGGTTAATATATGTCGACCAAGAACTGGCAGCTTCCAAAGTTCCTTCCTTAATGCCACCGGTAAGCTATGGAATACTCTTCCAGCGTCTGTGTTTCCTCCTTCCTACAATCTGGATCTCTTCAAGAAACAGATAAATATACACTTGCAATCTCCCCAACCCACACACAAACACGAACACAACACACGTTTACCGCATGCAGCGTCCAGCCTCCCTGGCTGAGCGTCATAGAGTGCACTGGTCTTGACCGGTTGTGCTCTCCTGCATGCGTTTACATAAAAAAAAAAAAAGAAGGGACTCCCACTGGAGTTTCAGATTATGATCAGTTGGACTATATGGAAAGTATAGGTTTAGAAACTAAAAAACGTTCTTTCATTCAAAAGTAATTCCAAAACATATTATTTGTGAAGTAAAACTCCTCAATTGTAATGGCTTGATATGTTTTCTTACCTCACACTGACAGCAATGTCGATGCTCTCCGTCTCTACATTCTTCAGCGAGAACTGAGAGATCAGCGACCTGATGACCCCGATGATGTCATCCGCCACCTCAACGTTGGATATCAGCTTGGACAGGGCGTGCAGTGTGGTGCATGTGAGACCTACAAACAACAACCGACAATTTATAACAAACTGTGGCAGACTTCTGTTTTATCAATTGTACCAATTTCGCTATCTATGCCTGCCTAATAATCTAGATAGTCGATAAAATCGCCGTCACCAGAGGTAGCTTCAAGTACTATTGCGCTGATCAAGGTGGGAGTCGAGCTGGCTCTATACAAGCAGACGACCATATGGACCAGATCTCTTCTCTTTCCACTTCGACGCCTCCATAACCGGAGCACTCATCAAGCCACCCATCAGAGTAATCAATGTGTTACGTGCCGATCTACGAATTTCAAGTCACACCTACCTACAAGTAACATTTCATCATTCTGAAAAATCATTTCTAGAACATGCAAATAAAATAGAATCTCGTTAATCATCAATTCAATCGAATGTAAATCTTCTGCAACTTTCACCTTTAAAACTGTTTAAGTATCAAGCTTACTTACTGACATTAAATTTCCCGTGACTTGACTATTATACTGTGTTCTTATT
This sequence comes from Glossosoma conforme, assembly GCA_022606575.1. Taxonomy (NCBI): domain Eukaryota; kingdom Metazoa; phylum Arthropoda; class Insecta; order Trichoptera; family Glossosomatidae; genus Glossosoma; species Glossosoma conforme. The sequence goes on from JAGTXR010000046.1 coordinate 1,646,722, forward strand.
TTTTTTCTTACTTGTCCGGAATGTGGAGTATTTGCAGTGATCCCTTCTTAACACACATAACAATTCCTTCTCAGCAATCCACAGAACACAATACCATCCACTACACTCCCACATCCGACAAAACTAATCTTATAGTATCTATAAAGGATTGTGTTTCTTATTTACATTCAAAGTTAGTGTATAAGAAAAAGTCTGTGAGACAGTCAGTATATGATTATACTCAATAAGAGTAAATGATAAGAGGATAAAGCAAAGTGTTCAAAAACTTTCTATGTGTAAAAATATAAATACAGTTTGAGAAGTATGTTACCTAACAATGCCTGCAAACTGGCAGAACACTGCGTCAGCCTGTCTTCTGGATCACTTTGAGGGAAGAACACACTTGAAGGGATTCCATTGGCCGCTGGTTCAAATCTGAAATAAAATTTAGAATAATTTAATAAACAAAATAGTTTTTTATTAAATGTTTTAACAGCAAATAAAATATATATATACAGGTACCTGTATATTGCATTATTTTAGGCAATACTATTGGATTAGACCTTTTCGCAACCTACTGACGTCACATCAATTAAATTTCTTTAATGATGCATTTATTTTGATTTTTCAGTTAGCAACTGATTGGTCCAGTGAGGGACCCTGTGAAAAATTGTAGCTAATGCATGGAAATCGTTAAGATAGTTGACCCAGGAAATATATTAAACCATCTCTATAACTGCTGAAAGCTAATGAAAAGAGAAAATACCTTCTTTTTTTTTCTGAAGAATTCAAAGATTTCTGAAAATTAAAAATCAATATTTTTTAAGCAAACTTCGTGAAACATACCTTATTTTCTAACTAAACATTAATTTCTGAGTATTATGCATCTTCTTCTTCGTAGTATCAATCCGGTGGATTGGTTTGCAGCAACAGAATCTTGCATCTCGATCTCCATTCCTCTCGGTCCTCCGCAACCCTTTTCAGCTCAGCATAAGCGCTACAATTCATGTCCTCGAATACTTGCTGCAAATACTCCCGTCTAGGGCGCCCTCTACAGTTTCTACCCTAAGCCATCTCCTCCACAATATCGTGAAGAAGACCATCGTGGCGCATGATGTGACCAATCCATCAGGCTCGCCTCTCTGAGATGGTTCTTATTAGTTGTCTATCTTCCTTGATTATTCTGAGAACCTCATTGTTCATCATTATGCATCAAGCAACATTATATACATGAAATTGGATAAGATATGAAGACTATTAATAATTGCTTGTCATAAGAATAATTAGTATCCAACTGGCTAACACGTAACTAATAAATACCAAATGACTTATTTGGATGTTCCCTTTACCTGAATCCGACGCTCATGAGGAGCTCCTTCCATCCGGTCACGTGGCCGACCTTGTTCTCGATGCTCTTCTGTGTTGTGTACATGGCGTTCTTTTGCCCGCGGACTATCCTCTGCAGGGACTTCTCCACCAGGTGTAGTGACACTCTCAACGCATCCCTGAAATTAATCATCAATAACATTTAGATAAAGCACAATTTAAAAGACACATTTCGCATGCCAATAATTTAACCCTTTACGTGCGGAATAAGATTTCATAAAAAGTAACGAAATAAGTCAATTAGTCAATGAAAAATAAAGTACGAATATTTAAGGTCGATTTTTTAAATGTGTTTAGATTGGTCAGTGCTGCATTCATATTCACCTTCAGAACTAAATTTACAAAATCCATTATTATTTTTAAAAAAGGGCGAATTTGAAACATGTGTAGAATGACCCACAACTCAATACATATCGTAAAAAAAAATTTGACGAAGGAATGTCGGAATACGAAACAAAATTATATTCAATATAGTATTCCGATAAATCCGCATCTCGCACTGAAGCGATGTGTTTTTTCAGGGCGTGGGATAAATCCGCACCTCACACTTAAGAGCAGTGCAAGTTGGTGCAGATATATCCACACCTCGCACGTAAAGTGAAAATATTTCGTGTGATTGTGATGGGAACACTGACTGTTGGTACCCGTGACAATACGACACACAAGTCATAAGTACAGAGAACATCAATACTTCTGTCATATTTTTTTTACAAGTATAATTGTATCCTCACCTGCACTTGTCGGGTGTCTTGAGCAGATCGCAGAGTGCCTGCCCCATGAGGGCCACCTTGTTGCTGAGGCGCACGTTGGCCCCCACCAGCATGAAGCCGGCCCAGTTGGCCGGGTGGGCAAAGTGCTTGGTGTGCTGCACTGTCTGCATGGCATCCCCGAGAGCCCTGGAAAATTATTTTGAGGTTAGAAAACAAGATTAACCCACTGAGTCTTGACGTCATATGTTAACATGTTAATGAGATCAATAGTGTCAGCTAGATGCTATGCTATATAAATTGATTCAGCAATATAACATCCCCTCTACTCAGAGAAATGACGTTTTTATGTTGCCGGATCGTTATCAAAACGCGTGGTGGAGGAATGAGGAGCAGATGAGCAACACAAGACTTTTTCAGAAGCACATAAACAAATATATTTCGGTTAACTTGACAAACTTTCGGTCCGGGGCAGAGCGTATGATTTCAGACCCCGGCTGGATCACAACACACTACTCGTCGAGGTCGGAACGAAACAAATTTGTGGAGCTTGTGTCTGAACTAGGTCTCCCTTGCGTGGAATATATCAACATCCAAGGCGATGTAATTGAACAGTATGATCCCTACACCAAGAGGCAAAATCTCTGGAAGGTAAGTGTTATTCTTTGGGAGAACAAACAATCTGTGTCAAAGTATTGATATCAGCTGGATAAAGCCCTTGCAGGCTGGTGCCGAAAAGCCTCAATATACAGCCTTTCATCTCTAGTTTTTGTTCGCTCGTCGGACACGCATGTGTCGCCATATTGGTTATTAAACATGTCTAGATAGGTAGATCGCCGCTTTATTAATGTTGACGCTGCACTGCTGCAGCGTTCGCAATCTTCAGTCGGTGTCTGCTTAAGGCGTTAACAACACGTCATTCCTCGAGCAGACTCCTTCAGCAAATGGGATGTTAGTATTAAGAAATAACTGCTTAAAAATTCTGTAATTTTGAATCATAAAAATTATTACCTTGCTGCCCGGCTGCCTTGGAGTAGAGCCGAGTAGAAAGCTCTCAGAAGGATCTTGGCCGCAGTTTCTGGAACGGGCCATAAGGCCAACAACACGCAGTGAGCCCCGGCAGCCAGCAGGGCGCGACACAGGCGCACCAGCCCCGCGCAGGCACCGGAGCCTCCACACGGGCCCCCGCTGGACGACTGCTGAGCCCCAGCGTCGCCCATGGCCGTGCCGTGACAACACGACACCACAACCTGTAACAAATCAAATATACTATGTCAATCATCATCAGCCTGTCTTGGTCCAATGTTGAATGTAAGTACCTCCCACATGAATCGCCATCATTTTTGATCCTCTGTCCTCCGTATTGAACGCTGGAGAGTACTTGAGCAAGGAGTCACTGCTGTGTTACTGTTGAGACCTGGAGATCGTCTCACACCTAAGATCTTTCCCCATGTGTCAAACTAGCACAGGTGGTATAGCTTAGTAGTCAAAGCGTTTGCTTTCCTAACCGAAGGTCATGGGTTCGATCCCCAATGGAGATTAAAAAAATTTTTTTTAATCAATTTCAAAACTTTAAAATACCCCCCTTTTGAGTGAATTTGATCCCTCACCCGTAAAATTCCAGTCATAGCCTATTAATCAAAATTGTTAGTAGACGAAAATCGTCGTGAAGACCACCCATACATAGTGAATTCCTGTAATAATAAGGATGATACGTGAATGTCGGGCTGTAGTCTATGACGTTGGATCAACACTCTACATTCAGTGCTTAGCCATGTGCAGCATGGTAAGCGTCATATAATTCCACAGATGACACTTCAGAATCACTATCACTATATGGTGGTATCCTCCTGAATGTGTATAAAAAAAAAGACAAGCAACATAATGTCGAAATGCTAATTAAACAGACGACTTTAACAAATTAACATGTATGAAACAACATTTTATCTTTTATAGATTGTTTTGAAATTAAATTTAGTATTACTAATACTTTTGAAATATTTAAATAACTTACCAATCGAGCTGACAGTTTAAGGTTAAGGATGTCTCCGGCTGTTAACAAGAACTCCGAGAGAGGCGGCAGCTCCATGTTGCTCGAAGACAATTCGCTTCCTATAAAATTAAACAGTAAGAATATAAATAAAAAATAAAAAATAATACATAACCTAAAATATAAATAAGATGATTATTATGTGGACTATTTAGATAAATATCGTGTCGGAAACAACAGGGTCAGATCCTGTCTGCCCAGAAGTGGGCGACGTCGATGGCGTTACTCCTGGTCATCATCAGGTCTTCCTGGGTGTAGCTACTTGGACACAGCGCACACTCTAGAAGGTGCGACAGGGTCTGCTCCACGCCGCAGTCACATTCAGTCGGTCCGCTGTAAAACTGCTAGGCTTTCATTTTTGTCCTCGTCTTGCCTACTGCGGTCCAAAGTCTGTTAAGGGACCTCCATATATTCCAACCCTGCTTGTGTCCAGGGACTAGGTACTCTTTTGAGGCAATCTAAGTGAAATATTGAAAAAAAAAAAAAATTTTACCTTCTTCTTCTCCTTCTCCAGGCATGGTATCAGAGTGACCGCTTCCTGTGCTGGTATTCAAGAACCTCTTAGCGCTTCCTTGAGATTGGGAGTCAACCTATCAAATAAAAAAATATATATTAGGTAACCATTTTTGTTTTATTAAAGTTTCAATATTTATTTAAGTTATTTTCATGTCAATATACGTTGATTCTCGGTCCTTACCATTTCTCCGGGGCTCAATACAACAGCTGACAGTTTCCACGAAACGTGAGTAGAAAGATGGATACATTCAGCTTCTGATATTTGGGCCAATACGGACTCTTTGGACGCCTAGAATGAAAAATAATATGTCAATTCAAATGAATATTTCAAAACAAAGAAAAAAAATTGAGTAATGAACAGATAATGGAGAGGACACAGCACATCTTACACGGCCTAAAAACAAAGGTGAATCTGACTGGACATATTCTATAGATGCTGCAGAAGATCATAAACCACAGCTTTCGAGCTCTCACCGTACTTGTAGCCCGTATTGGAGATGGTGTCTGACATGGGATGATGTGAAAACCATAGCAAATTACAGAAGTTTATGTTGGAAAATGACATTATGCTCTAGTTAGTGAGTGGATAGATGGTATACCTGCAGATCAGTTAGGGTGTGAGCGTGCAGCATGTCTCCCACCATGAGTGCCTCCTTCTGCATGGGCGAGCTGTGTTGCCAGCCCCAGGCCTCAGACACCCCTGAAGGCAGCCGAGGGTTGCCGACCACCAGGCAACGCATTCCCCCATCTGAAAATTAAACATATTCATGTAATTAATCGAACATGAGTTTTCATTCATATCAAAAGTGGTGGGCAACACCGATGACACGACACGAGACTGTCAAGGCGCAGTTTTGGCACGCGTTAAGGTGTCAGTTGAGGTTGGCCTGTCTCACGAAGAGGTTATTATTAATATATTAGTATTTATATAACACTTGCTTATGACCAAATGGTCATTCAAAAAGCGATTATTTGACTCTGACTAAAAAGATGGGTCCTGAAGTCTGCCTCTGAAGAATGCTAGCTCTATTATACTTTCCAGCAGTGAGTTCTAGGCTGTTGGTGCCGCGAAGCTGAAAACACGATAGCCAAAGACCATGTTAGGACTACATCTCGTCAGATTTCAAGGTGTTTTTACTTGCTCTGGCTGACCTGAGTGTCTCTCCACGCACACCTATCTCCGAGCTTTATGAGCTGTAAAATAGCTTGGTGCAGTTCCGTGGAATGCCTTATAAGCTAAGAGGCAGATCTTGTACTAGATTCTAGCCGGAACTCTTAACCAATGCCGCTATTGTTTGTGTTTCTATAACGGGCAAAAACATGGGACTGTTAAAACCACATATCGAATTTAACCACATTAAATGTAACAAATTTTAAAGATAATATAAAAATAGATACCTTGTTGATGAGCATCAGGGTGAGGTTTAGGTCTCGCTATTTTGTGTCCCTTAAGTGCAGCCAAGCTCGGCACAGCGATCAGTGAAAACCTTTCGCAGAGGTATTCCGTTGAATCAGCGCAGGGGGGTCTCTCGGGAGTCACGCTCTGGCTCTGGTTGGCAGGAGTCTGCCCGGCCGGGGTTGCGGGGGTCCCGGAGGCCGGTACAGTTCCGCCGGGGCCGGGACGCAGGACCGGGAAGGGCACAAGATAGAGGTCGCCCTCCAGAACAAGAACAAGGTCACGTCTCCCGCCGCAGTTCTTGGTGTTGTGTTGTGCTGAGAAAGAATAGTCTCGATGGTTAAAGAATTCTATATTTTTGATATTATGAAGAAACGTGCTAAACAAAATGTATCGGCCGAACATTCTAGGTATTAAATCTGCAGCTATATTAAGTAAGTTCAAATTTATTGATATATTTAGTGCCACATTGTCCCAATTTACTAATAAAACATTTTCTCTTAATGGCTAGATATTGTCTAAATATGTTTTTATGTGATGTGTTGATTCGAAACCTACTTTTAAAATTAATAAATATTTTGTTCATAAAGCAAGCTGCAGCTTGAATGCATGTTTATATGAATTTTAATTGTCGAATACTAACAGAAATGGAAGAAGCATAATTGACATTACAAATTTGGGATGCTGCACATGTTGTGGTGCATGATAGTGTATAATTACCTCCAGTGGTGGTGCACGATGTTGGAAGAACGTCTTCGAACGGAGCCAGGAGCATCTGGTAGAGGGCGTGCATGCAAGATGGCCCCTGCCACATGGAGATTTTACGTGAGCGGGTGGAGCTCTGCAAACTTGCACTGGATCTGAAAATGTGACATATTTATTATTACCAGAACTAATTAAATAAGTTTAGTATATTCAGCGACACTTTGGTATTCACATAAATCTTCTTCACAATTATATTTTGCCCTGTATCTGGTAATAGAAAAGATATCTTTATTTTTCAGTATAAAACATACGTTGTTGACTGTTTGTTTAATGTCAGCATAGGATTAACAAGAAGTTGTTTTCATTCATTCGTATATAGTTCGGTTTGAGACCCGAGTGGTACTTACTAAATAAATAGACTGTCTGTAACTAATAATAAAGCTTGTGAATAAATGTTGACTGATTAAATCTTAATAAATAATAATATACACACTCTGAATATATAATACAGAGACATCTATCTTTATATGATGTTAACAATGGTATAAATACATCAAGTTTCACGTATCTGTCCAGGCAGAGAATGGTCGTGTGGACAAAGCCGTGTATAGGACAGAGCAAAGGTGCAACGCTTGAGGTTCGAATCCCGCGTCTGCCGGTGTATTTTCTGAATGAATTGATTTCTGTAGAATTGTATGTGTGTATTTAATTACAGATAAAACTTAGATCTTTGTTTTATTGATGTTGCAAAGTTTATTTATTATCAAGTTTTCGATTGAGAAAAATCGCGGTTCAAAAACCATTTAAATGACTTATTTAAGCAGTTTTGCTTGTTTTTATTATTTTGAGTTACTTTTTTCTATATCCGTTCCATATCTGGTCACCACAAATTGCCACCATTTTGTTTTTTCATCTACCGTTGTGCAAATCTACACCTGAAGGTACACTTAGGAACATATATGATTTCCGATAACCTGCAGAGCAGAAGTCTTGAGTTTGAGTGTTTGAAGAGGGGATAGCTGTAGCATACAAGGCATATTTTTAGGTGATCTAGTTATTGAATTTTTAAGGAAATCAGATGATAAGCCTGACGCTCCCGAGACAAGAGGCGGCACAACACAAATTTGAATTAAAAAGTCTGAATATCTACAATTAAAATAAATATTTTTCAAACATTCAAATAAGTTATGGAGTGATACTGCTCGTCCTCTCCTCAGTACCACAAAAAAGCACTGTTTAGGGCTATAAATGTAATTAGGTTGATGTTCTCACCTGGTGGAACCTTGCAGACTCGCCACGGATCCTCCCACAGATCCCACACTGAACAGTGAACTCAATGAGTAGTTGGATGAGTTCAAAAGGTGATTTCTATTAACCTGAAATTAAATAATTAACAATTCCATTAATGAATCTCTATTCTTAAATCAGCAATGTGTCAAAAATAAATAAATTAATGTATTTCTTGTTATATATGGAACATATTAACTTTCCATGGATATTATAGATGTATACCAAGGGGTAATTTGACTAAAACGATGGCTGTTAAGAATACTCTTAATTATATATAATTAGAATTACGACATACGTCAGTGGGACGCCTTTTAGGTCATCCCAAGGTCAAGAAAAGCAGTCGTAACAAGAAAAAAATCGTATAATAGTAGAGTTACCATTCTGAGGAAGCCTGCTCGATCGCCCGGCATGTCGTCTGCTTGGGCATTGTTCCTGTCCCAGGCGGGAGGCTCTGCGGCCCCCCCGGCGCCCCCGCGCTGCAGCTCGGCCTGCAGACTGTCCCTCCAGGCCTGCACGTAGCGCTCCAGCACGGACCCCGGCGGGGGCAGCAGCTCGTCAGAGTTGATGCTAGGGACGCCGTTGTTCTCACGGTCATCGCTGATGGCCACTTGATGGAATCGCACAACACCTGAAAATTAAAATCAATACTTTAAATGATTTCGTTAACAACAATCAATGGCCACAACTTTACTCATATTTTTTTTTGAAAAGTAACCTATTGATACTGGTCATCATATAAATGCATCGATCGGCATCGACATACCTCAGCACGACTGTCTATAATAGCAAGAACTATGCTCTCATGTAGCATCACTCACACATAGTGGTCGAAGAGAGAACTGTGTTCTCCTGTGGCGCTGCTCAAGGTTGTAGTGATCGGAGAAGGTCCCAAATCTCACGTGATCTCAGCAGTCTAACGCTAACTCTGTTGTAAGGGCTCGTGGTTTCAATCAGTCACGCTTTAGGACCCTCATCTTAGACACGGCCATTGCTTAAAGCTTAATTAATGATTTTTTGTATTGTTCTAATAAACGAGAGTAATCTTCAGTCGTGGCTTCAATCGGAGTCAATTAACCCCTACGCATAACTATTAATTAAATATTATAAATACAACAAATGCAATGGAATTGTTAGTTTGACATATAAAACTGTATTTTTGACCACTGTGACCCTTCTATTAACTCCATCACTGGAGATGATATCTATAACGGTCAGAAACTTTTTTAATTAAAAAGAAAACAAGTTTTGAGCCATACATTACTGCTGTTATACATAACTTAGTATATTTTCATAGCCAAATTTACTGTAATACTGTTGTGCGTTCAAAATTAGCCACATATATATACAATAAGGGATTTGAATCAAAAATAATAGGTGACATCCACTAATTTGATCACAAGAAAACATTATTTTAATTAATATTACTTTAATTAATGGAAAGCGTTGGATTGTATGGATTAGGAAATTTGTATTATACTATGTAAGAATAAATAATAAGTCTGACCTTTCATGGGCACTATAAGCCAGGCATACAGGAAACCAGCCGCCAAGCTGTAGTACAGCACGGAGGCCTTCTGTCTGTTGACTATTTCCAGGATCTGCTCGATGCTCTGCGGAGACCAAACCTCGGGGACGCGATCACGGCCAGTGTCAATGGGACTGGGGGTTGAAGACCTGAGAAACATTCAAAACAACATAAATACTAAATATTTTACATTCTGATCATTATCAAAGGATACCTTGTTAAGCTAAGAAGTAATTGAGTTGGCTTGAGTTCTGCTCCGTGCAGCGGTAACGTCAATTGTGATGTTTATTGTTGACATTCAGTAGTCTTAAGATGTTATAATGGAAGAGTCCAGTAGGATTTTTTTGCCGGCGGGTATAGCTCAAGCCAGCGGGTATAGCTCTATGGTCAAAGCGTTTGCTTTGCAAGCCAAAAGTCGTGGGTTCGATCACCGACGAAGATTAAAAAAAAAGATTTTTAATTGATTTCTGAGCTTTAAAATACCCCGGTTGGTGTGAATTTGATCCCTCATCCGTAAAATGCCAGTCGTAGCCTATTCATTAAAATTCGTGGTAGACGAAGGTCATCCCGTGAAGATCACCCATTCATAGTAAATTCCTGTAATAATAAGGATGATGCGTGAATCTCGGGCTGTAGTCTATGACGTTGGCGGATCAACTTTCCACATGCAGCGCTTAGCCATATGCACTTTGGTAAGCATCATAGAATTTCACAGATAAACTTCAAATTACTATCACCATCTGTCGGTATTCTCCTGTATGTGTTTACATAAAAAAAAGGATGTTTAGTTTAGGCTAAAATGGCAAACACACATTATAGTTCTGTCAAAAAAACTACTTGTGGATAATTATTTTTTATTATGGAAAAATGACTACCTATTTATTATTATTTTATATATAAAATATTATATTAATATTTTATATTTTAATTCATAAGAGATATATGAGAACATTGCACTGAACTATATTATGGGAACATCCAAGATATCGGGTGCCTAACTTAACGGCATGTGTGGCCAATAGGTAATATTGTATTAACAATCAATTGTATATTAATAATATGTATTCTTATAGTATATAAATGCTGACATTTTAAGAACGCAGAGAGAAAAATGGAACAATAAGACAAGTATCATTAATGATGTCTATAGTTTTCAAGTACAGGTATAATCAATATGCTATCTTTTTCAAAGTACAGTGGCACCTCGACATACAAGTTCCGCAACCTTGCTCGTATTTCAAATTACTCTCTCGTATCTCAAAGTGTCATTAAATAGCTCTGATTCACGAGCAGTTGCGACTTTTTCTGGGTGTTTTTTGCTAAGCCGATTGCTCATATCTCAAATTTTGCTCGTATTTCAAAGCAAAAAATCGCTCGCTCGACGGCTCGTATCCCAAAAAACTTGGAAGTTGGGGCACTCGTATGTCAAGGTACCACTGTATTAATATAATAGTAATAATGAATAAGTGGAGACTTACATGTTTAGCCCAGGGATTCCTTGAGCACCCGCTTGAGCAGCAGTACTGGGAATCGTCTGGTTGTGTTTCTCCAGCATCAGGTCTGACAGAGATCTTCCTCTTCCATTTTCGGCAACCAATAGGGCGTCTTGCTGCCTTCCGAGACCTACAAATATCAATAAACACACATTTTAATTATTTTCTGAGATTCAAATAAAGATTAAGTTCGCATAGATTCTGTGACAGTACAAAATTTTCTATCGATGTAACATTGTACCGACGCCAAGATTTATTATTTATTATATAAGTCTGTATCCTTCACTGTCCAAAGTAGCTCCCCCACATGAGTCTCCATCTATATCAATTTTCTGCCTTTCGTATGCTGCCTCCAGTCTTTTTTTCTGGGTAATATTCTGTTTGCCAGCCCTCAGGTTTTTTTTTTTATTATTTATTTAAAATTATTTTCAGCAGATATATTTCAACTATTGCACTTAAGAGTGCAAATTTTATTGGTAGTATTCATTACAAGAGTTGTTCGTTGGGTATTTTTGTTTCCTTGAATTTTTTTTCTGAAAACCCTTTGTTATGCTGTGCAAGCTTCATTTTATGAGAAATACTTGCTTTTAGATTTCTCGTGTCTCTCCCATAAGTTTATATCCACAGTAATATAAGCTTCGATTATAATAAATAGGTTAATAAGTTGTTTATATTATATTAAAAATTGACAATGTAATACTAAATTAATACATTCTTACAAAACAGCACAATCATCGTGTGTTAAAATCAAACAATGATTTTCTCAAACGATTTTTTCTTACCGACTAATACAGTCTGTAATGCTCTCGTGGTGGCTGCCTGCAGGGCTGCAATGCGGGATCCCCGAGGTCCTCCACACCGAGCTCGACCTCTCAGTGCTGACAGAAGTCCTCCAGCAGCCACCAGCTGCTGTCGAGCCGCTTCAGCTTGACCACAAGCCCAGAGGGCCACACCGAGACGGTGGCGGATTCTCGCCTAAACAAAAACAAGAAATTTATTATGTGAATGCTCTTAGGTATCAGGGATGATTAAAAAACTATAATTGTTGAAATTTCAATTTATTTTAAGTACTGATTGGACACCTTAAACTTACGAGCCATTCAGAGTTTTATCCACCAGAACACTGTATATCCAACTTCCACTAGTCAGGATTGGAAGGACGAAGACAGGCTGATGATGAATTGAATAGATAAGAATTTCATACCTTGTTTTAACACAGATCACACTGAGCACTGTTTCACTTGATGGAAGACTGCAGTTTTGCGATCTATGAAAGATTCATCAGTTCCAATGTGCACAAACGTACTGTCGTTTAGATGAATATTTACTAATAAAGAAAGAGTTTCCTTAGAGATTAAGTAAGGAGTTACGTGAAGTTTATTAGGGGTTGTGGATGTAGTTGATGATGAAGATTAATAGAGCTGTACCTCTTCTTCTCTGCGGCCGAGAGCCTCGGCGATAGCCAGACCTTGGCGGAGGTAGGCCACCGCCTGGTCGGGAGCTCCTCGTGCGTGATGAACGCGGCCCAGCGCACCCAGCGCCACGGCCCGAGCCAGGCGATCACTGGCGGCAGCTGCGTGGGCCAGATGTTGCTCTTGACAGTGCACGGCTTCTTCCAGGTTGCCCAGGGCTTCATGGACTGCTCCAAGGTTACCGCATGCTCTTCCCTAGAAATAAAAAAAACCCACATCATTTTTTTTTCGGATTGTGCTAAATTAATTTCTTTGTATTACTCATAGCTGTTTTAAGAGATTTATTGTGAGTGTTACTGAATAAATGCTTATTTCTGTACAAATGGAGTTTGCCCTAAAACAGGTTAAATTTAGTTGGGCAAACTAAACGCATTCCAGAATCTTTTTCATTTAATTTTACTTTTTATATACATACTATTTTATTTTTATTTATTTCATTATCATTGTATTTCATGCACAAAGTGTAATTATTAATTTAAGATACTTAATATACTAATAAATAATATTAATTCAATTTCTTACTTTCATTAAATATATTAATTTCTAATGTTTATGAAGACGATGATTTTTTTAACACAGGTGTTTTTAATAATATTAAGTTTATCAACTGACAATACTTGGTGAAACTGCATAATTATAATTTTTAATTAATTTTAATTTAAAAATTAATAAATTAAAAATATTTAGATTTGATTAACATTTATTTTAACTGATTACATGTTTCATTCTCCCTGGAGACCATCTTCAATAAGATTATTTTGTTTTAATATTATTTTGAGAAGGGTTCCTTATCTTCATGTCAGCTGTCCAAAAGATTTTACTCACAATATGTTAACATTGATGGTCTATTATTATTGGCAAAATTAAATGTTACAATTTTTTTTTTTAAATTTGGTAATATTTTTTCAATGAACAATTTATACCTGGAGCTGCGTAATTCCGAGCTGATGTGCACATTCCAAATCCATCTGATGATATCTCAAGGCCGTGGCATAGTCGCCCATCTGCTGGTAAACCACTCCAAGGGAAGACACGGCATCTGACTCCATCACCCTGTCATTCAACTCCCTAAAAAATAATATTATCAAATTATACAGTGACATTTCAAATGCTTGCCAAATATTTACTGCACTTTTCTCTCTATTGTATAATATAACCACCATAATTTACCTCCTAGTCAGCTACTCTTTATTTTGGTTCACGTTCTCTTACAATAACTGTCACCTAGCTAAAGCAAAAATGAGCCGTAATCCTTGTTAGGTGGTGGGTCTATGATGTTGGGCGACGTGGAAAAATGTGTTTTATTAGCGAATATAATGTATTTATATGAAGCTACGTGATCTGATTAGCCCATAACTAACCAATAAAACTATTTAATGTAAAGAGTATAAAATCTTAATTGATTAGGATATTGTCATTGTAAATTCTGAAGACCTTAAAGAAGAAATTCGAACAAGGGTTTGCACACAAGTAAAAAAGGTTTTTATTTTATTATAAAAGAACCATGCAAAGACCATCATCATCAGTCTGTGTCCTTTCACTGTTGAATGTAGGCCTCCCGCACGAGTCTCCATCCCTGTCGATCCTCCGAACTTCACATACAGGCTGCAGAAGTTCGGCTAACTCTCGGTTTGCCAGTACTTGGACACCACTCCAATCAACTATAGTCTTTTCGACAGATTCCCATTGCCACTTAAAGTGCCTATTTGTTGGGTTGCCTCCACTACTTGAGTTCTTTTTCAAAGAACTTCATTTCGGATTATATCTTTTAGACACATTCCGAGCATGGATAGAATGTTCGGAAAGACTAATGGTCAGAATTAATCCGTTGGCTAGAAGTTAGGTGTTTTACCTTGCAATGTTCCGCTGGTGTTCGAGGCATGAGACTGCCTGTTCAAGATTTCCCAAGCTGCCGTGGATGTTGCCCAGCTCTCCGTAAGCTTGGGCCTTGGCTTCAGAGCTTCCCAGTTCATGTGACACGACCAACCTCTTCTCCAGACACACCAGAGACTGCTGAAGATTTCCTAATGACCTGCAAAAAATAAAATAAAATATTATACATGGAAAATATACTCGTATAATTACCACCAACAGACTTGTCTTACACTTGCTGAAAATACATTCAATGTTAATGTAAGTCTGCCAAGAACTGGTAGTTTCCAAATTTTTACCTTTTAACCACTGTTAAGCTCTTCTTTTATCTTTCCTCCTTCATATAATCTGGATCACTTTAAGAAACAGATTAATATAGACTTGCGATCTCCCCAACCCACACACAAACACAAATATGTTTACCGCATGCCGCGTCCAGTCATCTTGACTCCCATGGAGCCCACAGAGTTCCATAAACCCCATCGAGTCCATAGAGCTCTGGTTTCGAACAGTTACGCTTTCCTGCATGCATTTTCATTTAAAAAAATAACCATGAACAACAAGGTTTAAATTTTTTTTTCTCTAGCATGGTGGTTAAAATCATCGCCATGAAGTCCATCAGCTTCTATGTTCTTTGTCCTTTCCCAAGTGAGTTCTGAATCACGTACTTCACATGTCTATACAGTGATACCTTGACATACGAGTGCCCCAACATACGAGTTTTTTGAGATACGAGCCGTCAAGCGAAAGATTTTTTGCTTTGAAATACAAGCAAAATTTGAGATACGAGCAATCTGCTAAGCAAGAAACACCCAGAAAAATCGCAACTGCTCGTGCATCAAAGCTATTTAATGACACTTTGAATACGAGTAATTTGAAATACGAGCAAGGTTGTGGAACAAATTAAACTCATATGCCGAGGTACAACTGTATTCTATACATTTGATATAAACTGTAAACATTAAATAAATAATAGTATTTTCCATATTTATAAACAACAAAAGAATTTCAATATGCACCATGTATCCTATCCTTTTTGGTACGATTTTTTTGAATATCACATTCAAA
Source organism: Glossosoma conforme (assembly GCA_022606575.1). NCBI lineage: Eukaryota > Metazoa > Arthropoda > Insecta > Trichoptera > Glossosomatidae > Glossosoma > Glossosoma conforme. The sequence goes on from JAGTXR010000046.1 coordinate 1,662,181, forward strand.
TCCCCACCACAGATAAACTATGCAGTCAATATTATTGTAAATAATACATTTAAAGGATGTTGGAAATTTTTATACAGCATATTATAGAGACGTGTAATGTACTCACTTGTGGCTTAGTCCAAGGCCTCTGTAAGCCCTCTCCTGCTCCCTGGTGTTCTTAGTTCCCAGCGCGAGAGTCAGGTGTTGTTCGTGGCACTTGACGGCTTCTTCAGGATCTCCCAGCGCGTCGTAGCAGTCTCCCAGAGAACCAAACGCTCGAGCTTTGTCCATCTGAGTTGTGGGGGTCGTGAGACGTTCCAGCGTCGCTAATTGCTGAAAAATTAACAAACCATTTCTAGTAAGTAATCAAGATGTATTTAGTAACCTAATTAAATTTCTTCTTGAACTATATCTGCTCTCCTAACTGGAGCATATGATTGTTACAAACAGCCGCCAAAAAGCTGTGTCAGCTTGTCTGTAAAGCATGTCTCCTTTGTGTTCTGTAGTTTAGCCGAGTCCTTTCCAAGTAAGGTTTTCGACGGCCTTCCAGGACGGCACGAGGCCGGAGGCTTGAAGAAAAGGCAGCCGCAGCATTTCTAGTAGGTAATAAAATAATTATAGCTGCCCGGCAGGTATGGCTTCCAGAATAAGCACTTGCGTACCGTGCCGTAGGTTGCAGGTTCAGTCTCTGGAAATTTTCAAAAGATTTTGAATAAATTTATAAGCTCTAATAACACGCTTAGGAGGTGTGAAAATAAATTGCCTGTCATGGTCTATTAATATAAAAATAAGTGAAAAGGCAAAAGTAGTCTTGTGAACACCATCCATTCATAGTGAGTACCTTTAAAAGTAGATGATACTTGAATGTCGGAATGTGGTCTAAATACATTGGCGAATCAACACTTCACGTATGGTACTTAGCTATCCTTGAAAATGGCAAGGACCAAAAAATCAGAATTCTCCCATGAGTGTACAAAATATAATAAATACTATACCTAATATAATTATAAGTAAAAATTTTTTTTCATAACTTAACCTTCTGTGTAATTTAGAGATAAATAAAATTTATAATTTAAAATATTATAAGAATGTAAAATTTAATATTAAACAATTAGTGTTTGTAGAGATATTTTGTGGATCACCTGTTCTAGGTATCCTATAGCATCTTCGAAATGTCCCATATTCAGTCTGGCGATGCCGAGGTTCCCGAACGCCTGAGCTTCCACGGCGCAGTCCTGCAGTTCTTGAGCTCTCTCCAATTGTTCCTGGAATTAAATGAAACAACAAAATTTAAAAACCAAATATCTTTGCTATCGAAGTTGTCATTTTGATGGTCAAAATCAACAGTATAAAGATATTAATTATTTTGTTAAAATGCCTCTTCTTTCAAAAATTCAATATTTATAATAGAAACTAATCATATGCAAATGTTGAGACCAGGTTTTAGGCTTTATAGACAAGGGTTATCTGCAAAATATGAAGCTCCAAGAAATGTTGTATGCTAGTCTTCCGTGCTATGGCGTGTATCTTGGTTCTCCTACCACATATCCCCACTCCAGCCAACTTGTTTCTATGTCCAGTATCGATTTGGCAGCCTGACACACAGCCCATGTCACAACCAATCTTATCATCGTTTTGTCATTTTGATCGGATGATTTGATTACACACCCTTCCTACAGCACAAACATAGTCCCTAGTGACTAGCATCTTATCCCTAAATTGTAGAAATACCTGAGAGGGACAAAATTTTCAATCTAGAAGTAGCAAAAAGAAGACTTTTATGTTACCATCACCGCACGGCGGGAGAGTTCTACAACTCAGGCATAAAGAACAGGATACTTATTTTTCCCATATCCATTCCATGTCTAGAACACAACACAAATTTCAACCATGTAGTTCTGTCACCTGAGCTCGAGAACATGCATGGTACCCGACAACCTCCATAGCAGAAGTTAGAGTGCTTGGAGAGGGCTGTAGTATATGAAGTATATTTTGGGTGATTTTTTATTCGGATTTTTTAAATGAATCCGATAATTAGATGCTCTGCAGGCCTTGTCCATTTTTTCCTAAGGGGTAGTTCAATTCGATGATACACAGCATGCAAAAATGCATCAATCTCAAGAAATATATTACTTTTTAATAAAAATTAAAATTGAATCGAAAATATCATTGTGAAACTTATTTTACGGACAACCCTCATACTCGTATACTTATATATTACCTGATAGCATTTGACAGCGTGTGTGTAGTTCCCTAGGGCCATATGGACTGTCCCCAGATGCCCGTGAGCCCTGGCTTCTCCCGCCAGGTCGGCCATCTCCTGCCTCAGCGTGAGTTCCTGCGTGTGATAACCCAGAGCCTTGTCCAGTCGGCGAAGTAGCCGGTGACCCAAGCCTAGAGCTCCACAGGCAGATGCTTCCAGGACTCTGTCACGTGCCTAAAACGTAATAATGATACATCAGTAATTTGATAACAAAACATAAGATTTATATTAAAAACGCTAAAAATTTGCAGAATTTTTGAAAATATCATCCAAATAAATTTTGTGTTGCCTGTTTGTTAAGTTGTAAAGTTAAAAGGTTTTAACATAGACTTTCATCATTCAGATTGAATATTTTATACTGGAGTGTGCGCTGTGACCGAGTAGCTGCACCCAGGAAGTCCTGATGATGGCCGAGAGTAACGCCATCGACGTCGCCTACTTCTGGGCAGACAGGATCTGACCCTGTTGTTTCCTACACAATTATATATAATATTTTATAAACAATACACATTAAGCAGTTTAATATCGATCAGGTTCATTATTCAAATGACCACAAAAATTGTTATGACCGTAGTGCTTGAAGTAACAAAATTAAAAAAGTGAAAATATTGCATTAATACATTGAATAAGGTAGTTTGGCTACCCTAAAATTCCAAATTTAAAAGTCTCCAAAAAATGGTGATGAACAAATGTCTTGATATCCCCCATCTTTCAAAAGGCAACAACAAGTTGCAGTGTCGTTGTTGGGCCGCTTGGAGGAAGGATGCAGGAGCAGGTCGCAAAGCAAAGAACTTGTTTTGGTTAAGATAAGACTTCGGCTTCCCCGTCGGACCGTAACATGATGAAGCGTGGGCCTCGGTCTGACAGGAACTGCCGACACGGACTTCCAGACGGGCACAGAAACATGTAGCGCCCCAAAGATTGTCGCGGCTAAATCACAAACTAAAGTTGACAGTTGAACCAACATGAAATGGAGTAACTGTGAAAATAAAAAACATGGCGTATTAAACGCCGTGTATTTTTATATAAAATTAAAACTAACATTAATAGGTGTGCATGTCAGGCGAGCGAATAAAAATAAGAGACAAAAGATCGTTTTTCGAGGCTTTTCGACATCAGCCTAAAATACCTATATCAAGCTGATATCAGTCTAAATATACCTTGTATACTGCAACTGTTTGATCTTCTGGGTTCTTGTTCTTGAGGCCGTCAAGTACTATGCATGGAATGCATGGAGCTGATATAAAATGAGGCAAAGAGTCTGGCGGCTGACAGCTTTGTGGCAACAATTAGAGTTGATGATGAATTCCATCCTTGTATTGTTAAACACAAAACTTTCGGCCGACTTTAGAATATTAAATAAGGTTAGGTTGCATTAGGTTTTTTAAGAATGTCACCTGTCTAGCAAAGCCTAACTGTCGCTGATACATGTTGACAGCCTCCTCGATGTCGCCCATCTTGATTAGGGCGTCTCCGATGTTGCCGAGCGCCCGGAACTTTCCGGGAAGGTGTTGGGTCATGTGCGCGATGGCAAGGAAGTACTTCTGACACTCCAGCGCAGACTCCAGCTGTCCTAGCGCCAAGTGAGCCAGGCCGAGGTTGCAGTAGGCGCGGCCCATGTTCATTTTGTCTTGCAAATCTTTGGCCAGCGACAAGTCTTGGTCGTAATATCTGAAACATTGAGATTGACATGTTATTTTACCATTGACGATATTAACGTCTATTAACTATTTTTTGCAGTCACAGTATATATATTAGAGTAAAAAATAATTCAAATGAAATAGTAAAATAATATTATAATTTCCATTGGAGGAACACAAATAGAGGTTATAAACGACTATACCTATCTGGGACAAGTAATACAGCTAGCAAGAAGTAACTTTTCAAAAGAAATCAACTGGCGTTTACAACTGGGATGGAAAACTAAAGTACATTCTTAAAGCGAAAATTCCGCAATGTCTTAAAACTAAGGCGTTTAACCAATGCATTCTCCCTGTATTAACTTATGGCGCAGAGATGTGGAATCTGACAGCAAGACTTATCCATCAAATAATGGTCACCAAGCGTGCTATGGAGAGATCCACGCTCGGAGTGTCGCTAATAGATAGAATCCGAAACGAGGAAATATGCAGAAGAACTCAAGTAGTGGATGCTACCCAAGGAATAGGCACACTCAAGTGGCAATGGGCAGGACATATCTGTCGAAGAGACGATGGTCGATGGGGAAGAAAAATATTAGGGTGGCGCATAAGAACTGGCAAACGAAGCATTGGCCAACCGCCTACAAGATGGACTGACGATATAAGAAGAATAGCGGGAGTGACCTGGATACGGAAGGCGGAGGATCGAAGAGGATGTAGACTCATGCGGGAGGTTTACGTTCAACAGTGGACGGATACAGGCTGATGATGAGTATAATAGTATTGTGGTACTGACCTAACGGCTTCTCTATAATTGCCAATGCAATAGTGCGCATAGCCTAAAAAATGGCAGGCCTTGGCCTCCGCCGCCACGTCGCCCAGCTCCTGCGACAGCATCAGGTATTGCTCGTAGAAGGGCACAGCTTGAGCAAACTCCTGGCGGGAAGACAGGCAGTTACCCAGGTTCAGAAGGGCGCAAGCCTCGCCGGCGGTGTCCTTCAGCTCGCGAGCGATTCCTGCAAATTAATGGAAATCGATTATACAATGATATATTCTACAGCAGCATAAAATTAGTATATAATTCTCTTTTATATTAAATAACTTCTTAGGTTTTCACGGTCAGATTTGACATTGTGGCTTTTGGGTTTAGCCGTGTGTGGCGAACTTCTTTTAACCAATATTTCGACCGCCAATGCAGGGGTCTTCTTCATGATTTAGTCGTGATTTAGTTGTGTTTTTAAAAAAGGAAAAAAAACTGACAAAAACTCACAACTAAATCATCAATCCTGAAGAAGACCCCTGGACCCCTCGCCACACTATCTTTTTTATATTATTTATTTATTTCACCAGAACAGATGTTCCAAGTTTATGGCGTAGAGTACAGTCATTAATAAATTAAACATATGATGGTTATCTGTAATATAAGATTCCCATGGCGCTACAGTCCTGAAAATCACTGTTATGGTGGATCCCGCGATTCTGTAGTGTACTTTAGTTCCCCCACTTCAAATCCCTTCCTTTGCGAGCTGCCTGCGGAGCTCAGTTTTGGCTTGTCAGACGTATGTGAAGGATCTCCCCTTCACTTTGCCCGCCAAGTATGAGCTGCGCTCGGTGATCCGTTTCCTGTCTGCAAAAAACATTGCGCAGGTAGAAATCCATTCTCAGCTATGCGAAATCTAAGTGTATGAGCGTACAAATGGTGCAGAGAGTTTAAAAACGGGTGTACTGACCTCCATGATGAGGAGCGTTCCGGAAAATGTTTTGGATTGTTTTTACAAATTAAAATATAATTTCTACGTTTTTTTAACAAGTTTTAATGGAGCATAGTTTCTAACATACCGAGGTGTGATCTGTAGTGTAGAAGTGCCATATCATGTGCACCTAAGGCCTGGTAAGCGACAGCCAGGTTTCCATGTGTGGAAGCCTCAGAACTGCGATCGTGGACTTCCTTGGAGATGGTCAGCTCCTGCTTGTGGTACTTGATGGCCTGCTCGTAGAAGCCAGCAGCAGAGTAGGCGTTACCGATGTTGCCGTAAGCTCTCCCCATCCCGGCCCGATCCTGTAGTCATAAAAATACAATTAATGACATAAACATGACAATCTGCCTGCATACATCCATTACTGTATGTGTACCATTACCAATTGCTTCATATCAATGGTGTTCCGGAAAGATGACAGTTCAAAAGCTAGAAAAAAAAAACCGATAGTACTTCACAGTAGCACTTGATAGTATCACTTTTACTTGAGCCTTTGACATTGCAGTTCAAAATACATCCAGAAACTGCTGTGTTACAATTTTAATATTGTTGAAGAGGCTAAATAATTGGCCTGTCTCTTGTAATGCTGAGAATGGTGATACGGTCTGATGCTTTAATAACAAGAAACATTTATATTTATGGTAATCTCTTCACAAGGAGACTCCTGTTTTTCTCTTCACCGCAATAGCCCATACTATCGATTAATACATTTTTTAAATTACAATAACGAATAGTTCGTTTTCGATTTTTTAAATACCTGTAATGCTCTCGCAATAGACAAATGAGCTTGGTGTAGTTTCAAAGCGGCATCATGCTCTCCCAGCAGTTGGTAAACAATTCCTAGATTCGAACAAGCTCTTCCTTCTCCAACCTTAAAACAAACAAAAACACATAAAATTAGATGCATAAAAAATGTATATTTAAGATTTATTGAAAATTATTCATCTTGTCTATAGTGCTATGAATTTTGGTGTCTCGGCTGTCTCAATGTTTCTATTCTCTTGTATCAGAACAGCAGAACAGCAGTCCTCCACTCTGCTGTCACCTGTGACTGCAAAAAGTCAGTGATATTTTTGCTTTCCCATTGTAGATTATTAGTTTATTGGCTTACCTTATCTCTTGCAGTGAGCGCCATATCCAGCTGTCTTTCGTGCCATCTTTTCGCTTGAGCAAAATCTCCGGCGCATCTGGAAACAGACAAGTCAGTCAATTTCAATAATTTGTAGCAGATTGCTGTAGTTTATTTACAAGTTACATTCACAAATGAGACACAATGAAATAAAATGAATGATTTGTAAGATTTTTATTTTTTTCCAATACTTTATTTGGGTTTGCTAAGTAAGCGCTTTACCTCTAAGCCATACTCTGCATCTTGACTGATTATTATAATATATATACCATCATATACTACAGGAAGTACATAATATTAAGGATTGCAAGGTTTGATTCAAGTCAGGGCTCCACCTTGGCATAAAAAGTAATTTACCTTGCTGCGTGTCCTAGTCCAGCATATGCTCTAGCCTCCACAGCTCTGTCTCCCAGACTCTGAGCGATGCGGAGAACATTCTCGTGGAAAGCGATGGCTTGTGTGAAGTTACGGCGGTAGTGATGTGATGAACCCAGATTCGAATATGCTCTTGCCTCCTCCACCTGAAAACAAAAAAAAGTTTAATCCAGTGCATAATCATGTACATGTTACTTATATTGATATAAATATACATTCCCTAGTTTCAGTTTCCATGACCATTTTACTTGGAAGCAGGTAAATTCTGTATTCTGAATCGTTCACGACAGTCTTATTTATTAATAGAATAGATGTTCTAAAATTACAGGGTAGAGTACAAACATTGAAATACACATATATGAAAAGACTCAAAAGTAACATTGACATAAAGAAAAAAAGTTAAGCTTCACGAAAAGGCAGATGTTGTTTGAATGAAAATATTATAAGCAGCCATTGTATAATAGTTTATCCTTCTGTTATTAAAACAAGGGTCAGAAAATCCTTTTTATGTCAGGAGACAGATGGTTATCCTTTAACAAGTCTGAGACCGTAGCATCAGAACTGCTTGAATCATAATCATAAAAAAAACTCTTACCCACAACCATGATTATCCTTTAAACGCCCAGTGGCCCCATACGGGACCGCAAAGTTGATGCCCTAGCAGGCCAACGTTTGTAATGTTTCGTCGCACAATAGATTCTTCCATGAACTTACTTTAATGCTATTATTACAAATTAATGTAATCCGATTGCGAAATGAGCCATAAGCACTCCTGTATGGGACCGTATGGCATTGAACATAGCAAATCTGCGGTTCCGTAAGGAAACCACTGGGCGTTTAAAGGTTAAGATTGTTTGTCTCTTTTTCTGGGTTCACTTTCCTTAGCACTTTTGTAGAGTAGCTAAAATTGTTCTGAGAAGAACCCCCCACTGTTTATCAGTTGCTAACTGAAACAATCTGTATGATACAAACATACTCATAAAGGAGACTTGCTCTACAGTATAATGCGGGTGTGATATGAGAGAAGTATCTACAAAGAAGGTATAGTCTCACCTGGTTGCCCAGTCTTCTCGCTAGTCTCAAATGTTGTGTGTGGCAATCCACCGCAGAGTCAAACTCCCCCATGGCCAGGTACACGGCGCCCACGTTCCCGATCTCCCGCGCCTCCTGCAGACGGTCCCCCATCTGCTTGACCAGCTGCACGCACTGCTTGTGGCTGGCTAGCGCGTTGGGGTAGTCTCCGATGGCCGTGTACACGTGCCCGAGTGAGGTTAGGGCGGCCGCTGCCGCTTGAGTATCCTGGAAACAACACAATATTAATGCAATGACAATCTGGATCTCTTCAAGAAATACATATTTTGAATAATAATAATTGTACTTGAAATCCTATCAATACCTACACGCATTCAATCACTTCATACGATTTCCGCACACAGCGTCCAGCCAACCCGGTTGAGCGTCGTAAAGTACGTGAAGGACTGTGGCCCCTACAGGTATTCCCTGTGTATGTTTATCTAAATTATATTAACATATAATCATACTATTTTTATAGTTCATTCCCTAAATCATAATTTAAGCCACCTTTGAAATGAAATAAAATTGCAGCTAGATAGAAACGATAACTGTGATTTACTAAATTTTACCTGGATTTGAAACTAAATTAAATGATACATATTCGTAGTAACTTTATGGTTTGACACATTTGTTCATCAGTTTAAAGTCAGCCCTGCCGATGGTGACATATTACCAGCACAGGTAGACTGAAAAATTAAAAACAAAAAATTTCCAATCATAAGCAAGGTCATGGGGGGAATGCTTGGATTGCCCCGAAAGAGGACCTAGCCCCTAGACACAACCAGGGGTGGAATATATGGAGGTCCCTTAACAGACTTCGGACCGGAGTATGCAAGACGACGACACAAATGAAAGCCTGGCAGTTTTACAGCGAACCGACTGAATGTGACTGCGATGTGGAGCAGACCCTGTCACACCTTCTTTGTGTTGCACCCAGAAAGACCCGATGATGGCCGGCAGTAAAGCCATCAACGTCGCCCACTTCTGGGCAGACAGGATCTGACCCTGTTGTTTCCGACACGGTTATATATATAATCAATAATCATGGTTTATCCATTTGGCAATGAGTAAAAAATTAATGTAAAGGTAGAACAGATAAATAATTCTACTTTTAATGTAAGATGTGTACCTTTGTCATGCAGTCAAAAGGGCAGTAGCATAAAGCTTTACGTGTTTAAAAGTAGCTCAGCAGGAGTACAATGTCTTTGATCCTAGATGATAACAAAGATGCTTCAGAGGAGCAATCCCCAGTAGAACCGGAATGTACAGAATACTAACCTTGCATTTCATGGCCAGTACCAGCTGGTAGCGGTGTGCCGTGAGAGCTTCTTTGAAGGATCCCTGACTGAAGTGAGCCGCTCCGAGGTTCCCATGAGCTCTGCACTCTCCCGCAGTGTCTCCCAGACTCTTGGCCACAGCGAGGTCTTGCTGCATGTAACCGATGGCCTTGTCCAGCTGGCTGAGAGCCCAGTGCGCTGATGATAACGCACTGAACACGGAACCCCTGTAACAAAAAGAAATAATAACATTATTAGAAAAAAACTGTTTTCACACATTTCACTATTGGTGTATTATCCTGAATTTCTACTAAAACTTTATCATCACTCACTGTGACATTGGTGTAGATTCATTAAACCTTTCAATGGCAACAAAATTTTGAAATACATATTTTTTACGTTTTTTTTTTAAATTTGTTCTGATTTTTTCACTGATAATATGATAGACAGCGAAATGTAGCGGTAAATCAGTTAATGGAAAACTTAAGATTCATCATCATCATCAGCCTGTGTCCGTCCACTGTTGAACGTAGGCCTCCCGCATGAGTATCCATCCTCTTCGATCCTCCGCCTTCCGCATCCAGGTCACTCCCGCTATTCTTATAACTTAAGATTAAATGTATATAAAAGGAATGAGTTTTTGACAAGTTTGATCTTGTGACAAGTACGATAAAAAGTAAGCAACACTTCGACAAAAATATAACACGTCCGCAAAATTCAATAGGTATTTAACTAATAAAGTATTCAAAGTAATAATGAAAAACAAATATGCTCTATATTTTTTGTGTTCTTAACTCAAAATATTGTGTTATGTGTAAGGTGCATTTAGATCAAACGAACATAGAACATAGCTCGATAACGAATGATAATATTCTTGGTGTAAAAAGTAAATACGTTTAACAATATGAATTTTTTTTTTAATTTTTATTAGAATATTATTTTATTATTTCAATATTCTAATCTACTTTTATAGTATAGGAAAGTAATAATATTAAGCTTGTGAATAAATGAAGACTGATAGAATAATAATAAAAATATACATACTTTGAATATATACTATAGCAACATCTATCGTACGATGATAACAATGATATAAATACTAGTTTCAACGCAAGTCAGTCGGGGCATAGCAATGGCGCAGTTCGTCGAGCGGTATGAATACCTGGGCATAGTTGGTTTCCAAGGTCCGCGGTTCGCATCCCGCTTCTGCCGTTATTTTTGTGCTTGGATTGGCGCGTTGAAAAAAGAATTTTATGTATAGTATATGTATATTTAAGTAATAACGTTTAACAATGTTTATCTATCTATGTTTGCTGAAAGATTCATACGAATTCGCGTGTAAGCGCTGCATGTTTGACGTGCCAAATAAAATCGTTTATAATAAATGAACACATTGCTCGTGTTGTAGATTTATGTTTTTAAGAATACCTTAAGATACAAGCTACAAAAAAGCTTGTTCAAAATTGATTTGATCAAATCTAACTCCTAGACATGCCCCTGGTAGGGTTAAGCGACCCCTTAACACTATACAGTCCGATTACACAACATGTGTGTAATCGCCAGGCTGAACGTTAAAGGCAAAATGTGTGTGATCGTTCCACCAACGCTTAGTGTCCGACTATACACAGCTTGTGTTATGTGTTTTCAAACGTAAGTGGCCGATCACACAACATATGAGTTGTTTTTACTTTCGACCATAATTCAAAAATCTCAAACCTTTTCAGTGAGGGTTATATATTTAATTTTATTTGAACACATGACGATAAGAAAATTAAACGAGCATTTTTGTAAAAAAAAAAATAATGTGATATTAGACTTTATGTCGCCTCTTATAATTTTATTTTTAAATTGGGAAAACGTTGATCGTTTTTCTCAATCAATACTTCGATTGAATGCATTTAAATTTTATATGTTTGTTAGCAAAATAAGTATTTTCCAAAATATAAACTGCGTTTTTTAATTTTATTTTATATTCCAATGCAATATATTTTCGGTTAGAATTAGTTGACGATACACGCTGATGCTTTGTCCGATATTCCCGATGACGCCAAGGAGATCGAGCAATTCTTTACACAAACAGTTGGTGTAAGTTTAATCTCGCACCGCGCGGACTGGATAGTGCTAAGGGCAATATGAATCTCCAGGCTTCGGGAGCGTCGGGTTAATCATCTCTTTAAAAAAAGATGATTATTGAACACCTAAATATTTCTCTCTAGATTACAGCCGCAGTCAATCCAAGTTCGCGGACTCTTGCTTTGAAGGCTCCCGAGAACCATCTACGTTTCCATATCGACCTCCGCATTTACACGTGTTCTGGGACAAGGACAATCTGAGCTAGCTTAAAGAACTGTGATACTGCAATTTGCGGTGTGCATATGCTCCAAATGTGGAGCGAATATTGTGAAAAAATATACGATTTTACGCACAATCATACATTCTGTTGCAGATTTGTACAAGTCGCCAGGATAAGTAAAGGAAACACAATAATGTAATATAAAGGACGTATGGAATGACGAAAAAAAACGTTCCGGAATATTGTACTGTTGAAGGAGCCGGGAGGTTGCTGGAGCTGTCAAGCCGTGGACAATAAAACAATGCAGCATTTGCATACGGAGAGACCGCGGAGGAGCAGCAACAGGACCAATGCAGTGGAGAGGAACTAAAGAATGCAGCCGCGCTTAATATATTGCAACTTTAACCTAAAAACATTTTAATTTAAAAAAATCGTCATCATGTTAACATCCTCCTCTCTTTAAGAAGGTGTTATTCCGTCGCGTGAGGCAAGATTAGGAGTAGATTAGCAAAACAGAGACTTTTTCTAAAGCACATTGACATATATTTACGATAAAACTTGGTTTCCCGATCGATCGTAATACGGAGTTACTTTCGGTACCAATCAGAAAACCCCTTCATCATGCTGGTGTCAATGTGTTTAACAATGATCTCTTTTGCGTAAGAGTAACACTTGCAAAATAATACCGACATTCGGTAATGTAGATTTCAATTTCAGTTTATTTTTTCCTACAATAACATTACAAATTTAATGCGTTACTGAAGTACAAGTAGAATTAATAATGCTATAAAAAAAAGTATACACATATAGGTACTTATGATTAAGTACTAAGAAAAACAGAGCAATAAATACAAGCAACAGAAGGTCCCAATGCTCATCAAACAGATGACTCTAACAAATTATTATTCCGAAGAAATTCGTTGAGTTCGTACCTGAATTGTGTGTAATTTATATCAACATCCGAGGCGATTTGGGTGAACAGTCTGATCCCTCTCCCAAGAGGCATTGTCTCTTGCAGGTAAGTGTTACTTTTTGGGAGATCGAACAATCTGTGCCTATTTAAGATGATTTATCTGTGAATTATATGACGCTAGTCATTTTTTTATGTAAGCACTGGATGTGGAGTTTTGATCCGCCAACGTCATAGACCGCAGGCCAGCGCGTAGCATCCATTTTTAAGGGGACCAGCTGTGAATAGGTGGTATTCGTGGGATTCTTCAACCACTGAAATCCAATTCTCGGATACTATAGTTGCTGTATTTTGAAGTCCCTGGGTTACTTTTGGTGGCAACTCATTATGTTCCAGATATGAAACGCATATGGAAAGAAGTAAATAATTCAGCATCAGGATAAGGTGCTTTGAAATAAGTTAGTTATACAAGTGTGTTGAGGTTAATGAATTATTGATGAAGTTCAATTGAAACGTTGTTGTTGTCCACCCCTGACTGAATAGCGATGAATTTGAAAGAGTAACCGGGTACGCTGTGCTGGTGTCAGCCATTTGCATGGAGAGGAAACTGAAGTTGGGCCTAGCTCCTGGAGGAACGAGTACCTTCCTACATAATATAATCCCTCCAAGCTGCTGCAAGACCAGACACCAAAAACATACTAAAAGCCGCTTAATACCAACACTTCAAATTGAAATGCATCTCCAAATGAACATTATTTTTTAAATGTTTTCAGCATTCACTTTGAGATCCATTATAAATAATATTTATTAATTTACCTTGTTTTTACACGGATCACGTAAGAAATAGCCTCTGTTTAGGAGACGGCAGTTTCGACTTACTCGTAGCCTTCCAATCCATCACTGCTAAGAGACAACTTGTTGTCTGAGGAAGTTGGGTTGACGTAAGAGTGTCATTGTTTACCAAACGAATTGCTCTTGTTCTATACATCTCTATTTCTCCTTGTTTCAAATGCACTTCACATTTATAAAATACATCTACCATAGTATTCACTTTAAATTTATATACAATCATTAAATGAGTTTTAAATTAAAAATTTATAACTTTAGTCGTCCGTGGTAATCTGTTAAATTAGTGTCACGACCTATTGTCCGCAGACAATTCGTTCAACAACTCATCGGTAACGACGTAGTTGGACGTCTGGTCCACGAGACATTTGGCGCACGGGATAACTGGTGCACTGGCTGTCTCGATAACCTAACATAAGGATTTTTTCAGTTATCGTAGAGTCCCGAGATCCATAGGTCTCGTTAACCCTTTCATTACGCGGCTCGGTGGAATACAAATAATACTGTCATTTATAAAACTAGTATTTGAAGCATAAATGTACTTATCTGGTCTATTTTTATATGTCACATTGATTCTTGTATTTTTTAGCTATCAGACGATGCATAAAAAAACTATTCTAAGAAAGTAGCAAATCGATATATCAAGGTTACCGATGTCAACGGTAGGGGAATCTTACACGGCATATATCGGGTACCGATGAGAACAGTTCCACGAAATAACTTAATTTAGGTTAGGTTTGGTTAAGTTAGGTTAAGTTAGCGAGACAGTCCCGAGAATTTCGTGCACCAGATGTCCAGTGCGCCCCACGTCGTTATCGATGAATCGTTGAACGAATTGTCTGCGAACGAAATACAGCAGCACCGTTAAAATTGACTACGGAGAAACATCCGATGGAAAGGTTATCTAGACGCATCCAAGCACTTATCCGTTAACCCTTTGGCTGCTATAGAGGTTTTTCAAAATACACTGATTTCGTGCCACTGATGCGCTGGCGACTCGGAAAAACATCAAAACAACCATATATCGTCGTTGCAGCAGTCCATGGATTAATCGCATTGATAAAATCACAATAAAAACGATAATGTCCTCATAAATGCTAATTAGCAAAAGAAATCACGTTTTGTAATTGGTATTTACAACAAGCATTCATATTGCATTTAAAATTGCACATTATTACTTTTATTGCTTACGTTTTTACCGTCTCACCACTGAGACGTTTCCTTATATATTTTTTAATTAGGCGGTAATTTAGTGTTTCATTTTTACATGGGACGGATGTTTTATGTTTTTATTTTATGTTTTCAATTCCGCGCCGTGGGTTCAGAGATTCACGGTGTTTCGTGAATTATACAAACGTGAACGCTGGACTGTACTAGTCTTTGGCGGACCCTACTTTCAGAGTTGAGTAATCTTTAAATTAATTAAAATTCAATTGTTTTTCATTTTTTAGAATCCTTCTTCATAGTATCAATCCGGTGTGATTGATTTGCAGTAACGAAATCTTGCATCGCGATCTCCAATCTTCACGATCATTTTTTGGAATGTATTTAAATATTTCCCCATTTATCTTTGTATGGTAAACCTGCAAACATAATCATTAATTCCGCAACTTATTTTTTCATTTATTTACCTTGTTTTTACATGGATCACATAAGATAAGGTCTCTGTTTAGGAGAATGCAGTTTCGACTAACTCGTAGCAACCCTATCTGTCTTCCTCTCCTCCCTCAAAGATCACAATGATATACACTTATTATATAAACTATTTTTATTTATTATGAAACAATCACTAAGGTGATAATATATAAATACATATGTTCAAGGCAAGGAGAAGGCCAAATGGAAGGAGCTTATAACATAAAGATACAGGTTAAGAGATGTATAAAGATCACAATTATATATACCTTATTATTTAATAAATTGGGAAGGAGCTTATTTATCTGCTAAGTTCATGTAAGCGTTGCATAACGCCAATACGGCTACTGTATGAGAGATACTTAATTACTTTAAGGAAAATTGGCGATTAACAATTAACTTGATTGATTTTAATTCGCCAATCATTACTGTAACAAAGTCATGCAGATTGGTTTAATCTTTATTAAATACGCCTCGTGTTTTCATTTACCGAATGTTGCATGCCACATAATCAGCCGCTAAACGTTCCACCGGTTAAATTATACGCAGAAATTCGCGACATCAATTTTGATTTACTCCCCATACAATGTACGCGAGGACATAAATTTTCCTTCGAGGATTGCATAAAGCCTTTAATACTTTCAATAGGACCATAAAAATGTCCCGCGCTTTGGCGTCGCGGTCTAGTGGCTGTTTCACTTTATATGGTTCCGCGCCCGGCCGTAGGACGCGGGTTCGAGTCCGGACACGGCCATAAAAAATGCACCACGGCAAAGGGTTTTAAATGTATGTCGCGGCGGTAAGTTGTTATTTTCGCCCATACAAATCCTCGATATGGGCAGCGGGGGAATTAAGGTTTAGCTCTCGCCGAGTTGAAATAAAACCGATTTAAAAATAGGTTCGGAAATAAATCTTCTCGAACAGGAATTCGGCTTTGCTTTAAAGCGGACTAACCTCCCGTGTGGGACCGAATGAGGGAATAAGTTATGGAGGAAAGATGCAGAAATAAAATGTAGAAAACTATTTTAAAAAATGTGATGCATACTTTTATCTGCAACCCTGTTAAACACCCAGTCTTCTTAAATACCTTTTCTACCATATCTAATCCCTATCTGTAACACATTGTCGTCACAAATTGCCGCAATAAATTTGTCAACAGTCATGTTTCTTACATCGTCCGGTCAAGCACAGTGAACCTTACGATAACGAACGCTTTTTTGTTTTATTTTTTTATTTCTTAATTTATTCAAAGCTTATATACGCTTTTTTAATAGGTCTATGGCACACAATTTGATATAAAAATAAGGGAGGTTAAGAGTCATTAATAAACAAGTCTATTCCATGACGGCCTCGTTAACCGCGCGTGTTATCCCGATGATAGCGTTGATGTAGTTTAACAGCATAGGACCCTCAGAACCAAGCAGCAGTTCAGTAAAGTCCTCCCAAGATATTTTAGAGAGAGCGAAACACAGAACACGTCTTCCGTTCTCTAGATGCACTCCACCGGAGTATGTCACATAGTCAATTGACAGGATCACATGGACAGGCGACATAAGAAGAGGGACAGAACCTTTTGAGTAACTCTCGACATGACGGACATTTCTATAAGATGGGCTTGGATGAACCTTGAAAGCTTAAAGGTATCTTTCTATCTTTCTATCCTAGGGCGTTATACCCTGAGTTGATGGCCTTGTTGTCTATTTGGTGGGCTTGGATGGCCCTAGAAACCTTGAAGGTATCTATCTATCTTTTTATCCTAGGGCGTTGTGCCCCGAGGTGATGGCCTTGTCGCTTGGTGGACCTTGGCAGCCAGGATCGCACCTCCCGCGTGGGATCGCCGCCCTCCAGATCGCCAAATAAGGCGGGCGGGATTTAAAACGTGCCGGCCAAATGCCAGCGCTTGAGAAATCGCAAGTGGGATCCAAGGAGACGAGGAGTATCAACCAGCTACTCAGGACTACACAACCTTGTTACAGCCTATTGCGAGTTCTTCCTAGAGCGTATTTGCATAAAACTAACAACCGTTTTTGCATATATGCGTGAAATTCGTTTGAAACTTGAATTCATTAACAATTTACGTATTTATGTGTACGTCTTATAGCGCATTCCCGTAATACTGCGAAAATTTGCACGTTAACAACAAAAACATCAAAAGAATTGTATATGAACATTTGCATTCCTGGGTTAACCTAACGGCATCAGCTAAATGGCATCTTCTTTAAGGTATATAACATACTGCATGTTATATCGTTTACATAGTTTTAAGCATTTTATTAATATGTATTTCGGTTTAACTGCTGACTCCTAACTGATGTCTGCCATTTTGCAGAATCCATTTCGCAACCTTACCATTTCCTTACCCATTCCCACGTATTTCGTGGTTAGCAACGTATTACCAAAGAAGGCAATTCGAGACTCGCTGCAGTATACTAACTTTGCAGCCTTAGACTGAGGTATATTTGACATCTAACTGATGCACCTAGAATCACGAGATGGATCCATGGCCTGAGCCGAATACTTAAGTTTGTCAATCTTTATCTTATAATTAAATATATGTCAATGTGCTTCGGAAAAACTCTGTGCGTTGTTCATCTGCTCATCGTACGTTCATCATAAGTGTCCTGATAACTATCCCGGCGACGTGAGGTCCTTTTTCTTTCCTCGAGAGAGAGGAGGATGTCAGCATATTTAAATCTCTCGCATTGTATTTTGCTCTCTTAATATTATTGATGGTTTCGAGCACATTGATTGCAGTTGCTGACCGCTGCACACGGGGAGTTATCACGACCGACTCTCGCCGTAGAATTCGACGAAACTGGTTCAACCGAATTCGTTCTCCTTATTTGCATTCGGCCGATGCATACTCCATGGCTCCATGCTCCGCTCCTCCTGCTGCCTCAGCAAACAAAGGACGGCCGGTGACAAAGAGATCAATGACGGCAGGGCAAGCAGCACACCGACAGTAAGTTGATCAGTTTTTAAACGGTCAGTAAATAAAGCTCCACCAGCTCTGCCACTAAAGAATGTGGCCTGCTTTGTACAATACAAAAATTGCATTTTGTATTGCTTAAATCTATACATTAATCGGAAGAGGCTAATTAGGCGAATTTGAGAAAATAAACAGCCTAATAAAATAAGCAAATTTTCCGACGGGTATAGCTCAATGGTCAAAGCGTTTGCTTTGCAAGCCAAAGGTTGCGAGTTCGATCCCCGACGGAGATTAAAAAAAAATGATTTTTCATAAATTTCTGAGATCTAAAATACCCATGGTTGGTGTGAATTTGATCCCTCACCCGTAAAATTTCAGTCATAGACTAATTAAAAATTGGTGGTAGACGAAAGTCGTCCCGTGAAGACCACCCAATCATAGTAAATTCCTGTAATAATAAGGATGATGCGTGAATCTCGGGCTGTAGTCTATGACGTTGGCGGATCAACACTCCACATGCAGCGCTTAGCCATATGCAATATGGTAAGAGTCATAGAATTCCACAGATGAGACTTCAGAATTACTATCACCATTTGTCGGTATTCTCATGTATGAGTTTACATATAAAAAAAAAATTAAAGCGTTGATATACTTTTTCTATTTTAATATGTGTTTTCTCCATTCCTTGTGTTACCTGTTATTAGTTTTTTTATCGATAGTTCTTGGTGAAATTCCATAATATCAATGAAGTGAATGAAAGAATTATAGCATGATGAATTATTTCACAATATTATTTCGACGGAATTTTATCACGTTTCGGCTTCATCGAGAAGCTTTGGAAAAGGCGTTCCTAAAATTGCAGACAATAACACTAAACAAACTACTGACATAACAACGCATTATTTCTTCAACAATAAATTAATAGGTGTACCGGAAAAGAATTTCGTTTTTTTTGTTATCTCTTTTGAGTGGTCAGTTGTGCTTCGGCAGTCTAACTTTTACAACGTGTTCTGCGTCGCTTCTCTGACTACGTATACTTAGAGTGTACTAGGACTTTTAAACAAAAAAAAATTACAACCCTATATATAATGGAGAGCTTTGTACCGAATGAGGAATTTAGTCGAAATATTATGCTTCATCATTTCATGAAGAAAGAAAGTGCAACATTTGCTACAAATTTGTGATTTACTGGGAGATAATTTTTATATCAATTTAATATTTATAATACAGTCGATTCCGCTTAATTGGGACACCGTTTAATTAGGACACCCGCTTATTTGGGAAAAATCTCAAAGAACAGAAACCAAACCGAGAAACCAAAATATATAGGCTTAATTGGGACAACATTCCGCTTAATTGGGACAGAAAATTTTAAGCAATGAAGAAAATCAGGATATGTTGCAAGTTCCTATTATTAACTATAAAGAATTTTCAAGAATAGATAACAATTTACCATGTTACGATGATAATGAAGACTGTGAGGATTCAATTGTAGTGTTATTTTATGCAGGAAGGAAATGAAGGGAGCTTTACATCCGCACTGATTATCTGTGCTGATTTTATAGAAGTGAAATGTTACAAAAGCAAAAGACAGACTACACTTGACTCATTTTTGCATTGAATTAAATTGTATGTACCTACCCATTTATTATTTTAATCAGAATTTTTTTTTCTTCTTCAAAGTTTATATTACATATTTGTAGTTTATATGATAATTTATATTAGCTGTATGTAATTTACAGTTCCCAAGAGTTTATAAAATAAAATTATTGAAAATTTGTATGTGTGTATTACTGGTTAATGGCCTTAGTTGCCAAAACCAAATAAATGAATTCTAAAAAAAATGAAATTCTTAATTGGGAAAGCCGCTTAATTGGGACCAAATGCCCAAGTCCGATGTGTCCCAATTAAGCGGAATCGACTGTATATATATATATATAATTGATAATAATTTATTACACATATTTAAATTGAGTATCAATTGAGATACATTGCAGGCAGTGTTTAGTGGAACACCTAAAATAAGCGCTGCACTGAGCACTAGTTAAGAACCAAAGTATTAAATACGCTTTTAATTTGCCAGTGCGATGAGAATGGCTCTGCCGCGTTAATCGCGGCTTTAATAAATACGAAAACAAAAAGGTAAAATGGCGACCCGTTTGACCAATTAAGGTTTTTTATTCTCCGCTCGTCGGGGACATTTTTTTGCTTTTGTCGTCCCTCCTCCTGATGGAGGAGGCGCCGGGGTATTTATAGCTGCTTAAGGAGATCGCCATTGTTTTAATATCACTTTGCATGGCTATTTAAATGAGATATAGATATAATCGCCATTGCAGGACAATCCGGTACACTTAATTACTGAACGTCTGCAACCATTGAGTCTCTTCATCCAATGGTACGAGTCGTAATAATCAATTTAATTTCATTGAGTCTGTGGGATATTTTATAACGATTGATTTATCAATTTTGACCATTTTTTTGTTTGAACTTAGAGAAACAAAATTCAATAAAGTTAAGGTTATTTAAATTTGTGGCTTTTAGGTTTAGCCGTGTGTGGCGAATTAGTAATTTTCAATATTTCGACCGCCTATCAGGGATCTTCTTCAGGTTTGATTTAGACCCCTGCAATGGCAGTCGAAATATTGGAAATTGGTAATTCGCCACACACGGCTAAACCTAAAAGCCACAATATCAAATCTGGCCGTGAAAAAAGTTATATAAAATGATAGATTTTGTATACATATCGTATATGAACCTAACATCGTATCTTTTAGAAAAAATGTATGATCCAACAGTGGATCAGTACTTTACTGAATATATCGAAGGATCTGGTAAATTGCAATGTTGTGATCATTTACGAAAAACATTTATCATTTAGTGGAGCTAAATCAAAAAGCCACTGGACTATGCCACCCGGCATTAAAAAGGTTAAAGCGTTTGTTTCTCACTCAGATGCCGTCGGTTCGCATCCCGACCAAGCTTGATTTTCTTAAATCGATTTAAATAAATCTAAACATGTCCCTAATAGGGTATAACCACCCCATAAGGACAAAATAAAAATTATCTAGGCCTCGGAAGCGTCGGACTGATCATCCGATCTTCTTAAAAACCCTGATCATTGAACACCCAAATATTTCTCTGGTTCTACAGCCGCTGTTTATGCAAGTTTACGAACTCTTGCACTGGAGGCTCATAGGAACCATCTATGTTCTTTATGTGGACCTCCAGGTATACACAATCTGAGCTTACAGAACTATACAACGGAAATTCGCGGTGTCCACATGCTCCAAAATATGGAGCGAATATGGTAAAAAAAATAGTCAAAAATGATATCAATATGATGGTAAAAAAACAAGCCAATTATAATTGTTAATGAAGCTTTTTTATGTAATCGCATGCAGGAGAGCACAGCCGGTCAAGACCAGTGCACTCTACGACGCTCAGCCAGGGAGGCTGGACGCTGCATGCAGGAAACGTGTGTTGTATTCGTGTTTGTGTGTGAGTTGGGGAGATTTGCAAGTGTATATTTATCAATTGAAAAGTATTATTCAAAATGGTTCTACTGTCTACTGAACACTGAAATTGATATTATCGTGACATTTGTTTCTTATAAAAAAGGGATGCGAAATCGATGCTAAAATTCAAGCTTTTTAATTCTTCAAATTGCCAAAAAACTTGAAAAAAATAGAAGATGTCAAAAATATGGGGCTTTACCAAATAATCAATGTTTCGGATACAAAACACGAATGTAAAAAAAAAGTAAAACGCAAGCATTGATTGGATTGGCGAGCATTCTTCGCGTCATTTGCGGATCAATCCTCTCCCCAGCGGCGGATCGAAGGCATGCATCACCAGATTGCATCTCGTCGATGAGAATTAAAACAATACCCGCTTCTCCCAATGAGAGCGAGCTAATTATTGCTCTGTCATGTGATAAACCGTCCGATGGCCGAAGAATGGCCGAACTTCGTCTCGTTATTTGCGAGGGCCTCGGCCGGATTTGTGGTCCTCGGCGGTCCGGGACGACGGGCGAGATCCTATCTGCCGAATGCCGCTCAGCGGCCGCATAAATAACTCTTCGTTACGTCTGCAGCAGCAGCAGCAAAATCCGGGAGATCGCTTACAGAAGACCGCAGCGAAAAATATAGACCAACAAGAGCACATAAATACGCACGATGCCGGGCGAGATTCTATCGTTTCGTCTATGGAAATGCTTCATGCAGTTTCTTTGACGTCACTCATTTCTGCGAGTATATAAATTTGACCATTGAGCTATACCCGCCGGTAGGATGATAGAATATATGATAGAGTGCCGCTGATTATGATACGAGTACATATTCATATTCGAGGATACTAGGAAACATAACGTATTTGGGTTAAGGTGAAGGATTTTTTATTATTACCCTTTATTATTGCATTTGTGATGTGCAACCACCAAGGCTGGCAGCAATAGATGTGATGACTGAGTAAACATGACGTGGCACCAATGGCCTAGAACTCGCTGCTAGAAGGCATACGATAACTTAAAGCGGAGTCATCCTTCAGAAGCAGACTCAAGACCCACCTTTCTACTCAGAGAGGCAAAGAAGCGCTTTTGGAATGACCATTCGGTTATTAAAAAGCGCTATACAAATTCTGATATAATAATAATAAAGATTAATAATTAAATATAAATAGGGATGTGAACCGTGGAACCGACTCACGTTGAAACTAGTATTCATGTCATTGTTATCATCGTATGATAGATGTCGCTATAGTATATATTCAAAGTATGTATATTTATTTTTTATTATTCAATCAGTCTTCATTTATTCACAAGCTTAATATTATTACTTTCCGACAGTCTATTTATTTTAGTAAGTACCACTCGGGTCTCGAACCAAACTATAGACTGAATGGATGAGAAACGACTACTTATAGTTCCGACTTGGACTTTATAACCAATCATTTACCTGTGTTACTGATTAATAATTTTACCTTCTTGATATTGTCTCAAGGAGACATTATTATATGGATTTAAAAAAAAATGGAAAAAAAAAAAAAAATATACAGACATACTTTGAATATATACTATAGCGACATCTATCATACGATGATAACAATGACATGAATACTAGTTTCAACGTGAGTCGGTCCAGGCACAGTAATAGCCCAGTCGGCTGAGCGGTATGAATACCTGGGCATAGTTGGTTTCCAAGGTCCGCGGTTCGCATCCCGCTTCTGCCGTTATTTTTGTGTTTGAATTGACGCGTTGAAAGAAGAATTTTATGTATAGTATATGTATATTTAATTATTAATAATATTATAATATAGTAAAATGATCTATAAAAGTAGATTAGAATATTGAAATAATAAAATAATATTCTAATAAAAATTAAAAAAATCCATATAATAATAAAGATACTTCATTGGAAACTTGTAAATCGATCTTTTTCGTAGTATCAATCCGGTGGATTGGTATGCAGCAAAAAAATCTTGCATCTCGATTTCCACTCTTTCCGGTCCTTTGAAATCCTCTTTAGTTCAGCATAAGAGCTACAACTCATGTCCTCGAACACTTGCTTCAAATATTCCCGTCAAGGGCGCCCTCTACAGTTTCTACCCTCAACCATCTCCTCCACAATGTCGCGAAGAAGACCATCTTGGCGCATGATGTAACAGATCCATCGGGCTCGCCTCTCTGAGATGGTTCTTATCAGGTGCCTATCTTCCTTGATTATCCTGAGAACCTCATTGTACGTGACGTGGTCTCTCCAGTAAATTCCGAGAATTCTTCTGTATGACCACATCTCAAAGGCTTCTAGTCTTTTTTTATCACTTTCAGATAGGCACCATGTCTCACAGCCGTACATCAAGATGCTCCAAACGAATGTTTTGGCTTTGTTGCAAACACGTGGCTTGCGGAGCCTTAAATTAATATTCTTTGACTCAAGAATTTTGGTTTTTTTATTGAAAGCTAGCCTTGCTTGATGTATGCGAAACTTGCAAATCGATATGGGGGGCTATAGGTTCCAAGTAGCTAGGGTGGCGTTGCAATTGAATATATTATTTTATAGAGACTATAAAAAGAAACTAAAATACTGCGAGGCCTTGCTGTTTAATGGCTGACTTTTAATGAATGCCACAACTTATTTTTTTCGTTTTTTAAAACATATCGAAAGGGCATTCCAAATGACCATGCGGCATCCAGTACAGTGTTAATTAAATCAATATAATGACTGCCGAGAAGAATGGCGCAGTGGTAGAGCTCTCCACTGGCATTTTTTTTTATGTAAACACATACAGGAGAAGCTAACTACAGATAGTGATAATCATTCTGAATATTAAGTTAATTTTAATTTAAAAAATAATAAATTAAAAATATTTAGTTTTGATTCACATTTATTTTAAATTATTACATGTTTCGGCCTCCCTGGAGACCATCATTAATAATGTCTCCAGGGAGGCTGAAACGTGTAACCATTTAAAATAAATGTGAATCAAAACTAAATATTTTTAATTTATTAATTTCTGAATTAAAATTAATTTAAAATTATAATTATGCAGTTTCACCAAGTATTGTCAGTTGATATCCTTAAATCATTCTGAAGTTTCATCTGTGGTTTCTGTGACGCTTACCATTCTATATATGAATAAACGACACATGTGAAGTGTTGATCTACCAACGTCGGTTCCGTCGCATTTCGTTCACAGACAATTCGTTCGGTCGCTCATCGGTAACGACATGGGGCGCATTGGACG
The DNA here is from genome assembly GCA_022606575.1 of Glossosoma conforme. NCBI lineage: Eukaryota > Metazoa > Arthropoda > Insecta > Trichoptera > Glossosomatidae > Glossosoma > Glossosoma conforme. Next base: position 1,687,029 of record JAGTXR010000046.1, read on the forward strand.
TCTGGTGCACGGGACCATTGTCGCACGGGATAACTGGTGCACTGGATGTTTCGATAACCTAAACTAACCTAACTTATTTCGTTAACGCGACATATAGATCTCTGGACTCCACGATCACTGGAAAAATCCTTAAGTAAGGTTATTAAAATATCTCGGGTATACACATACGATGCACTCGTTAACGAAATAACTTAGGTTAGGTTAGCGAGACAGCCATTGCACAAGTTGTCCCGGGCGTTTTAAATTTTAAATTTTCCGTGCGCCAGACGTCCATTGCGCCCCATGTCGTTACCGATGAGTCTGAACGATAGGTCGTGACACCGCCAACGTCATAGAGAGTGTCACTATTGTGCGACTGTGGAGACCTGCAGACCGCCTCACACGTAAGATCCTGCCACATGTGCCCAACAAGCTGCACATCCCAGGACCTAATGCTGGGGAACACACGGGCTATCGATGTTGCCAGATACTGGGAAAAAATAATTTGACGCCGCTGACACGAAGAAGAAGATTATTATTACAGAAATTCACTATGAATGGGTGGTCTTCACGGGACGACTTTCGCCTACCGCGTATTTTTAATTAATAGGCTATGATCGGCATTTTAAAGGTGGAGGATCAAGGACCACTAAGGTATGCCCGCCATCTGAGGTTAGCAGTAAGAGGTTCTTAAAAAAAAAAAAAACTTATATTTTAACCCTTTCATTACTGCTCGGTGGAATACAAATTATACTATCAATTATAAAACTAGTATTTGAAGCATAAATGTACTTATCTGGTAGTTTGAGAACTCGGTTTAGTGATAATCATGAAGTGCCGGACCTGGAAATCCCTGAACAATTTAAGAACCGGAGTTGGTAGAACAAAGGACAACCTCGAGCGGTGAGGAATGGTTCGGAAGGGAGCATCACTGTTGTGCGACTGTGGAGACCTGCAGACCGCCTCACACCTAAGATCCTGCTCCATGTGCACAACAAGCTGCACATTTGATCAATGATCGGCAACACACGGGCTAACAATGTTGCCAGATACTGGGCAAAAATAACTTGACGTCGCTGACACGAAGAAGAAAAAGAACACTGTTCCATCTTAACGCTTCCTAATTTTTTCTATGCGTTCACTACCCCCCTCTGAAAGTCTCAAACACCCACAAGGAGGTGTATCGCTCCCCGTTGAGAACCTATGCACTAAATAGATTATTTCTTCAGTTGTAGCGGTTTCCAGAATTTTTTTCCTTTATGCTAGGGATAAAGGTACCACGTTATACAATATAAGAGTAAGCTACAGAAAGTTACGCTTCCCTCCCCATACTAGAACTAATGATCACCACAAATTGCCGTTGTTCAATGCTATAATTTGCCATTTTCAATGCTTTATCCAAGACCTGTGCCCAAACGTCCATAAAGAAGCATGTATGGTTCCAGATGACGTCCAAAGCAGAGCCCGAGGATTTGATAGACTGCAGTTGTAGTATGTAAGCCATATTTTGGGTGATTTGTTTCACATATTTCTTTGAAGAGCGGCTCAATCGAAAATGTACACTATAAAAGCACTGTTACACGAAAAACTGCTATCAATGTTATATTCGTATGTATAATATATATGGAAATGTACGCTCTGTGGTCCATTTTCTTATCTTTTGAGCCTTCGTGTGTGTTAATCTGGTTATGATGGTGCCAATTTGGAGTGTCAGCCTTACAAATGAGTGTCGTGACAGAGGGCCATCAGCAGATGTTGAGGCGGCGGAGGTAGCTTAAGACTGCGGAGGGTCCAGCGCCGGAGACAGGATACCGGGAATACATCACCCGATCAAAAGAGACAAGAGACGACGGGATTGAAATATCTCCAGACGTTTTTAATGAAGGCGTTAGTGTATTTTACATTGCCAATTTGATATATGTTGACATCAGTATGATATAGTCCTTGCTGACTGGTACCGAAAACCTCGATATACATTCTTTCGTCTCTTTTTTGTTCGCTCGTCGGACATGTATGTGTTGCCATATTGGTTTTTTGCAAGTCCAATCACGGGTGTGTCAGTAGTATTGACTGGACACCGCGGCGCCCGATGTTCAGTCAGTTGTGTTGCCGACCGCGAAAAGGTCGTATTGTTGTTGGCCCGGCCTGAATGCTGTGACTAGGGCCGGGCCAGAAGTTTGTAAAGTTATCGAAATATATATGTCAATGTGCTTCAGAAAAAGTCTTTGTGTGGTTAATCTGCTCCTTATCCTGCCACCACGCAATTCTATAACGAACTTAGAGAGGAGGATGTCAATTTATATTATTTTCTTTAATATCGTGTACTGTAGCGAATGAAATATAGGTTGTCGGGAATCATATATAAGAGAACTAGAAATGGACAGTGGCAGTTGACAGACCTTCGAGTATGTGCTATACACGTTGGACGATGATCGGTGACACGTTTACCTAATTAATTTTGGATAATAACATTTAAAAAAGTGTTTTTTTATTACCTTAGTTTTAATGAACATGATCCGATTCTTAGGGCGGCTTCCAGGACTGTGACAGCAGCGTGGTAGTGTCCAGCTCCTAACAACTCTTGTCCCACAACCTGTATAACAAATAAAGATATGCACATTTAGAAGGGATTTCATCTAAAAAGTTTATCGTAAATATATATGTCAATGTGCTTCAGAAAGAGACTGTGTGTTATTAATCTGCTCCCCATCCTGCCACCACGCGACGGAGTAGCACCTTTTAAAGAGAGGAGGATGTTAGTATCAATAGCATAATACGTGTATATATCTCAACTCAGTGTGCGGAAGCAATTGGTAATAGGCCGGGAGCTGAGTAAATAATTGAATAATGGTTAGTTCCAAAAGTTAGCGGTTCAAAATCCAGCATCAGCAGTTTCTTTTTCTCCGATAGTGCTGAGAAAAATGAAATGTCATAGCGATGATATTCGCAATATACCTGTATGTGTACGAATGTATCGATTTCTTAAAAAAAAAGTTTTAGATCTTTAATTACCTATAAAGTATAAGAATATTCTAAAAAATCAATTTTTTAAGACATAACTAATTATAATGTTTAAATTAATTTTAATTACAAAATTAATAAATTAAAAATATTAAGTTTTAATTCACAATTTATTTTAAATGATTACATGTTTCGGCCTTCCTGAAGACCATCTTCAATAATGATAGAAATGAAGAATGAAAGAATGATGAAAACTTCTTCTTCGTAGTATCAATCCGGTGGATTGGTTTGCAGCAACAGAATCTTGCATCTCGATCTCCATTCCTCTCGGTCCTCCGCAACCCTTTTCAGCTCAGCATAAGCACTACAATTCATGTCCTCGAATACTTGCTGCAAATACTCCCGTCTAGGGCGCCCTCTACAGTTTCTACCCTCAACCATCCCCTCCACAATATCGTGAAGAAGACCATCGTGGCGCATGATGTGACCAATCCATCGGGTTCGCCTCTCTGAGATGGTTCTTATTAGTTGCCTATCTTCCTTGATTATTCTGAGAACCTCATTGTTCGTGACGTGGTCTCTCCAGGAAATTCCGAGAATTCTTCTGTACGACCACATCTCAAAGGCCTCTAGTCTTTTTTTATCACTTTCAGATAAGCACCATGTCTCACAGCCGTACATTAAGATGCTCCAAACAAGTGTTTTGGCAAGTTGCTTGCGAAAACAAATTAAAAAAATTGATGAAAACTAAATATTTTTAATTTATTAATTTTATAATTAAAATTATTTCAACATTATAATTATGCAGTTTCACCAAGCATTGTCAGTTGACAACCTAAATGCATAACTAATTGATAAATTAACAAAAAAGTATTCTCAACAACGTATTACAGTACCAGTACAAACATTGACGTTTCTATGAGCGATATTGAAAATATAAACCTCATACTATTGCTTAATATGTTAATCAATTTGGAATGAAAGCTGGTGTGTGGTACATACCGAGATCAGGACGAAGGGACTTCGGTCCAGTTTCATGGCCTGCAGCTGAAGGAACGTTGGATGCAGAGCAGGTCTCAGAGGAGACTTCAGCGAGGCTTCCACCAGCGCGGCCAGCAGCTGCCTGGAGCCGGCGTTCTGCGCCAGGCCAGAGCTGAACGCTGCCAGGGCCTCTCCGTGGCGACCCAAGCATTGTAACGCCACTCCTGCAACAACAAAACAATATCAGTGTGCTCCAAATTAATTACAGAGGACCTGGAAATCCCTGAACAGATTAAGAACCGGAGTTGGTAGAACAAAGGACAACCTCGAGCGGTGGAGAATGCTTCGGCAGGGAGAGACACTATTGTGCGACTGTGGAGACCTGCAGACCGCCTCACACCTAAGATGCTGCTCCATGTGCCCAACAAGCTGCACATCTCAGGACCTAATGCTGGGCAACACACGAGCTAACAATGTTGCCAGAAATTGAGAAAAAATAATTAGACGTCGCCGACACGAAGAAGAAGACAGAGAAGAGATACATTGTGACATCAGCATGATGTAGCCCTTGCTGACTGGTACCGAAAGCCTCGATATACAATCTTTCGTCTCTTATTTCTGTTCGTTTTTCATACATTTATGTGTCCGCCATTTGGGACTAGTTATATAGACCGCCGCTAGTAGCGCTGGGCGAGAGCCATCACGAGCGCGTCAGTCATGCCCCGCCCGTTGGCGAGAGCGTATTGTATTGTGGTTCGGCCTATGCTGCGACTAGGTCGAGCCAGAAGTTTGTCAATTTTTAACCTAAATAATATCAATGCGCTTCTGAAAAAGTCTTTGTTTTGCTGATATGCTCCTCATCATAGCAATTATTATTCGTCGCTCGACACTCAAACCGGGCGGACGTGTCTAGTCATCCTACCTACAGGATGGCGAACTGTTGCGATTGTGATATCGCGCAAATAAATCGTCGCTTAGACGATCACCGTTTGCTGCTGGAGAGGCTCTTAAAGGCTGTTGGATGCGGGATGGATGATGCTCTGACATCCGTTGGTGTGGACCCTCCACCCAACCCGACAAGTCTGCCGACTTCCCGCAGAAGGCGCTTACCTCGAGCGTGCAAATCAATTCCGGCTACCTACGCTGAAGCTGTCAACATTCCTGTGTCGATGTCGCTTAACTGTGACAGCAGAGACTCCGAACCTGCCGTCAAAGAATCCGCTTCGATTGAGGCCACCGAAGAGGACTCCTCGGAAGATACTATCGAAGGAGCCCCTGCTGTTTCGAGCAAGGCTCCCAAGGACTCCCGTTCTCAGCCGGGACGAATCATCGTTCGAGGAACTGGAGGACCTGAGTGCTTTCTCCGTGGATGTCCTCTCCCTCCCCCGAGCAATCTTTCCGGAGAAGTTCAACGTCAAAAGTTGAGTCGCGCCTCTCCGCATGGGGAAAGGCAACAACATTCAGCACGTCTGATGATCCGTGGTTCTGCAGCTCCTTCAAAAAACGTTACTGGAGTGAAGATGGCGTATCTTCACGCCAAGGGCCTTCACCCACATACATCGGCTGAGGACTTGCAGAGCTTCTTGGCAGCGACCGCTGCATTCAATCCTTCTTGGATGAACATCAGGAGGATTGTCAGCAGGCGGACGCTGTCAACTTCTTTCAAAGTCGGGGTCATCGCGACTTCGCTGGAGTCTCTCATGGAGCCTGAAGTGTGGCCTGAAAGGACCATCGTTCAACCCTGGATACGCATAAGACGAAAGAATCGCAGTGAACAGTGGTTGAAACCAACTTGAGTGAAGATATTGACATATTTAGTGTTATATTGCTTTAAATTCAGTACTGGTGTTTATGGAGGCGAAATGTTACACGTTTTATTTTGTGACAATAATACCTTGTTATTTGTGAGTCAATCATGATATACTTATGACAGGGTTTTTGTTGTTACAAGTCAAACTGTTTATCTTGAGTCTCCTGACGCTAGTTCTGAGTGTGAGGTCAGTGATACTAAATGTGTCAATAAATTTACATCAGCACATTTATGTTACCTATTGTATTTTTATTTTATATTATTGTATTTATATTATTGTACTTCAGAAATGCATTGAATTGATAAAATTTGTAATGTTTCTGCAAGGAAAAAAATAAATAAATTGAATAAATTGAATTGAATTGAATTATAAAAATATATTTATTGTTTACATTAAGAAAATTCGAAGAACTGGGGATATAATTTATTCATTTCGATGAGGCACCAAATGTTTCTACAAGACATTGTGGATATACAGTAAAATTGTTAACTAACCTTGTCTATAGTATGCTTTAGGCCACGTCGGACAAATTTCTCTGGCTCTGATGGCATCTTGGAGAGCTGCCGCAAACTGCCCCTGCTTGAGACGAGCTGCAGATCTGAGGAATGTAACAAGAAGACAGGAATGGCTGAGAAATTCCGTTTTCAAAAACCCATCGCGTGACAATGTCGGTTTACATGATAAACAAATATGGCGAGCGCTTGGGGTTACGAAATCTTGAGGACGCTCTTAATTTAGAGTACCTAATGCCCTTCATACTACGAGGGTTATCCGTAAAATAAGGTTTCCATGGCGCTTTCGGTGACTGTCAGCAAAACCTCTATTGATAAGATTTTGACGGAAGGAGGGTGTGCTTGCATCAGGATAACGCTCGACCGCCCACCGCTAACGCCACCAGCGAGTTCATCGCAAGATTTGAATGGGGTATTGTCAAACACCCACCCTACACTTAGCCCAAAGTGATTACCATCTCTTCCCTGACATGAAGAAACACCTGGGTGGAACGCATTTCGGCGATAGAGAAGAGCTGGAAGAAGCGGATCGAGGCGACCCCACAAACTATCGCCTAATCACGAACATTTCACTTCATGGAAAATGTGCTGAAAAATATAACGTGTTTTATCGAATAACTTGTAAAATATAACAGAAATAATCAATCAATGATCACAAAATATTTTGTGTTTTTTTCACGTTTTCTTTCTGATTTGATAACTACGGTCTCGTACATGCTTCTTGGGCGTCATAAATTCGTAATCTGACACTGATAGTAGCATGCTTACCTGTTGCTGTAGAGTATGTGGTTGGCAGGATCCAGCGTCAGGGCATCAGAATATAGAGCTACAGCCGTGGCGTAGTCCCCAGCTTGGCAGGCTGCGTTGGAAAGTCGCACTTTCTCCACGAAGAGTGCCCGGGAAGCCGCTGGCAACTCAGAAGTTCCCTCTGGCTCCACCTGGAGAAAAAAAGAGATAATAACACGTTTAATTAGTTATTTTGTAGAGAAGATTATCCGAAAAAAACGTTCTTTTCGTGCTCCCCAATCGGACCGTAGCCGGGAAAATACGCATGAACTTGGACGATGTGGATTGTTGCAACAGGGAGAATTATACACCAATGATACAGCCTTAAGTTATATTATTAAAACACTTACACAATTTAATGATTATGCTTGATGATACTGTGCAAATGTAATTAGCACGTTAAAGGGATCAAACTGTTCAACCAAATCGCCTCGGATGCTGATATATTTCATGTAAGGGAGGCCCAATTCAGGCATGAACTCCACGAGTTTCTTCGGAGGAATGATTTGTTGGCGTCGTCTGTTTGATGAGCATTGGGACCTTCTGTTGCTTGTCTTTATTGCTTTGTTTTTAGTACTTAATCATAAGGACCTATATTTGTATATTAATATTGATTGTACGAGTACTTCGGTAACGATAAGTTTTTATTTTTTATTTGTAATGTTCTGTAGTGAAAAAAATAAAATCATTTGAAATTAAAATATTTAGTGTATTTAACCTTATTTATTATGACAGAACGGATTTAATTTCAAGATGCAGAAATTCTTGTCGTGAGATAAAGCCCTTCTAATTAAAAACAACGCAATTTAATTCTATCTGCTATATTTTATTTTTCATCGGAGGGCATAGTCCATTCATTCCCAGCAATATTGCGTCACCGTGTTGCCGGCTTCTGGAACAGGATAAGGAAGTCCAACAACACCATCATCCTGGCTGCATCTGAATGGCTCAACTCCTCCCTTCACCATCGCTTGATGGAGATGATGCAGCGACCACCATGAATTATTATGTTTATATAACATTATTATTTTGTATGTACTATATAAATACATATGTATCTAAAAATATGGTAGATTGGGTATTGCACAACCCACCCAATCCTGCTGGAATAAAATAATTTATTATAATTATCGTTACCCGATCAATTTCATGATTTCGTTTATAAAAAGGTTTTAAACAAGTTAACGACGCAAAAAGGCTTCAGAAATTAAGGTTCCGAAAAGGAGAGTTCCGTAACACAATTCAGACAAAGGAGTTTTGCGAGGCCATTTTGAATGGCAACCAATTAAACGTTTGCAATTAAATAAGTTTAACGATACAAATAATAATGTGATTTATCACATTTTAAGGAACGTTAATTCAGCAACAGTATTCTCAGAATCTTCAAAGTCATAAAACGTTGTGCTGACAGTTAACTCAGTTAAATGGAAGAATATAAAAGAGTAAAAACAATCCGTAAATATACACTGCGAATTTTGTCATCTCATCGCAAGCTATTGCGGTTGTATAACTAGGTTTTGAAAGCTGATTCCTGAGTAGGATACTGAAGGTACGATGGTTTGATATTGTGAAGAATAATGAGGTGAGGGAGGGGACAAAGCAGCTTTCTATATAACAGTCAGTCAAGAGACTAAAATGAACTGGCTGAATCACTCGAATACCGCAGGGAAGCATACACTTCAGCTACCTTTTATTCAAGAAACTACACAGTCAACCTTCCTACGTTTTCATAATATCGAATGATTAGCCCGATACTCCCGAGGCCTGAACTATTTCATCAATTCAAAATAACAACATACATAGTAACATCCTCCTCTCTCTCAAAAATGTTGTTATGGCGTCGCATGAAGGCAGGATTAGGAACCTAGTGACAGCATTAGGCCGAGCCACAATACAATATCTCTCGCCGAAGGGCGGGGACCAACTGCCGCGCTCGTGATGGCTCTGTAGCTCAGCGCTAATAACGGCGGTTTATATAACTAGTCCCAAATGGCGGACACATAAATGTATGACAAGCGAACAGAAATAAGAGACGAAAGATTGGATATCGAGGTTTTAGGTACCAGTCAGCAAGGGCTACATTATGCTGATGTCAACAAAAAGGACCGTTATATGAAAAATCGCCGCAAGCACATGGGAAAAATCTCATAAGATACTAATAAAAAAAATCGTGCGTTATATGAGTTGGAGACGGGAGTATTTGCAGCAAGTATTCGAGGACATGAATTGTAGTGCTTATGCTGAGCTGAAAAGGGTTGCGGAGGACCGAGAGAAATGGAGATCGAGATGCAAGATTCTGTTGCTGCAAACCAATCCACCGGATTGATACTACGAAGAAGAAGGAGTTGATAGTACATACAATATGCTCGGCGGAGACAGAGCTGACATTGTTATGAGACGAGGACCATAGCAGCTGAGAGAGCTTTATGGAGGTAGATCGTGACAACCGTGTGCTCCAGTTAAGGAAGCGGATATGGGAAATGATGATGAATTACGATGAAAGCAATCACTTGGTTACAGACGAGGTACCAGTATTCGCTCCCATGAGAAAAGACATAAATATCCGAAAAGGGCGCGGCCTCTTAATTATTGTAAGCTGTCAGGTTCAAAGGATCACCGCTCTCTGGTTAATATCTGCCCCGCCCCCCGGACCAAGGAGTTACTGCCGAATCCACCAGGTAATCTGCCATCTGGAGCTTGTACGAGGGCTATTTAAGAAGTTACCGGCCTTATCTATATTATTATCGATATCAAGTAATTGTAGAAAAATGTATGCATAGATGGCTCTCAATCTCTGTGTATTGCTCTACGTATTGTGTTTTTCGACAATTGTGTTTTCTGTCAAAGTGTCTGCCGATACAGTGGAATCATTTTAATGTGACACTTGGGAATGAAAGCTGCGGACAGCGCCTGTGTTTTGAACTGTACTTAGATGACATATGGACTCGTGAATATTATCTGCTATTTTGCTCAGCTGTTCTTAACCTCTGTGTATTAAGTCTGACGTTTGACAGCGTCCGCCATTTTCTGGTGTGTCACGTGACTAAAAGTGCTTAGGCAAAACACCATCTGTGTGATGACTTTGAAACTACTTTCACTGCGCTTAGTGTCATTATTGTAATTGATTTAAGCGGACTCAAGACCCATGATTTTACTCGGAGAGGAAAGAAGCGCTTTTGGAATGACGTTTCGGTCATAAAAAAGCGCTATACAAATACTGATATAATAATTATAATAATAGTATTGACAAATGTAATCCTATGGCTGACTTCCAAAGCTTCTCTGAGTACGGTTTTGATTGATTTGCCATTTTCAATGCATTATCCAAGACCTCCTCCCAAACGTCCAAAGGGAAGCATTTATGGTTCCAGATGACGTCCAAAGCAGCAGCCCGAAGATTTGATAGACTGCAGTTGTAGTATTTAAGCGATATTTTGGGTGATTATTTCACGAACGCACGCGATGTATCTCGATAATTGTGATTAAAATTTATCAGTTTATTTATCACTAGCTGGTCCCGTAAACGTTGCTTTGATAGTATGTAAAGAAAATTAAAAGTTGGTTTAAATGAAATGTACAAATTAGTAGTTTGTACATAGATATTTTGACTCCAAAGCCACCTACCTGTCAGGAGCACGACAAATCTAAAATTTGCCATGTCCAAATCAGCATACAATTTTAATATGATTTAAATCACATCTTGATATATATATACAGAGCCGATATATTTTTTTAAATAACTAAAAAATTCGAACCACCTTGCAGGTTCCGATGCCGGCGGGTGTAGCTCAATGGTCAAAGCGTTTGCTTTGCAAGCAAAATGTCGTGGGTTCGATCCCCGACGAAGATTAAAAAAAAAACGATTTCTAAGCTTTAAAATGTGAATTTGATCGCTCATCCGTAAAATTCCAGTCATAGATTATTAATCAAAATTGGTGGTAGACGAAAGTCGTCACGTAAAGACAACCCATTCATAGTAAATTCCTGTAATAATAAAGGATGATGCGTGAATCTCGGGCGCTAGTCTATGACGTTGGCGGATCAACACCACATGCAGTGCTTAGCCATATGCACCATGGTAAGCGTCATAGAATTCCACAGATGAGACTTCAAAATTTACTATCACCATCTGTCGGTATTCTCCTGGATGTTTTTACATAAAAGAGCCAATCGGAAGCGATAAACTTAGGTTATGTTTTTCTTACCTAAATTCGACAGTATGCAAATCGGGTTTTTAGCGTACTCGATCTGTTTCCAATCTTGCTTCCCGTTTGCTCATCTGTTTCAGATAATTATAATCATAATCCAGAAACAAGTGGTGGGAAAAAATATTAATTAAAATTATCGTCCGGTATGGTTTTAAATTATCAATTCTATTAGCGCTTGTTTTAAGAAATATAAGCCTTTTATGTATCGTGAAAATTCACATAAACGAGAGGGCATTTCGATGTTATTTAACGGCCTATCGGGGAAGGGAATGTTGCTTTCGAGTTTACAAGAATGTGGAGAATGCCGATTGTGAGCTTTGAGTTTTACGACTCCGACCAATTCGGACTCTACGACGGTTTTAATGACTCGAATGATATGTCCACCTGAGCACCAGCGGAAGATCTTAAAATTACTTGTTTATTTATTTCACAGAACCGAAGTTCCAAGGTACAAAATAATAAGAAACAGATTATACATAAATATACAGTACAAACAAAAGATAATAAAAAATAAAAATAACATAAAAGAAGAAGATAAAACGTGTCAAAGATCACGTAAGGAGAACAATACCATCGACAAAAGAGGAAAAGGATGTAAGAAAAAGATCGAGGTGTGCTGGTAGGCCATTTAGGAGCGCCATTGCCGTTGTACTGAATTGAGTGCTCGAAGCTCCGTAAGTATCAACTGGGATCAAAAACAATGGATGGCTACGAGCACGGGTGTACTTATCTGGAACATAGAAGTTAAAACATTCAAGAATCCCAGGGTTGTGAATTGCACCGCGAAGGAGAAGGAATGAATGTTTGAGAGCAGCAATTTTCCTCCGGTACTCTAACGAATGGAAAGAAAGCATCCCTAGAAGAAAAAGAGTTGGGTAATGTTCGGAATTGATTGAATTGAATGGATAGTTACCCTAAATATAAAAATAGAGATTAATATTGCGGGAGGATAGCTGCCTACAATATCTCTTCTAGTTTACATCAAGTTGTAAAAATTCATACAAGACGGTAGTAAAAATAATCACACATCAAGTAATAACACTCGTATAATACACATATCTGCCGACGGGTATAGCTCAATGGTCAAAGCTTTTGATTTGCAAGCGAAAGGTCGTGGGTTCGATCCCAAACGAAGATTTAAATTTAAAAAAAACATTACTGAGTTCTAAAATATATAAAACACCCGGTTGGTATGAATTTGATCCCTCGTCCGCAAAATACCAGTCGTAGCCTATTTATCAAAATTGGTGGTAGACGAAAGTCGTGCCGTAAAGTCCACCACCTATTCATAGTACATTTCTGGAATAATAAGGATGATGCGTGAATCTCGGGCTGTAGTCTATGACGTTGAAGAATCAACACTACACATACAGCGCTTATATGCAGCATGGTAAGTGTCATAGTATTCCACAGATGAGACTTCAGAATTACTATCGACATCTGTCGGTATTCTCCTGTATGTGTTTACATAAAATAATATATATTTAGAGTTGTTAAAATTTCATCCGGGACGGTAGTAAAAATAATTACACATCAAGTAATAATACTCGTATAATGTACATTTAAAGTCAATTGTGTACTGTATTTTAATAAAGTTTAATTTTTAATGACAAAACCTTATTAAGACAATTTTGGAGATAGTAAGGTAGATCCGTCATACTCGTTATCTTAAAGATAAATTATATCGAAAAGAGGGGCAATAAAGGAGGATAGAACTTTAAAGAACTATTCTTAAAGAAGGACGACTAACCTTAAGCTAAACTTATTCCAATATAAATAACAGTTTTCATAATTTTAAATTAAATATACGTTACTAAAAAAAAGTCGGTCTCCTACGAGTTCCTAATAGAGAACTTTTGTTACGTGATCCATGTGAAAACAAGGTAAATAAATAAATAAATATTTATAAATAACAGTCTTCATAATTTTAAATTAAATATATGTTACTAAAAAAAAGTCGTGCGTCACTGATTTTTAAATAAGCTGATCTTCACGAAATTAATTGTTTTGAATAAAACAAACATCAACTTCATATAAAAATGTAATGAAATTTGATATTTGGGAATGATTTATTGACTAAATAAACCTAAAATCTGATCAAATGTCAACAGAAGAAACAAAACGTTGGCTATTACTATATGATACCAGAGGGGAATTAGTGATAGAAAATGATGATTGAGGGTCGAATTGGGTAACGCTAGCAAGTCTTATAGATCAACGACAATAGCACAGTACGAGCATAAACGTGGGTTTCGTTGCATCAAAAGTTACACAACAAATAACCGATAGCAATATTAGTAAACATAGTTTAGTTAAAATCAAAGTTAGGTTGAACCGCATTTTCAGGCCTCAGGAGCGTCGAATTTTCGAGATCAATAAATCTTATTAAAAAACGTTTAAACATGACTCGCATACTTCAGATGCCTTAAGTCTTCAGTTTCATATTTTAGAAAAAAACATCGAGAACTATGCATATTATGAATAACACAATAATAATACTCTAACAAAATAAAACTCCAACAAATCATTCCTCCAAAGAAATTCGTGGAGTTCATGCCTGAATTGGGCTTCCCTTTCGTGAAATATATCAACATCCGAGGCGATTTTGTTGAACAGTCTGATCTCTCATTCCAAGAGGCATAGTCTCTGGCAGGTTAGTGTTACTCTTTGGGAGATCGAACAATGTGTGCCTCCTAATTATCAGATATACGTGCATATTTCTTGTATATTACAGCTGCTGTTTCTTCAAGTACTCAGACTTTCACACTTCGAAGTTTCCTACAGTCGACTGAAACTGGTGATAACTGAGGCCACCCAGCCGCTGAACATGTGGAGAAGCGTAACTGAGGGGAATACTTGGATTGCCCCGAAAGGGGACCTAGCCCCTGGACACGACCAAGGCTGGAATATATGGTCCCATAACAGACTTCGGACCGGAGTATGCAAAAAGAGGACACAAATAAAAGCCTGGCAGTTTTACAGCGGACCAACTAAATGTGACTGCGGCGTGGAGCAGACCCTGTCCCACCTTCTGGGGTGAGCGCTGCGTCCGAGTAGCAGCACCCAGGAAGACCTAATGATGGCCGGGAGTAACGCCATCGAAGTCGCCCACTTCTGGGCAGACAGCATCTGACGCAGTTGTTTCCGACACGATTGTATATATACCCTCCGTGTGCCGCCGGAAACAATATACAGTCTGCCCTCTTATAACGCACAATTTTTTATTTGTAACTGATGTTTCTTTTTTAGTGTTTATGGCGATTTTTTATAGAACGGACTAAACATTCAAGGTTTCAGGAGCATCGCGCTATTCATCCAATCTAACGAAAACTTTTTAGAAGGTTTGACTGTATGTTTCCCGGTTGACCATAAGATCACGGATAATGACAGCCGAAACAAATTTGTGACTGAAATTTACAGCGACATTATATATGTTTCAACTAATGAGCGGACACGAGAAAGACGAGAAAAGGGATAAAAATCCAATGCGCCGAGGAGTTATATTCTTTCCGAGAACTCATACGGTCTCGGCTCACCCGAAATCGGCTATAACCTTTACGGAATGTATGATTTGATCGAATAAAAACATCGGTGCTTAAGTTTTTAAGGCTAATTGTATCGGGCGTCCGTGCCCCTCCGTCTGAGCAAAAGTAATTATAAAATTTAAAATGGCCGGCATGAAGATAATGGCCGCCGGTAAGTACGGGCTTAATCATATTTTATTATTTTATGTGCTTAATTAATAATGGGGTGGGAGTGCGGGGCGGAGGTATTCTTCTTCGAGGCTCCCTCTTATCGCGCATTGCCATCGACAAATTATTATAAAGAACCATCGAGCCAGAGCTGAAATCTATATTATGAACGGACAAGCCTCAAAGCCGTGCTGCGATCGAGAATGACTGGATGTATTATTACTTTTTTATTTGCCGTATAAGCTTCTTGCTTGAAGCACATGACCACCCCAAATGCCTGTAAAACCAATCAAAATTCAGGTTTATTTATAAACTCTGCCCTCCCGCGCGATTTTTAATCCTTTGATCCTCTGTCTACGGCATTCACATCCATTTTCTACTATTTTCGTGTTCATATATATTTATTGATGATGAAAGATGGCCGTCCGGAACGCTCCTCATCATGGACGTCAGTACGCCCGTTCTTGAAGTCTCTGCACCATTTGCGCAAGTGTTGTACGCTCATACGCGTGTCTTCATAGATTTCGCATAGCTGGGAATGGATTTATACCGGCGCAATGTTTTTTGCAGACAGGAAACGGATTGCTCACACCTGTCGGGCGAAGCGGATCCATAACGTACGGCTGCCAAGCCAAGACCGAGCTCCGCAGGCAGCTCGCTAGGGAAGGGATTTGGAGTGGGGAAACCAAGGTACACTACAGAATCGCGGGATTCACCATAACAGCGCTTTTCAGGACTGTAGCGCCATGGGAAACTTATTTTATGGATCACCCTCGAATGTGAGTTGTATTAGATCAGCTACAATTACCCCTGCCTTGACCATGTCATCTTTGCGCCCAAAGTTTAACTTGGTGATAAACATGTTTAAATCCAAATTCGCCGTTAGTTAATCAAAATTTCGAAGACGAACCCGAGACTTAAAACATTTGGTTCTATGGTGATATTCAACACAACTAAGTGTAGCATATAAAAATACTTGTTCAATATATGTAATACATTTGCTTACGTCTGTATTATTAAAATTAAAATAAAATATAATTTGATGAAGAAAACAGTGGGTGTGTCCCAAATAATATACCAAATACCAGGCTTCTCGGTTTGCATACAAAAAATGGACGTTTTAAAAAATACTCGATATTAAAATATATATACGGAGTCTCGGGCAAAAGGTTAAAGGCCAAATAACCTGCATTATGGACCGTTCGTATTGCGATCGTGTGATGTGTATGCGCCTTTACCGTGGCTTGTAAATGAATGCGTGCGTGTATACGACTCTTTATTTACACTTCCAATTTTGAATTTCTCATGATAATAATATTGTAAGCAGTATTTTAAATATACTCGAACATAATAGGTACTGAAAACATTTCTTGAAGATACTTATTTATTTAATTAAAATTAAATATGTTGTGAATTAATTTAATTTATTTTTTGATGTCAGCAAAACCTCTATTGACAAGATTTTGACGGAGCATCTAGGCCCTAGAGTATGCTAAGGCTTGCGCGAGGTGGGTGCCAAAAATGTTGACCGTACGATAAATTTGGATGGGGTATTGTCATACACCCACCCTACAGCCCAGACTTAGCCCCAAGTAACTACTGCAAGTAAAATCTGCGTGGCTTGGCATCAGATTTTTTTCACTCGGGTATTCAAAAGCCCGTATACCGCATGCAAAAATGCATTGACCTCAGTGGCGACTATGTAGAAAAATAGGCAAAAGTCTGAACTTTCCAAAAATGTACGCATTCATGGAATTAAACATGTTTTACACTGTGAAAAATCACTGGGAAACTTATTTTACGGATAACCCCTGTATGAAATTGAGAGAAACGATTTTAAAATATTGCATATACTCGGGGATCACCGCAAGACAAAGATTAAAAACAGAGTCTTATTGTCTTTCGAGTTTGTTAACCTTTTCAACCCACTCGCATAAAAAAAAATGTAAACAGATTAAAATGATGATATTGTTGGAATGTTTCGATCGCCAATAGATTGTCAGACATCTAAAGACGCCATTTAAAATAAACGAATCTCAAACTATTTGCTATTCTTAAATTCAATGAGAATTTTTATATGCGTACGAATGGTAAGTGCTCGAAGGTTGTTATTAGAGCAATGCCAGGTTCGAGTGTCTGCACCTGGCATGGTCTATCTATCTAAGAAAATTGGTTATAATCCTAATATATTGCTTGAAAATATTTCTATGTTGAGACATGCATATGATTTTTAGCTTGTCCTTGATATATTTCTGTAGTCTTAAGAGTAAGAAAATAGTGTAAATAAAATGTTTTGTAAAATTATTTTATATTAGGTAAGGTTAATTCAGGTTAGGTTATTGTAAGGTTGTTTAAATTAGATATTAATAATTAACCTTTAAGTGCCCAGAGGTTCCATAAGGGACCGCAAATTTGCGTCGTTCAATGCCCTAGCAGGTCAATGTTTGTAATGTTTCGTCGCACAATAGATTCTTCCATGAACTTACTTTAATACTATTATTACAAATTAATGTAATCCGATTGTGAAATGAACCATAAGCACTTGTCCTGTATGAGACCGTAAGGCATTGAAAGACGCAAATCTGCGGTTCCGTATGGGACCACTGGGCGCTTAAATGTTAAAACGCATGCAGAAGAATACAACCGATCGAGACTATTAGGCTTTTTGACACTCAGTCATGCTGTCTGGTCCAAATTTGAGTTTAAGTCGGAGAGATTGCAAGAGTGTATCTTCTTCGTAGTATCAATCCGGTGGATTGGTTTGCAGCAACAGAATCTTGCATCTCGATCTCCATTCCTCTCGGTCCTCCGCAACCCTTTTCAGCTCAGCATAAGCGCTACAATTCATGTCCTCGAATACTTGCTGTAAATACTCCCGTCTAGGGCGCCCTCTACAGTTTCTACCCTCAACCATCCCCTCCACAATATCGTGAAGAAGACCATCGTGGCGCATGATGTGACCAATCCATCGGGCTCGCCTCTCTGAGATGGTTCTTATTAGGTGCCTATCTTCCTTGATTATCCTGAGAACCTCATTGTTCGTGACGTGGTCTCTCCAGGAAATTCCGAGAATTCTTCTGTACGACCACATCTCAAAGGCCTCTAGTCTTTTTTATCACTTTCAGATAAGCACCATGTCTCACAGCCGTACATTAATATGCTCCAAACAAGTGTTTTGGCAAGTTGCTTGCGGAGCCCTAAAGTAATATTCTTTGACTCAAGAATTTTGGCTTTTTTATTGAAAGCTAGCCTTGCTTGATGTATTCGACTGTTGACTTCTCTTTTTTGTTCTGGCATCCCAGGTAATCGTACTTCCAAGGTATACAAATTCTTTTGCATCTTTTAGGGGTACTCCTAGCATTGATATGTTAATTTTCTGCTGCTCATTGCGGCTTACTCTCATGACTTTGGTTTTTGTGCTGTTTATCTTCATATTGTAGTTGGAATTAAATATGTTTTCCATGGATGTCAGCGCTTCAGTGAGTTCATCTTCAGTTTCAGCAATCAGAGCAATGTCGTCAGCAAACCTTATCATATCAATCTTTTGGCCATGTATTTTAACCCCCTCTCTATGGCCCATTTTTTTCCCTGATGGTATTAATTGCATTTTGTATGTATACGTTGAAGAGTACAGGCGACAGAGAGCATCCTTGTCTCACCCTTGACGTATTTTTGCTTCCTTTTGGACATTTCCAAGTGATATTATGGCAGCTTCTTCTTTGTAAAGTGAAAATATGAGTCTTCGTTCTTTGTATTTGACTCCAATTTCTTTCATAATATCGAAGAGCTTCTCCCAATCTCTAATATACACTCTTCTCCCAAAGAGTGTATATTAATATGTTTCTTGAAGAGATCCATATTGTACGAAGGAGAAAACATAGATACTGGAAAAGCACTCCAGCCGGCCCTCAAATGTTGAAATACAACATTTGAGGGCCGCTGATCGTGAGTGTGATCGTTTTTTACGGCGCGCTTTTGTGATTAGAGATATAAAACATTTATGATTAGCTCCATTGTTGTGGCAATGATAAGTCAAAAAGCTGCGACTGTCTCATGACTTCATGTCTTGTGACTCTATGAACCGGCGCGTACATGACATGAGCGTTCAATTCGAAGACGATGTATCCAGCGAGCAAATTGAGTTTTTACCGGTTGATTAAAGCACAAAGAAATATTTGTCTTACTCGCATCATGATTATCGGAATATACTCGAACAATAGTAAGCTGGATTATAGCGGAAAAATTAGTTCCGCTGCATTTCGTTCCCAGACAGTTCGTTCAACGACTCATCGGTAACGACGTGGGGCGCACTGAACGTCTGGTGCACGGGACGTTTGGTGCACTGATACTGAGAGGATCGAAATATTCTGATATCTTGGCATATATATTTTGAGCCCGGAAGCGTCTTTAAACTAAATGTGTAATATCTGGGAATTGAAAATAAACGATTGATTTAAACAAAGTGACACTTTTGCAACGTATCTGTTGATATGTCAGTGTGTCGCCGACCACGGGCGCCCGGTGGCGAGTAGTCAGTTGTCCCCCGGCGTCGACGAGTGTCGTGTTGTGATCGGCCCGGTACCTGAAAAAAGCATATGGCTCCGCCCGGGCCGAAAGTTTGTCAAGTTTATCGAAAATATATGTGCTTCTGAACAAGTCTGTGTGTTGTTCATCTGCTCCTCATTCTGCCACTACGCGATCCGATAACTATGCCTTCGACGTGAAGTCGTTCTACCTTAACGAAAGGGGATGTTACTATTTATCGCCACATACTTTAATACGAATGTGAATCCCGACACCGCACCAATGCAGATTTTGAGATGAGAAGAGCCGTCACTTAGTTTTTTTAGTTGCCATTACGTTTACATGCCTTGTCCCAATGCATCTCTGCATCCGAAAATCCACTTGGGAACACATATGGTTCCCGACACCCTATAGTCCATGAGCCCAACGCACTCAACCTCAAACAGCATGCGACAGGCCGTAACCCTTTTAAGTTTAGGTCCACACAGTACCGGCTTTAGACCCCACGGCGCCGTAGGGCAATTTTTTTCAAGCGCCCCAAATTGTTTATATTTAAAAAATAAATAAGAAACATTGTTTTCTTCGGCACCCCTAGCTTATTCGACGCCTTGGGGCACTGACCTACTTCGCCATCCCCTAAAACCGGCACTGGGTCCACGTCTAATATTACTTAACTTCGGTGAACTAATGAGAATTGCGCTCACAGTGTGCTATTTTCGTTAGTCAACTTTCAGCACTAACAAAAGTTAAGTAAAAGTGAATTTATTGTTAGTGAAACGTTTAGATAAGGTTTAATTAGTTTGCTACGTTGAGCGCTTCGCTTTTATTAAACAGAATACAATCTTGATAGTGTCTAATTTATTTGGTATTTATTTATTCGTTTGGATTCCAAGCTTCGCTTACTTAGGAAAATAAGATAGCGAAAATATTTATGAGGCCGTGAGAAATACGCGAGATTCCTTTATTACGTATAAACGAAGCCTTATAATAATTGCAATGAAATGCAAATCAATCAATTTTATCTAAACAATTATCTCCTTGAAACACTATTCAAAAACATAATAATTTAACAAGTGATAATAATCACTCAGGCTTACGAAAAAAAACTTGTTGATAAATAACTTAGTGACAGACCTAGATCAGACGAGTGAAACTCTTTCAGTCACATACGTCATAAATATATAACTTTGTTAATACGTAGCATATGTATCGGTGAAGCTAGTGTATTAACTGCATACTTTTAATATTTGCTAGTCAACAATTTTCGTCAACCCTTTCATTACGGCTCGGTTGAATATTATTATACAACAAACCTGTTAGATACTATGCCTCTTGTGAGAGGGATCAGACTGTTTAACCAAATCACCTCAGATGTTGATATATTTAACGTAAGAGAGGCCCAATTCAGACATGAACTCCAAGAGTTTCTTTGGAGGAATAATTGGTTGGCGTCGTCTGCTTGATGAGCATTGGGACCTTCTGTTGCTTGTCTTTACTGCATTGTTCTTAGTACTTAATCATGAGTACCTGTGTTTATATATATTTTATTTTTTATTTAATTATTATTGTACTTCAGAAATGAATCGAGTTGATAAAATATGTAATGTTTCTGAAAGGAAAAAATTTTTTTTTTTAAATAAAATTGAAAAAAAAATCTGTCATTTATAAAACTAGTATTTGAAGCATAAATGTACTTATTTGGTCTATTTTCATAAATCACATTGGTTTTTGTATCTTTAAGCTATCAGAGGATGTATAAAAAACTATTCTAAGAAAGTAGAAAAACGATATATCACGGCTACCGAAGTCAACGGTAGGGGAATCTTACACGGCACATATCGGGTACCGATGCGAACAGGTTAATTGACAGGTGATTTGTTATAAACCTAAAATTGTTTTATTAAGTGCGTCAATTAATGTTAATTGAAAGAAATATTTTTCATTAAATTCCTATTTCTTAACCACTTCACGGCGTTTACGCGAATTTATGTATAAAAAAAAGTGTCCCGATTTCGGCGCACACGCAGATAGGTGTGATACCCGAAACGCGCTCTATATGAGCATTTTAAAAATTGTCGTTCGATTTTCGACGTTCGCGCAAATACGTGTTTCAGATAATTTCACGATTTCTGACATTGAAAAACAAAACAAGGATTCTAAGCCGGTTTTCGTTCTATTTAAATGTCAATAAAGACGCTTGTTCTTTTCAGACTCTTTGATGAAAACTTATGTTTTGTATTTATAAGTATTTTGTGTTATAGATTATGGAGTTTTGAAAACATACTGAGTCGTAATATTAATTATATAAATTGAACTAAATAATATTTTTTTCCGCTTTTTATATAACATTAAAAAACATTATAGAATTTTTTCTTAAATAGACTTCGAAGGTTTAAAATAAACTTTTAATAAAAATATATTTATAAGCTTCAAAGTAAACGAAAATGAAAACAGTTTTCTTTTTATAAACATTTTTGCCAAAATAATTTGACGGGGAATTGATTTATCATGGAATAATAAAATAGTCGAAAAATAAAAAAACGAGTGATTAACCTGACATTGCCGAGTCATAAAATATACAAAATAAATATTATATAAATATAGTAATATATAGTATATGTATTGGTGAGAGTTTGTACTTGTAAGAGACGGTAGGCGTGTTTGAAGCAAATTGTTAGGGCGTGGCCGGACCAGCACGCGTCTGCACGCAACGCACGATCAACGAACACGACACAGGGTTGCCATACATAAGACTGGGCGATAATAGAGATGCAACGGCACAAATACGAGAAGAATATCCGAAAAATGCAGTGAAGGGATTGATCTGACATTACTACAAGTCATCTTTGGATTTGAAGCCATTTAAACATGTGTACACCTTGGTACGAATCAACTCACTGCATCCTTTACAAGGAAAAGGTAATGTACTTAAATAACTCTTTAATGCCCTTATTTTTTGCCATTTCAACTTTAAAATTGTAATATACTCGTATTGTCACCAAAACCCTAATCAGAACGCTGCCAGATTGCAGATCAATCGCTTTCTTCCAATTTAACTCCGCACTCTAAAAATTCATCAAATATTATAAATATTTATTTATTTACCTTGTTTTCACATGGATCACATAAGTTAAGTTCTCTAGTAGGAGACTGCAGTTTCGACTAACTCGTAGCCTTTCTCAATCCATCACTTGCTAAGAGATAATTGAGCTGCGATAGTACTAATATAGTATAAGTGGTCAAACCCATTTTATGTAGGAGATGAGGTAGGGGTGTGTCTATCAGGGAATGATAAGAGAGGAAGACAGATAGGGTTGCAAGGACGAAGAAAAAAATTATTTAGTTTATTTTTTATTTTTTTTTATTATTGTTATTATTAACGTTTATGGTTTTTTAGTTTTTATAATTTTAATTATTACTTATTTATCTAACTTTTTAAAATGGTCAAATCTTCGTCGGGAATCGAACTCACGACTTTTAGCTTGCAAAGCAAACAACCTCTAATGATTTACAATTCCATTTTAATAACTTTATCACAAATACCATAAAATATATTTGTCTATGTTAGTTGTGAAAATGACAAATATTTCATCTATGTTTGGTTGTCTCTGGTAGCCCTACCGAAGCTCCGAACATTGTTCTCGATTTAATTAACCTTTGCTGCCCAATGCTAAAAGTATCGTACAACAGCGAGTAGGTATTCAGCTCATTTGGGAGATATAATATCGCACGTAGGTACGTAACTCAATAACAATAATTATACGTATCCGAAAAAATCTCCACGATTATGGCAACACTGATATTTGAACAGATAGCCGAAATTGCGTTTAGTAAAACGGTGTCACGACCTATCGTTCACAGACGATTCGTTCAGCGATTCACCGGCAACGACATGGGGCGCACTGGACGTCTGGTGCACGGGATATTTGGTGCATGGGACAACTGGCGGTCTCGCTAACCTAACCTTAAGGATTTGTCCAGTGATCGTAGAGACGAAAGATCTATAGGTCTTTTAAACGAAATAACTTCGAGATTTCGAGCCGACGACTGTATAACCATGTCTAGTTCATTATCCACCACGCTGACCAATCAGCCAATTATTCCACGTGATAGAATCGATAAATCACATATAAATTATTAATATGTACTATCATAGATGGCACTTATTAAACAAAACGATACTGTTTTATACTTCTTCTTTAGCCTCGCCATTTCCCATCATCTGGGGTCGGCTCTCCCTGTGCAAATTCTCTATATCTGTCTGTCAGGCGCTGCATTCTCTGTCAAGCCCAGAGTTTTCAAATCCTTGTCTACAGTTGCAGTTTAGGTTGCTTGTGGTCGTCCAGGTCTTCTCCTCAGCGTGGGTATGATGAGGACTTTCTTCACCATGTGGTCCTCATCTCTCCGTGTCACATGCCCATACCATCTTAGGCGGTTCTCCCTTATATTTTCAGGTATGGGGGCCATCCTGATACTGGGAATCTATTTTACGTTTCGGATATAAAAAAAACGAATACTTTTAGATATAGTGCTCACCCATTTCAGAACGGCAAACTTCACATTGACGATTCTTTTACTCCGTTCGACATTCCTTCTGCATGTGTTTACATTTAATAAAAAAGCTAAAAGCTTACTAAGTTGTTGTCCGTCAGAGTTGCGTTTTCATTCACGGCTGCCGCCTAACTGCTTCTGATCATGATCGCACGTCCACGGCGTCTCCGGAAGTCACGACGATCTCCACTCCACGTTTTTACAAACGCATCTCTCCCCCCTCGCGCAAAAGCTCTCTTCATCTTCCACATCTAATAATAATATGATCTTATTACCGCCACATGCGGAGTACCCGCCGATTAGCGCCGCTTCTTGGTATCCGCACGATTAACGCGCACCACATGTAATTTGATGGCATTACAGATACGAAGAGACCAATTTAGGTTTCATTGGATTGAGTAATACGCGCCACATTTTTTGTGTTTCAAATCTTATGAAAGCAAAAATACCGGTATCTTTCATGTAACAAAACATTGACATCAGCATGATATAGCCTTTGCTGACTGGTACCGAAAACCTCGATACACAAATACAACAGGGATGTGTCCGCCATATTGGCATTAGTAATATACACCGCCGCTCGTGGCGCGGGCGAGAGCCCATACCGAGCGTGGAGATCAGTTGCCTATATAATGCTGATGTCAACATGTTTTATGATTGCACATTTTCTACAACTTTCTACCTAGATAATATTTAGAATATTAGGAGCACGAAGGTTTGACTTTGTAGGTGAACAGAGCAAGGTGAGTCTTGTTGGACTGTAATTTTTCCGCCTCACACCAGCATTACTCTGAAAAATAATGTAAAAATTAATGTAAAATTATAATTATGCTGTTTCATCAAGTATTGACAGATGATAACCTTAATGTTATTTTTATAGTTAGAAATGTGGGCCAAAATTTCTTAGCATTTTGAAAAAAAAATGTATAATTGTAGTAATGATAAACAAAGGCTTCGATAGATGTGAGAATATACAAGAAAAAGAGCGCACATAGCAAAAGTAAAGAGTTCTATAAGTTGATTGAGTGCGATGTGTAATAATAATTATTTATATTGCTGCCGGCGGTCATAGCTCAGTGGTCAAAGCATTTGCATTACAAGCCAAAGGTCGTGAGTTCGATCCCCGACGGAGATTAAAAAAAAAAAAATTAGACATTTAATCGATTTATGAGCTCTAAAATACGCCGGTTGGTGTGAATTTGATCCATCACCCGTAAAATGTCAGTCATAGCCTATCAATTAAAATTGGTGGTAGACGAAAGTCGTCCCGTAAAGACTACCCATACATAGTAAATTCCTGTTATAATAAAGGATGAGGCGTGAATCTCGGGCTGTAGTCTATGACGTTGGCGGATCAACACTCCTCATGCAGCGTATAGCCATATACATCAAGGTAAGCGTCATAGAATTCTACAGATGAGACTTCAGAATTACCATCACCATCTGTCGGTATTCTCCTGTATGTGCTTACATAAAAATAAAAAATAAATTACTATAGTGTGATTAATGTTTTTCAGGTTGTGTTCCCGTTTTTCTTATTTCACCATTCTTTTATCTTTAAGTTGGCAGCGAACGATGAGCCATGGCGTCCTAATCCACAAACAATGTCTCTCCTCTATTCACAGACAACACAACAATAATCATAAAGCAAAATTGATAGTATTAATGTGCGCACATCAGACACACAAAAAGAGATGGCCATTAAATCGAATTAAAAGAAAGAAATAAAAGAAACGGATTCACATGTCGGAGACGAGTTCACCTCTGCGGCCGCCATTACATTAGGATGAATAGAAACACCTTTTACATTAACAGCTGATATAATCGTCGAAATGAATTCACTAGATTAGCGAATCGCCATTAAGAGGTTTTTTTTCAACGCTTGCAATCTCGAGCCAGTCAAGTCGGGAATGGGAGTGCAATGATTGCAGGGTGACCACACCCAACGTACAAATATCATGACAGAAAAAAAATCCGTCATGACATTAGTTTAGGGCCGCTTACAATATTGCTTAACTTCCACAATTGAACCAGAACCGAGTTTACAATGTTCTATTGTCGTCAGCCATTGTCATTGGACTGGATGAATTCGGTACGCTAAGCTCCACAGAGTATACATATCTTCTTATTTAGCCTCACCATTTCCCATCATCTGAGGTCGGCTCTCCTTGTGCACATTCGCCACGTCTGTATGTCCTGCGTTGCATTTTCGATCAATTCCAGAGTTTTCAGATCCTTGTCTACAGTTGCAGTCCAGGTTGCCTGTGGTCTTCCAGGTTTTCTTCTCAGCGTGGGTATGTTGAGGACTTTCTTCACCATGTGGTACTCATCTCCCCGTGTTACTTGCCCATACCATTTTAGGCAGTTTTTCCTTATATTTTCAGGTATGGGGTATATACCCAAAATTAACAGAGTATACTTATCTTGAAGTAAAGAAATGGAATACATGTTTACGTACAGCTATTTTCCTAGGGGATACTAGCGAATGACAGATAACATAACTGACTAGCGAAAAAGAACTTTGGAAGCTGACAGTTCTTGGTCGACACACATTAACCGTGTATTGATGTTCGGCAAGTGTAAGACGAGTTTGTCGGTTGTGGGTGGGTGCAGGAGGAATCAGTTCCGAAGAGCAGCGTCCGCGGTAATAACGGTAGAAAAGACTAAATGAACCAATCTTACGCCTGTGTTCCATTGATTGCAGGCTATACGTAAGAGTATTATTGTTTATCAAACGAATTGATCTTACTGCTGTTGCTTGTCTACGAAATGCGTGGGAATAAATGAGGTATTAATACACGACGGGCCAGAAAGAGTGCGTTGGATGTCTTTTATTTCAATTTTATTTTATTTTTTCCTTGAAGAAACATTACAAATTTTATCAACCCAATTCATTTCTGAAGTACAATAATAATTAAATAAAAAATACAATATATACAAACATAGGTACTTATGTTTATGTACTAAGAATAATGCAATAAAGACAAGCAACAGAAGGTGCCAATGCTCATCAAACAAACGACGCCAACCAATTATTCCTCCAAAGAAACTCTTGGAGTTATTGTCTGAATTGGGCCTCTTTTACGTGAAATATATCAACATCCGAGGTGATTTGGTTGGTTAAACAGTCTGATCTATATCTAGGCGAATATTTTTTTTTTATAAATATTCTTAATTGTGAACCATGGTCACTCACCATCCTGCTGTATCAGCATACAACATTGTGTGTTGAAAAACAGGGCGTCTCTTGTAAGAAAATAAAACGTTTGAGAGGAATGTTCCCGCCGGTAGTGATTAATTAAAAGTGATAATTAACTTTTGTAATGTGCCTGGGTAGCTGTATATATTGATTAGCAATTCTAGCGACCTTTAGCGAGACGACACAGAATCCACGCACCCACCCATCGTACAGGCTTTCTCGTGTCTCGTGTATCTATACATTAATGCGCTAGTAATCGGTCGCTTATCAATGTGCATGTAAAACCATTGATTACGCTTTTTGTTAAGAGTCATGTTAAAATTGACCGCCTAGCTCCAAGAACATGAACCTGTAAAGTTAATCGAAAGGTTTTTAATTAAGTAACCGTCAATAATCAATTATAATAATATGAATTGATTGTACGTGAAGAACTATGCTTTTTGACATCCAGTGCACCAGTTGTCTCGTGCACCAGACGACCAGTGCGTTCCATGTCGTTATCTATGAGTCGTTGAACGAATTGTCTAGAAACGATAGGTCGTGACTCCATTTTGAATATGACAACTCCTTTCATTAGTGAGAAATCTCATGTGACAAATAAATAAGACATGTATAAGCAAACCTTCATAACACCGAAAAGGTTATAATGTCTGATTTCAAGAAATATATTTTATTTGAACATTCTAACATCCTCCTCTCTTTCAAAAGCTCTTTCAGTCACGTTAGGGCATGATGAGGAGCAGCTCAATAACACAGGCTTTTTCTGAAGCACACTGACATATATTTATGATAAACTTTACAAATTTATGGCGTGGACCTAGTCACAGCATTCGGCTGAGCCACAATACAATATGCTCTCCCGCGCTAGTGCTGGGCTGTCGCCCAGCGCCACAAGCGGCGGTCTCCGTAACTAGTCCAAAACGCCAATATGGCGACACATGCATGCACGACAAGCGAACAGAAATAAGAAACGTAAGATTGTATATCGAGGTTTTCGGTACCAGTCGGCAAGGGCTATATCATGCTGATGTCAATTCTAATACATTTGAAAACTGTAAACATAATTATCAATAATATTTGTACATAATCGTAAAGAGTAAAGATATATTTCATCACATACTCGTATATTACTGACGCTCTTCGCAAAAAAATATGTATCACAATTCATCTATAGTAAAAGTTGTTAGGCAAAGTAAAAGTTGTTGGACAAAGCTAAGTATAATATTATAATTATTATATTGGTGTTCTGCAATTAGAATCACGTACGAAGAGCCATTAAATAAGGATTAGGTACAGAAGATCTAAAAGCTATTAAAATTGATATTTTATTGTAAGACCGGCCGTTAAACTTATCTTACGAGAAGTATTACGAAATATTGTTGCTGAATGTAATAATTAAACATCGATTGCATTGCAAAAATCAGGTATGGTCAATCTTTATTATTTCTGGTACCGAATCATACCATTTAATTATTTTCGTAGATAATTTTCTTATTCTAATTTCAAAGCCTTCAAGACAGGGGAATTGTAGTTTATGTTCTCTCTAGTATAGATATGTTCTATATATCTATACTAGAGAGATCAGATTTTTAAATGAAATTTGATGATCAGACCGACGCTCCTGAGGCTGCATCATTTTGACTTAACCCATTACGTGCGAGGTGCGGATATATCCGCACTAACTTGCACTGCTCTTAAGTGCGAGGTGCGGATTTATCCCACGCCCTGAAAAAAACACGTCGCTTTAGTGCGAGACGAGGATTTATCCGAATACTATATTGAATATGATTTAGTTTCGTATTACAACATTCCTTCATCATTTTTTTAAGATATGTATTGAGTTGTGGGTCATTCTACACGTGTTTAAAATTTGCCCTTTTTAAAAATAATAATGGATTTATTTAATTTAGTTCTGAAGGTGAATATAAATGCAGCACTGTCCAATCAAAACACATAAAAAAATCGTCCTTAAATATTCAACATTATTTTCATTGACTAATTGACTTATTTCGTGACTTTTTATCTTCTAATCTTATTTCGCACGTAAATGGTTTAAGGGCGGGTCAAACCGAAGTAATGTTACCCGTTGTTTTTTGTACGAAATAATGTTTAAATTTAATCACAAATTAACGATTAAAAATCATCATAAAAATTTCATTCAAAGACGAAAATCTGTCGAATCCGATGCGAGTTCATTACTTTCGACACGGCGTAATGGTCAGTATTTGTTTTTTTGCCGCCCCGTACCGGATATTGGAAGCGCATCTCGCCAAATTGATCGTCTTCGCATCTGCGGGTTCCCAGCCCTCGAGAGTCCCGATTACCGGCTGCACCTGTAATTTGGGGCAGTAAAGGAGGGCCCGGCCGCGAAATTGCGTCAGCGCACCTACGAGCCCTCGCACTGTTGAGCAAATATACACCTTTTTCTGCCCTCTTCGCTCTCGGCTCGCATGCGATATCGGTTCTAAGAAATTCGCATTTTTTGCTGTCGTGAAAACGCATGTATACGAGTAAGAACACAGCAAGACGCTGATGGAGATATCTCATTTATGGATTATCATCATAATACTGTATAAAGTTATTGTCTACCCAATATAAGACTACAACTTTCGTTGTTACGTTACATACAGTAAACTTAGTCAATATAAAACCAATTTAATAATTGTAACTATTGTAGTTAAATAAGTATAGCATGCTTTGTATATTAAATACGAGGCATCAATTTAACATCAAGTATATTTACATAGCTTATAAATTGATTAACATTATTTTTTCAAAGCTTCGTGTGATCAAATTCAAGACCTTTGGCATCATAGACAAATGCTTGAACTCTAAGCCATACAGCTATGCAAATTAATAGACTATGACATTTTACGAATGAGGAATAAATCACACGTCGACTAACTTTTTAAAAATTATTTATTTATGTAAGCACATACAGGAGAATACCGACAGATGGTGATACTAATTCTGAAGTCTCATCTATGGAATTCTATGACTCTTACCATGCTGCATACGGCTAAGCGCTGCATGTGGAATGTTGATCCGAGATTCTCGCATCTTCCTTGATTATTTATTTTATTTACTATGAATGGGTGGTCTTCACGGGACGACTTTCGCCTACCACCAATTTTGATTAATAGGCTATGACTGACTTTTTACGGGTGAGGGATCAAATTCACACGAACCAAGGGGATTTTAGAGCTCAGAAATAGATTTAAAATCTTTTTTTTTATTTCCGTCGGGGATCGAACCCACGACCTTTGGCTTGCAAGGCAAACTAATTTTTATTAATATTTTTGAACAATTTGGAGGTTTACATATTTGATTAAGAAGCTCTTTAACTAACTGAAGCTTCGTCGGAGATCCAACCCGCGGCCGCACTAATGATAGCCGAGCGCTGTAACTCTTGGACCTACACCCTTCGGCGAAATTCACGTTGTAATGACCTCCCAGTGGCCGAATGCCGTGAAATTTTCTCGCGTTTCTGTCTTTAAAACATGCATACCACACGCAAAATGCAACAACAATGAACGACGAAGGGGTGGGGATGAAAAATAAGGTGATGGAAGTATGATTAACATCTGCAGACAACAACAATGTAAGCGAACAATGTAAATATGTTCTTTAAAGCGTGGATGCCTATCAAAGAATAATGCGTCCAATTACTATTACATCAATACAAAAGCGTGTAAATAGCAAGCTCCATACAATATGTATTTTGTTTGCAGTGACGGTATTATTATAACTGACGTCCCCCGTTAATCAATGGCAACTCATGTCACAGGGATCGTCATCGGCGGGACGCGTGGCGAAGGGATGAGAAGCGAGTCTTCAAAGCGATGAACTCGTCGAGATGCACGTTGGCGTTTATTTTATAGAAAAGACTTGCAAACAGCGATGCGTACCTAACGGCGCCCGGGAAGAAAGTAACTCGGAATGCGCAGTTACAATAGCAATACTCGAAGACCATATTTTGGTCATTTGACGGACTATCTGACGACACAGGAATGGTAGCAGTAACGTGATAGGTAAAAAGAAACAAAATGGCAACGCATGCGCCATGTATTATGTTAATATCATTTTTGTATATGCGAGTTAAATCAAATATTTCGCATGGAACGCATTATCGTGTTTCGCATTGATTTATATGAGAATATTAGTTTCGTTTAACGGATGTTTCACATAACGAGCAAGATTATGGAACGAAATATGCTCGTTTATGAGAGGTTCCACTGCATTCAAAAATTTTGGAAAAAAATAATTAAGAAGAGGAAAACATATAACTTGGCAACACTAAAATCACTGCACATATCTAATTGACATCCAAACAACCCTGCACTGCAAAATACTGCAACAATGGTGATCTCCCGTATGCGTTTACATAACAAAAAATGCAGACAGGGACAATAATAACACGTCTGAAGAATCATATTTTTTATATTTCTTTGTGCGGCATTTTTTTTTTCCTTTTTCTTGGCGTCGGACACTCATCAAAGGCGGTCCAAATTACGGAACGCATCGCGGGACACACCGCAAGAGGGAACGTCGTTATCCCGACGCAAAGATACGCACGCACAAAAAACCGAAACCGAAATCGAAACCTAAACCGCGCGGTCGGCTCCGGTCTCTGCGGTCGCTGGAGGTGTCTCTGCCAAGAACATGACGGATGGGGAGGCAGTAAAGCAACCGCGAAACCAACATAAAAAATATCCACAACTACAATTCACGGTTGGGTTGAGCCGCATTTTAAGACCAAACGGTCCGGTCCTCGAAAGCGTGAAGCTTATCATCCGATATCCTTAAAAATGCTTATTAACAAAACACCCAAATACTCTTGGATTAGTCAGCTGCTGTATCCTCAAATTCCCAGCCCGGTGTAGAGAGGGTTTCATACAACTTCTTCTTCTTTAGCCTCGTCATTTCCCATCGTCCGGGGTCGGCTCTCCTTGTCTGTCCTGCGTTGCATTCTCGGTCAAGCCCAGAGTTTTCAGATCCTTGTCTACAGTTGCAGCCCAGGTTGCCTGTGGTCTTCCAGGTCTTCTCGTGCATCATGGTTTTTTTTTGGCGGGTTTGATACAACATTACAAGTTATTTGCATATAGTTTGCAACAAGTAAGATCTATGAATATGTATATATATATTATACTCTTAAGCATAAAATATGTAATACTGATCTTTTGTTGTGTTGTCATGTGAGGTTGTCAAATAACGTGCCATTGAGAGATCCATGCTCAGAGTGTCTCTAAAAGATAAAATCCGAAACGAAGATATCCGAAGAAGAACTCAAGTAGTGTAGGCTACCTAACGAATAGGCACACTCAACTAGCGTATGTCGAATATATGATAGTCGATGGGAATGAAAAGCTCTAGAGTGGCGTTCAAAAACTGGCAAATGAAATCGCCGACCCCCGCAAGATTTTTAATTTTTTTTTTTTAAAGTTTAAAAACAACAAGTTGTTATTTCGTTTTTAAAACAATTATTTAACTTTATAATAAAAATATTTCACAAAAATTATTAAAAAGTCCCAAATCTCGCTAAATAGAATAGGCTGCAGGAAATATTACTTTGATAAATAAATTCGTGGAGCTCATGTCGAAACTGGGCTCCTCTCACGTGGAATATATCAATATTCGAGGTGGTATAGCTGAACAGTCTGACCACTCTTCCAAAAGGTATAGTCTCTGGCAAGATGGACTGACGACATCAGAAGAGTAGCGGAAGTAGCTTGGATGCGGAAGGCAGAGGATGTAGACTCATGCGGGATGCCTACGTTCAACAGTGGACGTAGACAGGTTAATGATGTAATAAAAAAATCATGTAAGATTTTTTTCATGAAAAAGTTAAGGAGCTTAAAGTTTGTAAGCATTTTTAAAATGCTACAAATTTTTTGTTTGCTCTGGGCAACAGAACGAACAATAATCCAAAAGGCAAACAGCTTTGGTTGGTGTTGGGAACATTCAAGACCGGTGGCGAAATCAAATAAAATATATCAAATATGCTACCGCAGTTAACACATTAGAGCCATCCATCATCCAGGATTGTAACCCTTTCAGGCAGCAGCTCTCAAACTGTGACCTGCAGAAATCTATATTTAAATTTTTTAAAAGAAGCTGTTTTAGATACGCTTATCTAAATTAAGTATGTTTTTAGCACGTTGAAGCGGCCCAAGAACTTTTTCAAGACCACGGAACTCATGGCGAGGAATACCTCGATTCCATCGTCACTGGAGACGAGACTTGGGTGCACTACCTCACACCCGAAACCAAAGAACAGTCTAAACACTCTAAACAATGGAAGCACCCAGAGTCGCCGACAGGAAACGGATCATCAAGCGTAGCTCGCACCTGGCGGGCGAAGTGAGGGGGAGATCCATCGCGTACGGCTGCCAAGCCAAGACTGAGCTCCGCAGGCAGCTCGTTAGCGAAGAGATTTGGAGTGGGGTAACCAACGTACAATACAAAATCTTGGGATCCACCACAACAGCATTTTACAGGACTGAAACGCCACAGGAATCTTATATTACGGATAACCCTCGTCTATTCCAAAATTTTCCAAATACAAACCTCTTACTCTTTACATAAACATATGGCCACTTGTTAACCAATTAAACGGCTAACTTGACTTTTTGTTATATGCAATAGTTTCAGCCGTGATGAACAACACAGTTATTTTTTATGAATGTATTGAAACTTCAGGGTTCAACATTTGAGAATCGCTTCGATGGTCGCAGGACCAAAAATACAAACATTCCTATTAGAGTGCTAACAAAGATCGTCCATAGAAAAATAAGAAAAAATAACAGTGCGGACTGTCCGTTAATATATTCTCCATGGGGCTTTATTTATTGTTGAGCTTTCGGAAAAAAGTTCACAATAAAATCATTGTTGGGGATATCAAGTAAAATTCTTCCGTGAAAGCACTCGGCCATATAATGCAAAGGAATCTCCAACATGGGCGTAACCAAATCATTATTTTATTTGCTTATAAAAAAATAACCATTCCGAGATCATTATATCTTAGCTTTTATATTTCAATGCTATTGTTGATATTTAAATTAGTAATCTGTTCTCCGTATCTCGATTCCGCAATGCTTTAAAAGTACGGCGTTTAACCAATGCATCCTCCTTGTATTAACTTATGGCGCAGAGACGTGGAATCTAACAGCAATGCTCGGAGTGTCGATCGAAAAGATTGAATCCGAAACGAGGATATCCACAAAAGAACTCAAGTAGTGGAGGCTACCCAACGAATAGGCACACTCAAGTGACAATGGGCAGGACATATCTGTCGAAGAGACGACAGTTGATGGGGAAGAAAAGTATTAGAGTTGCGTTCAAGAACTGGCAAACGTAAACCCTGCAAGATGGACTGACGACATAAGAATGATAGCGAGATTGGCCTGGACGCGGAAGGCAGAGGATCGAAGAGGGTGGACACTCATGAGGGACGATAACGTTCAACAGTGGACGATACAGGCTAATAATGATGATGATCTCGAGAAGAGATATATCTGTAAATAGCCAAAATGATACGCCTCTGTTTCAGTCCTAGAGTGTCGAAGTCCAGGGTCCACTGTACCTGATCCAAGACGTAGGATGTTGCGGTACTCCAGTCTCCTTTGTGGTATACCGACACAGAGAAGAGATAAACCCCAAATTCATGAAATGTTGAAAATACTCCAGCGTCCCACAAACAATGCTTTGTGATCCCCAGTGGGTCCTTGACCTGGTAACGAACATGGAAATCTTTTGATTTTTTACATGTTTCCTTTCAACACTACGGCATTTCAACATTCAAAAGATCATTAATATGATTTATTGTATGCACGGAATGCATTTCGAATGTCTTGAAGTTTGAAATTGCATATTTTTAAATAGATGAAATAACATATTATTATTAATTAGAAATTACATAATTAGATGATTTAAATAGATGAAAATCGTTTAGAAACCATTGTTAATTACATATGTAAAAGGTATTAAAAATCTATAAAAAACTAGTGTGCATCACTTTTTTTTTGTAATCGCATGCAGGAGAGCACACCCGGTCAAGACTAGTGCACTCTATGACGCTCAGCCAGGGAGGCTGGACGCTGCATGCGAGAAACGTGTGTTGTGTTCGTGTTTGTGTGTAAATTGGGGAGATTGCAAGTGTATATTTATCTGTTTCTTGAAGAGATCCAGATTGTAGGAAGGAGGAAACACAGACACTGGAAGAGCATTCCATAGCTTACCGGTGGCATTAAGGAAGGAGCTTTGGAAACTGCCAGTTCTTGGTCGACACACATTAACCGTGTATGGATGTTCGCCAAGCGTAAGACGAGTTTGTCGGTTGTGGGTGGGTGCAGGAGGAATAAGTTCTTTAAGTTCCGAAGAGCAGCGACCGTTGTAATAACAAAAGAAAAGACTAAGAGAACCAATATTACGCCTGTGTTCCATTGATTGCAGGTTAGACGTAAGAGTGTCATTTTTTATCAAACGAATTGCTCTTTTTGACTGCCGCATTCAAGGATAGGTCGTATTTGAACTTTATATAGAAGAAAAAGTTGTTAATCGTTGAAATGCCGACGTGATATAATACACCTAGTTTTTTGGAAGCGATACCGGCTTTATACTTAATTGAATCGTAATATTGTCATACCTACCTGAAAAAAATACAGATTACAAAATATGACGTTCCAAAAATATTAAAATATACTTTTTAAATTTTAAGTTGATTTATAAGTAAATAATCGCTATCAGGAAAATATGTTTTTTAAATTAGATTAGAATAATACTTGTATCTCAAAAAAATTAATGCTAGCTAAAAAAAGTTTGGACACCCATCGACTAAAAACTACCGTAGTTTTTTTGTCCAAATACAGCTACAAGGATTATTCAGCAAGTTTGCATATT
Source organism: Glossosoma conforme (assembly GCA_022606575.1). Taxonomy (NCBI): domain Eukaryota; kingdom Metazoa; phylum Arthropoda; class Insecta; order Trichoptera; family Glossosomatidae; genus Glossosoma; species Glossosoma conforme. The sequence continues at coordinate 1,723,131 of JAGTXR010000046.1, forward strand.
AACAAAAAAAAAACTAAGTCTTATCTGAAAATAATAGAATTATTTTAAATGCCGTGACCAAGCGGGTTGTATTATTGAATGTTGACCACCGGGTTCGAGATCTGGTGTATTTACCGTCGCGGCTCAGTGGTTGCATTGTCGTCTTACCGAGCGAATAATCGCCTTACCACTCTCCTTCCGGTCCGGACAATAACTTGCTGCCTCTAAACCTTTCAATCCCAGGTATTTCGTTTGCCCATTCGGTCGGTGGCTAATCAAAGCGGCATCTCTATCACAATAAAATGATTGACGTAATTTAAGGATGAAATGTTTGCGGATCGTTTGTTCTGTTTTTAACTAACAAGAATGGGTTCAATGTAAAATAAACATAGAAATAATATAACATATTACGCTCTCTAACTATGAGGAGATTGTTACAGAAAAATGTAAAGCCCATTTTTAGATAGATAAGATACGACCTGGTCGCATCACACCGGAGGACAAAATGATGCGAGCAATAACAGTCTTTTGAACAAACTGCGTGGAACCCGTTTTTTTAGTGGTGGAGATGGAAGATTCTCTCACCGAAAATACGAGCAAACATTTTAAATGCGTGGAATTTTTTTTAGTGGTCACAAAGTCTGCAGGGCCGAACTCCTCTTTCTAACAAGAGGAACTGACAGTCCCAGACAGGGGTAACTAATGACCGTCAACTACGATACAAAGCATGTATTTAGGACTCCCAAGCATAAAATTTTGAGTTGATAAAAACAATTTGGCTGAAAGAACATTGGCCAAACAGACAGGCTGAAATATTTTTTGATATAATAAAAATCATAATAAATTTAATTGTAATGCAGAAATTTAACGTTGTTGTTAAAATTTACACTTGTTTTTAAACATTTTATCATAATTTTACTATTTATTAGTAATTATTTTAACACACCTAACCATTGTTACAAAATCAATCGTGTTTTTTTCTAATTCATAGATTTTTACTCTACTCGTATTCACTTAAAAATACAATCGGCCAAATAATAATTTGGCCAAATGTTCTTCGACCAAAGATCCGTCGCCCAAATTCATTTCGACCAATTTTCCGGTCACCGTATTTACTGAGAACATCAAATAAAATTTAAATTGTGAAAAAAAAAAGTTTTTAGTTAAAATTTTCATAACCATCGTTTACATGCAACAGTAATATAAATATATTTCAATAGTAAATACACATACGAGTACAATTTACCAACAGTTTTTTTCCAAGTAAATCACTTTCTTAAGTACATGTATATTTAACTTAGTATTATTAACCAATATGTGGGTCTAGTGAAAATTTATGACAGTTTGTCTTAAGATTCTAAGATACTGCATGATTAACCAATAACCACAGAATGGCGATAAGATCGATGTGAGATTTAATTTGTAATCTGTTCGAGTTAGCCTTGCTTTATGGCCTCCTACCCTCGGGCGATTAACAACCATTAAACGGTGCGTTAATAATTAATCAGCAACGACGTGAAAATGTCCCGTCCTCGATCATTACCGGTGAAATATCAGCTGGTTTGTGTGGCTGGACGGTGTCGGTGCGGTGGCGACAGCCAAGAGAGCTAGCCCATTAGACTACGGACTAATCGGCCATTTCCTCTGAAGACAAGAGCAGCAGAAACAGATGAGTTCAGATGATAATGTAGGGTTAGCTAAAATGTCTACAATAAAGGAATATTTTGGAGTTGACGACGTTGAGAAAAAACTATTTTCACTGAGAAAAAAAAACATACTCCTAGTCTTACGCAGCGCTTATAGCAGATTGGAAGGTATTTAGAAATGTGTAAATTACTCGTATTTTGTAAAAGAATTCCTATTAAATAAATAAAAAATATTGTATTCAACTATTATTACGTATATTAAATATTATCGTTTATTTAAATCTTTCATTACGGCTCGGTTGGAATACAAATTAAACTGTCAATTATAAAACTAGTATTTGAAGCATAAATGTACTTGTCTGGTCTATTTTCATATATCACATTGGTTCTTGTATCCTTTAGCTATCAGACGATGCATAAAAAACTAATCTAAGAAAGTAGCAAAACGATATATCACGTCAACCGATGTTGGTCAAGACGGTCGGGGAATCTTATGACGGCATATGCCAACAACCGATGCGAAAGGGTTAAACATCTCTATACTTCTATTTATCTATATCCTAATCATAAGCTCTCCATAAGTAAGAACCATCTCAGAGAGGCGAGCCCGATGGGTCACATCATGCGCCACGGTGGTCTTTTTCACGACATTGTGGAAGGGATGGTTGAGGGTAGAAACGGCAGAGGGCGCCCTAGACCAAAGTAATTGAAGCAACTGTTCGAGGACATGAGTTGTAGCTCTTATTCTGAGCTAAAAAGGATTGCAGAAGATCGATAAGAGAGGAAATCGAGATGCAAGATTTTGTTGCTGCAAACCAATCCACCGGATTGATACTACTACTACGAAGAAGCTCTCTATCTCCTGGTGAATAGCGCATAAAATGTTTATTTAGTTTGGCATATCAGTAGAGCAAACGAAGGAATGACGAAAGCCTCAGTGAAAGCAAAGTCGCTGTATTAATTACTTCTAATAGAGTTAAAACCATTATATTTTAAAAATCGTTTCGAACAAATTATATTGAATTCCACATAAAGTATCCGATAACCCTGGCTGTAGTGAAGCTCGAGGAGTTCATCTAACAGTGGGGTGGCCATCATTATCAACGGTGAAGTCGCCTGCACTACTGACACACTCCAAGCATGTGGGTTTCTCAATAATGACACGTCCACTCATAATAATTATCACAACACATTACTTACTACTATTGATAGAGTCATTACAAGTAATTCATTCCGCATTTTTTCATGTAACCACATACATGAGAATACCGTTAATCGGTGAAGTACAGATATCTTCAAATGGCTATGCAGTGCAAAATCTACAGAAGAAAATTAACATGTAACTTGATAAAGTTAAATAATCCTGAATTGAAAAAAAAAATCTATTAAAAATTTTAATCCATGTAATAATGTCATTTTGAGACAAATCAAGAAGGTAATATGGTTCATCAGTAACACAGGTAAATGACTGGTTGTAATGTCCGCGTAGGACTTACAAGAAGTTATTTCTCATCCATTCAGTCTAAAGTTTGGTTCGAGACCCGAGTGGTACTTACTAAATAAATAGACTGTCGGAAACTAATAATACAAAAAGCTTGTGAATAAATGTTGACTGATTGAATAATAAAAAATAATAATATACATACTCTGAATATATACTATAGAGACATCTATCGTTATACGATGGTAACAATGGTATAAATACACCATCTTTCGCGTATCCGTTCGGACGGAGAAATAGTCCAGTGGACTGCGCGGTGTAAAAGAATTGAGCAAAAGTTGGTTCCAAGGCTCGTGGTTCGAATCCCGCGTCTGCCGAATTTTTTTGAATGAATTGATGAGTATAAAAAATTTGATGTATTGAACAATTATATGTGTATATTTAATTACGTAAGTAATCCTCTTATTGTTCAATGTTTCCAAAATGTAAGCATTTAAAGTAAACGTTCTCCACCAAAAATATAACTACGCGTAGTTGTTGTATTCGTAACATTAAACTATTGCAAACATTGTAATGAGAGCTCTATTAACATTATAGAAGTGTAAATTGCAGAAAGAGTTATACAATGCATACTTATTATTTAAGTCTAAGGTAGAATTTGAGTCTAGAAAATTAGACAACGTCTTTAAAGCGCGTACTTTTCACTTCACACTCACTGACGTGCATCTACTAACTAAAGAAGCCTAACGACAGCCACCTTTATTTAGATCGAAAATGTTTTTTTGGCGCCGGGTATAGCTCAATGGTCAAAGCGTTTGCTCGACAAGTCAAAATTCGTAGGTTCGATCCCCGACGGAGATTATAATAAAAAATAATATTTGATTTCTAAAATACCCCCGGTTGGTATGTATTTGATCCCTTCCCGTAAAATGCCAGTCATAGCCTATTAATTTAAATTGGTGGCAGACGAAAGTGGTCACGCGAAGACCACACATTTGTAGTAATTTTTTGCAATAACAAGGACGATGCGTGAATGTCGGGCTGCAGTCTATGACGTCAGCAGATCAACGCTCCACATGCAGCGCTTAGCCATATGTAGCATAGTAAGCGTCATAGAATCCACAGATGAGACTTCACCATCTGTGTTACATAAAAAAAAAGTGGAATTTAATTCAATTCAATCAGTATCTTGACATCTGATCTGTAATATATAGAACAAAAACGTTCAGTAGATCCACTAAGCCTAAGTAATCCACTACTATACCAACATTGCTCTTCCGAGCATTCAAAATTGATCACACCGGTGGAACCATTTAACAACATAAAAATCTACCTTAGATATTTGTAAACATTTTTAAACTAATTTGAAGCATAAAATTTTCTAATATTTATAAGTAACGACAGGAATCGAACTCACGACTACTCGCATGACATTTCAGCGCCCTAGCCTCGGCAATAACCCTCGGCATATTATAATAACTGTAACGAATCAATAATCAACATGAATTGAATATTCTGCGAGATAATGGAGATAACTGTGCCTTGATATATTGAAGAGATAAACAAAACCGATTGAAACATATAGTAGCAATTATGTTCTAGATAAAATTTTAATTAATTTGTGGGAGCTTTCACCTGGAAATGGAAAGAAAATACCTTGATCGGATTAACCTACATAACGTTAAGATAAGGTGTATGGTCAAGAATTAAAAATATCAACTGTTATGCAACGCGTCACGGAATCGATCACCGATGAATATTAAAAAATATATATTAGCAAAAATAAAAATTCACAATAACCTTCTTTGTGTGACACTGATTTCTTCAAAGCATAAATGCTTGCCATATCCTATTAAACAAGACTCGTGGTAGACAAAAATTTTGTTAACCGGCAATCTATTACCGATCACATCTCTTATTTTCATTTGATCACTATAGTTAACCAACATTGGATGAAAAACATTAACAATGCTGATTAACAAAAGCAGAAACATCTTCTTGCTGCTTTCTTATTAAGCTTCTGGTTTATTGTCCTGGAAGCTTTCAAGAATGAAAGAAAAGTATGTACCCATGTGGAGCTTCTGATGCAAACAAGACTTAAGAAAGGGCTCAAAAATTTGCAAGTAACGGAGCTGTTTTGTGGCATTTCATGGAAACATCTAGGTATGGACCAGATCTCTTCTCTTCTCTCTCTACTTCGACGTCTCCAAAACCTGAGCACACATCAAGCCGCCCGCCAGAGAAATCACTGTGTTACGTGCCGATCTTCGAACTTCAAGTCACAACCTACCCACTAAGAGTAATTCCAGTAAACCCTTTCCAACATGAATATCAATTCTTTCACAATATAAAGGAAAACTATTAAATTAATAACTAAAAAATATTACATGTACTAACAAGATTGCTGTGAGAACTTTAAATATTTCTTTCAATTTGATTTGTTGGGAACTATTCTTTTGCACTTAAAAGTAATGACAGTGGGGAAAATGCAGTAATCTTGTCGGTTTTTTAGTTTTTTTTCGCTCACACTAATAGGGTGACTGTTTATTGTAAAATTACCGGCGCGGGCCACTCCGAGCGTGACTGGACGGTTCCACTACACTTCCCCAAGTAATGGTTGCTTTTTTGTGTGTAAACACAAACGAGAGAATGCCACTAGAATGTAAAAACTCTTTGTATCACAAGAATTGAAAAAAATACGTCACAAAAGGCCGTCGAGAATGTATTCAGTAAAGGGTGAAAGAAGCGAAGTTTGCCTATCAAGAAAAAATACTAATAGTGGCTGACAAAATTTTATGACAAATCTAGAAGAAGCGGTGTTTCAAAATTTAAGGGAGAAATGAGGAAACTTTTTTTTTTTTTTAAATAAATTTGGCTATATTTATAACATGGAAAACTTGCATTTAACCTTTTCCTGAAAACATTAAAAACCATCTGGCAACGCTCACGGAACGGGCATAGTTCCACTCTGGTTTCAAGCTCGAGAGTTACTGCCGCTAGTCGTTGTAGTGGCCGGAATGGCCCGCACCCACTCTCTTCCCTCTTCCTTCACAGTGAAGTATGAGAGTGAGATGCGAATATAGTGTCACGCTTTCCGCAGATCGTCGAAACCCAAGGTCGAGGCACTCACAGAGCGATTTTGTTTCCGATGTTCACAAAATGCCTCCGATGTACCCGATAAATTCTGATTGTTATTAATATTATTGTTTAAATCACTGCGTAACTATATTATGGAGGAATACCTAAAGTCTTAACCTTGTATTTATTATATTTATAGAGATATCACAGGTAAGGAAAGGTTAAGGATTGCCAAAAGCTTCGAATATAAGTATGGGTCACCATTGTAGGTAAATTATTTTAATGAAACATTAATTTAGTATCACATATGAAGCGTGTATTGTAAATAAGCCATTGTATGTGGTTACGAGAATTATTTGTAGACCTTAGATGATGCGTAGTTGAGTATATATAAGAAGTAACAAACGACGTCAGAGAAACTGTTTATTTTTATATAATCGCATGCAGGACGCTCAGCCAGGGAGGCTGGACGCCGCATGCGGGAAACGTGTGTTGTGTTCGTGCTTGTGTGTGGGTTGAGGAGATTGCAAACGTGTTTTTATCTATTTCTTGAAGAGATCCGGATTGTAGAAAGGACGAAACACAGACGCCGAAAGAGCATTACAAAGCTTACCGGTGGAATTAAGGAAGAAACTTTGTACACTGGCAGTTCTTGGTCGACACACATTAACCGTTTATGAATGTTGTGGGTGGGTGCAGGAGGAATTAGTTATATTTGTGTGCCTCCATTGACTGTCTAATAGTAATATAAAGTGCTAATAATTAGAAAAGATAATAATGCCACGAAAAGCAGCACGAATATAAAAAGGCTGGATCCATCAACGCCATTAAACTTCCGCAAGACATTCACGCATCGTCCGCGAAACATACCGAAATATTCTAAAGTAAATGTTCGCATGGCAATCGAGCTATTTACCATTCCGCCGTACTTATTGGTATTTGTAGCTTCATTAGTAAACCTGCAGCTGGGAAACGGATAAGTGGCTTATATAAGAAGACATTGTAGATTCATTGTCAGTGTCAACATTGTTGCGACCTTGCTGTCTCATAATTACTGAAGACCGTTAACCACGTTACACGTACCGTGATATTAAAATAATTAGAACTGTTCTTCCCAGGGTTCTTTTATAAGCACTGCGTAGTTTCTAACTTATTTATGTACAAGCTTTCATGAGAGCATTGACACACGTCTTTGAAAGAGAAGTATAAAGCGTTCAATTTGGTTATTTAGAATCTAGATGCTACATGCGAAAAGAATGTGTGATTGTGAACATTTAATTTTTTAAGTGTAATTTCTTTTGAAGCTGGAAGGAAAATTAATTCGGATCAAACTACAAAACAAAGTGAAACTTTTTTATTCACTCGCATCATAGACGGTGTTCCGGAACAGAGATTGCGGTCCCGAAATTACAGCTAACTGGTGATGCCGGAATACCATGGTTCCGGCACTGAGGATAAATCTAAAGACCGGAGTTCAGTTGATACTAATTTATTAGATACGAGACCCCTTTTTATACCCTAATTTACAACATGAGTCAGCATTTATAAAAGTAATATTAATACATTAAATGTCATACACCGCACATTCCTCGATACCGTTTTTGGAACTTAATCCCTTCCATCCACATAGAGTGGCAAATTATTGGGATGGTCAATGCTCCGTTTCGATGCGTAAGCATTCTTTCTTAATATAAATACAAAGAATTTCGTACACCGCAAATTCCTCGATACTTGTTGTTTTTGGACCTTGATCCCCTCAATTTACATAGAGTGGCAAAATGCCCTGTGACGTAAAGAAAACCATTAATGTTATTTTTTCTTTTCTACAAAAGTTTTTTTTCAAAGGCGCGAATCTCACATAGTTTTTTTTTATAATACTTGCATATGAAAATCGAAATACAAAGCCTGGAAGAAAAGTTAATAAGCCAAATAGTGTTATTGACAACATTGTTATATAAAGGTGTTGTTTTTGCAGATAAATATTTTAGTTTTTATAGTGACTTTAAATGTTTTGGCTAGATGCGGACCTGGATGAATCTACGACATTGGATTTACCTATCATCCAAATGAGATCTCCTAGAGGTCCCACAGCCTGAGGTTCTCGAGGTTAACGAGAGATTCGCCGTTTCCGTGAATGCTAAAAAACAAAAATACAACAAATCGATAGTAAAGCTCCTTGCTTTTATGTTTCGATAGTAGCCAATAGGTTTCAATGTGTAAACGTTAGAATTCAAATAGCTTTTACCTTGTTTTACCACGGGTCAAGTTAAGCTACTGATATTCAAAGAAATGAAATCGCATTTTTCACTTACTGAAGACTTCGTCGATCTTTCGCTTGTACAAGTGTTTTTGTGGTGTTTGTGTGTCAACCATGATAGACTTATGACATGGTTTTTGTTGTCACAAATCCAAACTATTTGCGCTGCGTATTCCGGCACTTGTTCTGAGGTGAGGTCATTGACACTAAATGTGTCAATACATTTACATCATCACACTTACGTTAGTACTTCAATGACGAATTAAAATAGTATATTTTGTAATGTCATTGAAGTAAAAGAAATAAAAAATTGAAAACAAATACTGCTTGACGAAACTCTCAATGAGTGTGAAACCGCGGTAGTATTTTTGTGAATACGTGTCCGAATTTACATATTAAATCAAAAAACACAACTGCATCGGTGATTAATATTCGTATATCGTGAAAAACATGCATAGAAATGCATTGTCAATCAATTTTGATTGATTTGGCTAATTAATCTGTGACGGAACAGTTAATGTTATGAATTTATTTGAAAAAAAAAGTTTAAAACAATCACATTTTAAGTACAAGAAGTAGGTGTAAATGTAACGACAGCAAAAATAATCACGGGAAAAAAACGTTTTTTTTTAATTACACACGACACTTGTATACTAGTACATACAAATACAACAAATACTATCATATCGAATTAATATTATTCTTTAGAAGAATAAAACGACGAACTCGGGATTCGAACTTACGATTACACGCACCAAATCACCATTCTACAAATCTCGCTACCTCAAATTTTCTAAGAATTTAATATGACTTTAAATTCACTATATATGTATATAACTGAAACCACAAAATGATAGTCTTTTATTGGGTAGAAAATACCTCCGTACATGCATCTAGGAGTGTGCATTTTATAAATGACAAAAAAGACGGTTTCCCATTAACATCGACTGGTATTTTACCTCACGTGGGCTCCACCCAACAATACGTTCGTAGTGAGATGCTTCTCCTTGTTTGGGTATTCAGGTCTTTAGGAGATGGGCCGTTTAGATAGCGGAGGGTTGCGCGATCAGAGGCAAGGGCATAGTTCACACACTTCCCAGGCCTTATCAGGGAACGTTCGGCTCAGGATCCAGCAAGGGGCTGAACCAAAAGGCCACGCTGAAGATACGATTAGCAGCATGGTAATGTTATTTTTTATCCGGTTCTCGTTATGTTACCAAAGTTAACCCTTTCGTTACGGCTCGGTGGAATACAAATTATACTGTCAACACGGCGTGAACTTTTCAAACTATTTTTTGCTTAAAACTAGTATTTGAAGCATAAATGTACTTATCTGACCTATTTTTATGTATCACATTGGTTTCATTATCTTTTATCTATCTTCTTTACAGATTGAGAGAAAAACATGCTTTACAAACTATTATATTTAACAAACGTTCAATTTCCTACCGTAGATGTCACAATGAGTACTGAAAGTAGCAAAACGATATACCACGTCCACCGATATCAACGGTTGGAGAATCTTTGACGGCATATGCCGACAACCGATGCGAAAGTGTTTAGCAACATCTGACGCGGACCTAAGCTTGATGATGGGTTACCGCCTGTTGCTAACCACGTTTAGCTGGTCGGGCTGAGCCGCTCCTTAGTAGTGGAGCGTTGGGGTTAACATCCGAACTCATTAAAAAAAAATTTAAACCTTTCGCATCGGTTTTCGGCATATGCCGTCAAAGATTCCCTGACCGTTGACATTGGCTGACGTGATATATATATCATTTTGCAACTTTCAGTATTCATTGTAACAACGGTTGGGGGCAGTCATTCCTTTATCATACATGTATTCTTTACAGGAATCTGTAAAGCATGTAAATAAATATCATTAGGTTTCGTCACAGGAGCGATTTTTCTGTAAAGCACATTTATCAATGCCACCACATGTATGGAGTTACATAATGAACGTTTGTTAAATCTAATAGTTTTTTATGAATCATCTTATTGCTAAAGAATAGAAGAACTGGTTTGAAAAATTCACGCCGTATTGACAGTATAATTTGTATTCCACTGAGCCGTAACGAAAAGGGTTAAAATGCCGGGAGTGGGGATGTTTATATATATATAGGCGTGCAAAAACGTTACTATATACTCTTATAAAGAATTTATTGTTTTAGCTTACGTCAGATATTTATATTTGTAAATTTTTAAAAAAAATCTATAAGGTATTATATTTTTTAATTATTTTAATTTAAAAAATAACAAATTAAAAATATTTAGTTTTGATTCACATTTAGTTTAAGCGATTACGTCAACGCGAGGACCGTTCAATATTATTGAAGATGTTCTCCAGGGAATTTTTTGTTAATGTTTTAATTTAAATTAATTTAAAATTATAATTATGCAGTTTCACCAAGTATTATCAGTTGATAACCTAAACCCTTTCATTACAACTCGGTATGAATACAAATTATACTGACAATTATAAAACTAGTATTTGAAGCATAAGTGTACTTATCTGGTCTATTTTCATATATCACTGGTTCTTGTATACTTTAGCTACCAGATGATGCACAAAAAACTATTCTAAGAAAGTAGCAAATCGATATATCACGTCAACCGATGTCAACTGCCGGGGAATCTTATGACGGCATATGCCAACAGCCGATGCAAAAGGATTAATTTAAACGATAAGGCTTCTCAAACCATCACTCAACATTAAAACCAATCCATAAAAGTATTATTACAAAAATGCGTTTCCAGATAATCGAAACGATCCAAATAATGAAACCTGCACATTGCGAACATCGATTTCAAAAGCAAAAAATTAAACAAAGTGCCTTATTTATTAGTGTTAAATAAGTATTAACATGCGCCCCCCAGTGAGCAAGCTCTGGGCGGCCATTTGCATAAACCCAGTTTATGGAGGAAATTCTGCGACAGCTCGCGAAATACGTCAACGCGAGGACCGCCTGGTGGTCGCCAACCTACAATTGCATTTGTGCCATGTTTAAATGAACCCAGTGACAGCGATTAGTATTGAACTGCAAGTTTCATCAGTGTGATATAAAGCCACAGAAGATAAGGTCCGCCAAATAACTTTTTTTTTTTTTGAAATGGGGCGCAAAACATCGAGTTAGCTTCGGCTGTGCGGCACGTAGCGCCGTCCCATGTCCAAATGTTGCTAATATCCTCCTCTTCAATTTTTGTGAACGAAATGGCCAGATAACGATCGCCATTGACTGTAACGGCTAACTCCTTGCTCATTTTCGAAGAAAAATGGCCTGATTTTCAAGTAATGTCGCAATATTTTCCAGCGTTGTTCAAGCGTATACACAACCATATTCGTTTAGCGGAAGGATAAAACTAATTATCTGTCAAATCAGACATGAGCTAAGTGTTGCCATTCACGAAATAAGCACTAGTTGAAAAAAAAACGTTAGATGGCGGACCCCTTATATCCACTTACAATATTTATTGACCCAACGACAATAGCACCAATAATTTTAGAGTCTTTATTAATTCTACATCTCCTTTTGAGCCGTGAATGCGATATTAGTTACGGATTATTTCTCTTAAAAACTCGAATACAGTGGCTCCAATTGTTTAGAGCTGACACTCACTAGACTTATCAGTTGCTAACTGATCATAATATGAATGAGCGCGACATCAAGAAGTATTAACTTTCCTCCGTTCACAACAAATACGGGTAAAGTCCAGTCCAGCACATATAATATACTCGGCAGGACTTTGACTACGTGAAGGTCATACCAGCAAAAATAATTTTACTACAGAAATTTGTGGTGACCATAAACTTCAGCTGTCGAGCGTAAGAAGGATAAATAAAAGTTTTTACATTAAAAAAAAACAGTTTTTTATTAGAGACATGCTTTGGTATCGTCAAGAAGAATTGCATTTAGAAAAAAATACACTTCATCAAGGAAACTCCGATCAGCCAAAGCAAATAGAAGCACCCTGCAGCTGGCGGGATGTAGTCCTAGCACGGCCTTTGGTATCGTGCTTTCAGCTACGCGGCACCAATGGCCTGGAACTCGCTGCCAGAAAGCATAAGAGAACTTAAAGCAGAGGCATCCTTCAGAAGCCGAGTCAAGAGTCACCTTTTTACTCAGTGAGACAAAGAAACGCTTTTGGAATGACCACTCGGTTATAAAAAAGCGCTATACTAAATTTGCGCCGATGTTGGAACAATCATACTTAAAAAAACTTACATTTGCATAACTGAAATAATGAAATTTCACGAAAAAAATATCAAACATATCGAAAAAAAAGTTCGACAACAAAAACTGGTTTTAGATAATATGATAAATTATTTCAAAAAGAAAATGTTTTTGATACCTGCGATACAATGTCACAAGAGCGGGGAATCGTCCGCGGACGATTTTAAAGTAAAAAATTGAGTTGGCATTATTTTGAAGCCTTCGGGTATTTTAAGAGAAAGTAATTTACCGCATGCCTGTGGCTCGCCTGCGCGCAAGAAGCCTTCAGAGTTATTATGCCTCCGACTGGGTGACAGAAATCACGTAAAGACATACGAGAGATGGAAGCGTTATGAATACTTATTGGAAAGTAGTTTGGATGACTTCAATCGAAAATTATCGATCGCATAATAAATCGAAAATGGAAAATTTGAAGATGTCGCTTCGCATTCTCATTATGTTTTATGTTTTTTATTATGTAAGCACATACAGGAGAATACCGACACGCTGTCAAACCCTTTCCGCCTCCGCTCTGTACATATGTTTCTGATGGAAACACTTCACAGAGCACTACAAAAAGCTTAAATGTTTGCAAGTGGCTGAGGGCCTTTCCGAGTCTTTGACGCAGCATACGGCTTGTCAACAAAACCTCAGACTAGAAGTTTCGACGTTAGTATGCTACATGCGTGTCTCGGGTTGCCTTCCTTGGTGATTTGTTGCCAGTCCGCTTAATTGCGTGTGTTTGGAAAAGTGGCAGTTATGTCAAGTCTTGTTTGGGGTGTGTCTGTACAAAATAGTTTCAAGAGGAGTAGAGTTAATACCGACACGCTGTCTTTCCCCATCGCCTCCGCCCCGTTCATGTGTTTCTGAGTGAAACACTGCACAGAGCACTTCAAAAAGCTTAATATTTTTTTTTAAGTGGCTGAGAGCCTTCCCGATTCTTTGACGCAGCATACGGCTTGTCGACAAAACCTCAGTTTAGTTTCGAAGTTAGTATACTACGTGCGTGTTTCGGGTTGCCTTCCTTGATGATTTGTTGCCAGTCCGCTTAATTGCGTGTGTTTGTGGAATTCAGGTTGCAAGATTGTGTCAAGAAGGAATGTTAACTCTGTGTCTTTCATGTGTCCTTGTTGTGTCTTTGTTGTGTCTGGTCTTTCGTGTGTCTTTGTTGTGTCTTGTTGTGTCTTTATCTTTGTTTTGTCTAATCTTCGACAGATGGTGATAGTAATTCTGAAGTCTCATCTGTGGAACTCTTACCATGCTGTATATGGCTAAGCGCTGCACGTGGATTTTTGATCCGCCAACGTCATATACTACAACCCGAGATGCATCATCCTTATTATTACAGGAATTTACTATGAATGGGTGTTCTTCACGGGACGACTTTCGTCTACCAGCATTTGTAATTAATAGACTATGATGACTGGCATTTAACGGGTGAGGGATCAAATTCACACCAAACGGGGGTATTTTAGAGCTCAGAAATAGATTAAAAATCTTTTTTTACGCCAAATTTTTTTGAAACGAGACCTGCTTTATACTTGATTTAAAATTTAATTGTTACCAAAAAAAATCGGCTAAGATTTTTTCTTGTTCTTTGAATAGAACTGTATAACATTATGTGACCAAAGGTATTCAAACACTTTTTTTGTCACTAATTAATTTATTGTTGACCGCACCTGATTCGGTTTCTTGAATACGTCCAGCCTAATCAATTATAAAGAATATAAAATTATGAAATCGAAACGAAAACGCGAAGGGAAAAAACTTTATATCAGTCGACGCCGAAGAGATGTGACCAAATATCGGGTTACCATCAAACAAAATTAAATTGGAATAAAGGTCTCTACCCACTACAACGTATCATAAAATAACCGTACTAGGAACGTGTCTGGTAAAAAAATGTTCTTTGTATTGAAAAGTATGAGACTATGCCCATATGCCGGTGGCGATATGCTCCGCGCATGGCTAATTAAATTTTATTTATAAAAATATAAGGATGTATACGGGCACAGAACGCCGTCGACCCGTTTCAGTGGGCATAGCAGGGCGTATCGTGTTGCTTTTCATGTCTGATACGTTACTAGTACGATCGTAGTATACGTTGTAGTGGGTAGAGACCTTAAAGGTCTCTGCCCACTACAACGTATCATACTATGACCGTAATAGGAACGTGTCGGGTAAAAAAATATTCTTTGTATTGAAAAGTATGAGACTATGCCCACTAGACCGTTCCGTCACCGACCATCGCCGTCGCCTACTATGCACGGAGCGTTAATTGATTGTCGGCGAGAATATTTTGCCAGTGCCAATACGCTCCGCGCATGTTACAGCAGCTCGCAACACCTAGCTTTATAACGACTACACCTCAATATGCATATACTCCATCTCCGGCATCGACTTCTTCATGCGGGCATAGAACGCCTTCGATCCGTTTCAGTGGGCATAGCAAAGCGTGTCGTGTTGCTTTTCATGTCTGATACGTTCCTAGTACGGTCATAGTATGATACGTTGTAGTGGGCAGAGACCTTAATCCGTGCGGCGCGGAGTAGGATAGGCCCGGTAAAAAAGAGCACCACGAGGGCGCCCCACGGAATAATAAATAAAATTGATAAAAAAAACCGTGTAAACCGGTCGGGCGGGTCTTTGAAAATATTGGAGGAATCCAAATTTGAAATCGACCGGCTTTCGGGCGACTTTGGTGACTAAATTGATGATTGATGTGTCGTCAGAATAAGGAGAAACTATCACATTATACGCTTGAAGAGAGCACTGAAGAAAAAATGTGAGAAAATGTCTACATAAATAAGCATTATTAAAATGTACAAAGAGCAACGATGCACCTACTATGCCATCGCTAAATATTTAATTTTGATTATAATTGCTTCAAAGAAACACTTTCTAATCAGCTCTGTATACACTCGTAGTGTTCATTATTAATACAATACGATACAAAAATTCAAATGTAATAATTGTGTTTTGTAATTGGGAACATTGTGTATCATATACTTGTATTTCACAAATAGCACAACAATTTACCGATACTTTGATTATGTGATTATTAAAAAAAATCAAGTCACAGGAAATTAGTTTAACCTTTTGCTTTACGGTGCTAAATTAAAAACGCGCGTTCCGGTGTTGGGTAATCAGTACACAATCAAAAATCAGCGATATTAAATCGGAAAAATTAGAACGTTCATAGCTAAAACCCCCTAAATTAATTATAATTTGAGTCAAAAAATATAATCATTAAGATTTATTGACTGAAAACATTAAAAAACCATCTGGCAACGCTCACGGAACGGGCATAGATCCACTGTAGTTTCAAACTCAAGAGCAACTGTCGTTAGTCGTGGAAGTGACCGGAGTCCCTTCCCTCTTCCTTCACAGTGAAGTATGAAAGAGTGAGATGCGAAGTATGAAAGTGCTGATTGTACTCGTGTGAATGAAGCAAGCAAAGGATCTCCATAGAGTGCCCCTAGCAATAGACTTTTCTGGACAATATCTTCTTTTCAGTGACACTTAGTATCTGGCAACACCGAATGTATATTTCAAATCGTAAGTGTTTGAAATGAGTGGCAAATGAAATAGACTGCAAAAAATGATAGATTCCCACCTTTTATATGTTTCAGTACCGGCTATAAAGCGCCTGTAATGTCCACACTATACTCTACAGCTGTGAATCTTAAGAATACACCTAAAATCCAATGGAGACTTATAATGGGTTTTGAAAACAGATAACGACGTTAAATATGGGGGATATGATGGTGTGAATTTGAGAGAAAAAACGAGGTGAGGGAGCAGGCAATCATCATCCTTCCGGTGAAGAAACGAAGATGAATCTAGCTGGCATGTGTGCTTCGGTTGCTGCAGGAAAGCATAAACAGCAGCTGTCTTTTATTCATACCCCTGGAATCACGCCGTCCCCGAAAGCAGTCAGGAACTATACATAGAATTTGTAGTTACCAACTCTTCTCTGACATGGGATGTGGTGAGGACCATGTCAGCTGACAGAGCTCTGTTACAGCACCTCGTGACGAACATATGCTCCAGTAAGAGAAGCGCTATTGTGACGCTAAAAAGAGGGGCCATTACCGTACGAGTATTTACATGCGTTTAAAAGTGGCCGCCCGCGTTCATCGAACAATATACATATAATCATGTCTGAAACAACAGGGTCAAATTCTGTCAGCCTAGAAATGGGCGACGTCGATGTCGTTACTCCCGGCAATCATCAGGTCTTCCTGGGTGCAGCTACTCGGACACAGCACACACTCCAGAAGGTGTGACAGGGTCTACTCCACGCCGCAGTCACATTCAGTCGGTCCACTGTAAAACTGCTAGGCTTTCATTTTTGTCTTCGTCTTGCATACTCCGGTCCGATGTCTGTTAAGGGACCTCCATATATTTCACCCCTGGTCGTGTCCAAAGGGGCTAGGCACTCTTTCGTGGCAATTCAAATCGAACAATTAGCACATACGTTATACCGACCCTGGTTATTCCCAATCAGCAATAAGATATTACGTTTTTTTTTTTTGTAAATTATGTTTTTCTAAATGCCTATATAAAAGATAAATACCAAAATAAGTACGCGTATAAGTCGCCGTCAATTTATTATGTTAATATTAAAATAAGCCGGGATTATTTCACATGAAAAATAAATAATTCGAAATTAGCCGGGCACGATTGTCCTATTAAAAATGATCAAAATATTCAAAACGAAAAACAAAAATACACCGCGCCTCGCACCATACAATCCGATCGCTAATCCTCTTTGGTATGCCGATACGTTTTTTAATATTAAATATAATAAAGTTCAACTATAAGTAATAATTAACCGATTATCGTCATTTTTCACTCATCAGCTCACGAGGAATTCAGCGCCGGTAGGGTCACCATATGAAGAAATCGAAAAGGTATGTTAAAAACCTGTTGACGAATTATTATAAAAAATAACTAACTTCTACTGTATATTATCTGTATAGCCTGTAAGAGATAAAAAAAAGACTAGAGGCCTTTGAGATGCGGTCATACAGAAGAATTCTCGGAATTTCCTGGAAAGACCACGTCACGAACAATGAGGTGCTCAGGATAATCAAGGAAGATAGGCACATAATAAGGACCGTCTCAGAGAGGCGAGCCCGATGGATCGATCACATCATGAGCCACGATGGTCTTCTTCACGACATTGTGGAGGGGATGGTTGAGGGTAGAAACTGTAGAGTGAGTGTTCGAGGACATGAGTTGTAGTTCTTCTGCTGAGCTGAAGAGGGTTGCGGAGGACCGAAAGGAGTGGAGATCGAGATGCAAGATTCTGTTGCTGCAAACCAATCCACCGGATCGATACTACGAAGAAGAAAAGCTGTTACTCAAGGAGATTTGTGTTTAAGTAAGGTAAAATAACAATATTTTTTTTAATCTTTTATCTATAGATAAACGCAAGATTTGTTGAATGTTTGCGGATGTCTACATTTATAGTATGTTTGTTATATCATCTTCAATTTTACTTGCTAAATATACTAAATTTTTCGCGTTTCACTGAAAACTTAGACATTAAATGACTACTATCTATTATGCTCTCTTACGTTTCAAAAAGTAAGAGACAAATATGTTATAAAACGAATATTTAAAAAAATATATATAATAATGTCACCTTGAGACAATATCAAGAAGGTAAAATTATTCATCAGTAACACAGGCAAAATGATTGGTTATAAAAGTCCGCGTCGGACCTATAAGAAGTCATTTCTCATCCATTCAATCTATAGTTCGGTTCGAGACCCGAGTGGTACTTACTAAAATAAATAGACTGTCGGAAAGTAATAATATTAAGCTTGTGAATAAATTCCAGTTTGATTGAATAATAAAAAATAAAAATATACATACTTTGAATATATACTATAGCGACATCTATCGTTATACGATGATACATATATAGAAGTTTCAAGACGAGTCAGCTCAGGCGGAAGAAATGGCCACGGTGCCCGAGCGGTATAGTTACCTGGGCAAAATGGTTGGTTCCAAAGGTCCGCGGTTCGCATCTCGCTCCTGCCGATATTTTTTCTGAATGAATTGACTCGTTTAAAGAATTTTATGTGTAGTATATGTATATTTAATTAATTATGGTATAAGACGTACAATTATTTGATTATTTATATGTCCTGATGACAAAGTATAGTGTGGTGACCCGAGGCTCGTGTAAGGTCCGCGTAAAAAGTAAAGGTCCGCCCCTACACTGAACGCTGTACACTGGTCAGACATAATCGATTTTAATTTCGCTCGCAGTTTTCATCTCCACTCCGCTCCACGCTAAATTCATAATGTTTTATGGATTAAGATTATCGCTACGTTTGTGTAATTATATGTTGTTACCTGCCGAGGCACCAGGGCCGCACTAAGGAATATACTAACTTAGGTGCCCGCATGGTGAAAACCCTCCCTGTCCCGTCCACGCAAAAAGCTACTTGTTAGAGAGTGGCTGAAGGTCTTCCCGTGATTCTAGGTGCATCAGTTAGATGTCAAATAGACCTCAGTCTAAGGCTGCGAAGTTAGTATACTACAGCGAGTCTCGAATTTCCTTCTTTGGTAACACGTTGCTGACCACGCAATACGTGAGAATGGATAAGGAAATGGTAAGGTTGGAAAATGGATTAGGAGTCACTACTTGGATGCCGTGTTAAAAGGGCTGCCTACGCCAGAAATACGATTTGTTAACAAATGTGCTACGAAATTGGGAAAAGTCACAGATTATTTTAAAACATCGCAGGTAGACCTTAAATTGCCCTCCCAACATCTTTGCGTCATTCCACATATTTGTTAATAGGTTGTTCTAGGCCCCTGAAACGTCGAGCTTATCATCTTATTTCCTTAAAAATTCTGATTATTAAATGCCCAAATCTGTTCTCATATACTTCTTTTGTTGTCTATTCCAGGAATACGTTAGGAACGTTGTACTCGTATGTACCTAGGTCCCCCCCAGGTGGAGCTGCAGTTGCAGAGATAACTTGGGACAGGCTGACAGAAGTGTCGACAATACATGGTGGCGATATACTCCAAATATGGAGCTGATATGTTAAAAATACATTTTAGTCAAATCAAATTGGGTGAATTATTGCAATAATATGAAAAACTAATTATGATATACTTTGACATCAGCATGACTGGTATCGAAAACCTCGATATACAATCTTTCGTCTTTAATTTTCGTTCGCTCATCGGACACGCATGTGTTGTCATTTTGTAATGCCGTTAGGTGGACTTGTTATATAGATCGCCACTTGCGGAGTTGGGTGTCACCGACCACGGCGCCGGGTGCCCAGTCAGTTGTGTGCCGACGGCGGCGAGGTCGTATCGTGGTTGGCGCGGCCTGAATACTGTGAATAGGTCCCGGCCAGAAGTTGGTAAAGTTATCGAAATATATATGTCAATGTGCTTCAGAAAAAGTCTTTGTGTTGTTGATCTGCTCCTCATCCTGCCACCACGCAATTCAATAACGAACTCAGAAAGGAGGATGTCAACTTGTATAATATATAAAATACAATTACAACAATTATATTGGATTTCGAAGTCTATTAGATATTGGTAAGTCGTGATTACCGATTGCAAAAGTATTATAGTATAAAAGCTGTCATCAAAACATAATTTAAGTGTTCATGAAAAAATGACGAAAATTGGACGTACAAACATACTAGTAAATCACACTGGAACTTCTTCAACATGTATCCTAGTTTTAAGTCCTAGTGTTAAGTAAAATCACATGTCAGAAATGCCTTCCATTCAAGGAAGGTGTAAATTAATTCATAATTAAATATATTAAGTTCTTGTTATAGTATCTTACAAATTAAAAATGACAAAATGTCTGGTAACGTTACAAATTATTTGTAAACTTGTAAGAAAAAAAAATACCTTAAATAAAGAACCAATTAAAAAAAAAAAAAAAATATCACTGAAAGACAAAAATGTAAGACTTTATTATATGTTCAGATCGTTAGGAGTCCGTTAGGAGATCCCTCTGAACATTTTTGCCTACTGCAGGTATGAAGAGAAATAACCCGTTAAAAATATTTGAATCGCAGTAACGAGTTACAAAAAACTATAATTTATTGTAAGTCTACCTAGTATTATAGTGAATATTTTTTGATACTGATTTATAAAGAAAATTACTAGCTTAACGAAACTGTTCTGATCTTAGTTATTTACTAATAGAACAATGTTGCATAGTGAATATTTGTAAAATACTACAGTGCGTGGAATAATCTTGGTCCGGCGCTGGTTGTTGGAGGCTCGGCACGTTCTTCTCAAATGAAATGGGGCCTCGGAACGTTTCATCAGCGCTAGGACGATAAGGGTGAGGAATTTAACCTCCGCCGCACCATCGCGCTAATAGGCTCCGAGCGGGGAATGCATCGACGTGGCACAAGACGAGAGGCAGAGGTGCAGGGGAGGCTGCTGAAGAAACGTGGGGCAACAAACTAGAACAACAAGTCCAAAGAAAACCTTTCATTTCTAGCGATTACTTAAGTAACTTTCATTAAATTACAAATAGCTGAAATAGTTCAATAATTTGATCACGATAAAAAACCGCCACACAGTTGTCATTTTCCTTGACTTGTCTCAAGCCATATCTGCGCCCGGAGCTCCTGCCAGTGTATACTATGCACTAACCTAATCATCCATCTAATTGTCAGCTTTCATTGTCCGTGGTAACATATATGATTTTTATGGCGGAAGTCTGGATCATTTTTTATAGAAAATTTGATTACTTACTAGCTTGTTGCTACTAAGCTCTGGATCGTTTGATCCTAAGAGGCGACCCAACCTAACCGTAATGACTCCTAACTGATGTCTCCATTTGCAGAATCCATTTCCCGACCTCACCATTTCCTTATCCATTCCCACGTATTTTGCGGTTAGCAACGTGTTACCAAAGAAGGCAATTCGAGACTCGCTGTAGTATACTAACTTCCCAGCCTCAGCATTTATAACTTTTAAACACTACTACTCAGTGAGTGGAGCACCAGATCCCCGCTGGATGGCCACGTGAAGGCGAATACAGTACCACTCCCAACCGGGAGTATATAATACACCTAGTTTTTGCGATGCGAAACCGGCTTTAAAATATATAATATATAAAATAATATTATGAAGAAGACTTCGTGTTTATATGAAAATTTATTATATATATAAAAAGTTCGTTTTCTTAATAAAATGTTATTCGAAGTAATGATACAATAAAACTCTGAATTTTATAGAAGAAATGTTTATACTAACAAAGTAGCAAACCGAGTTGTTTTCCCCGCTATTAAAATGTATGAAATTACTGTAAAATGGTTGGAAGTAGAAGTTAAACACGTTTTATTAGGCAATCAATTTATTAATCGAAATATTTCCCAGTACCGCGAGCTTATATTTCCGACACCAAAAGTCGAATGGAAATATTCGGACATTATTTTTATCCAAAGTTGCGAGCTTTTACCAAAATCTAAAATTTTCGATGTGACGTAAATAAATGATTCTACAATTTATTTGACACGCGACATGCTTCGACTTTGCCAAGAAGACCTTTATTAGTTACAGTTAATATAGTTTATTCCAATTTAACAACGACTTCATGAAACTTACATGAGTTATTGTATGCATACCCGCAAAGGGGCACGTTTAATTTGACGGAACAAGATAGGAACGGGACGGGAACGAGACGGGAATAGGACGGGAACGTGAACATGCAATCCAATACCGTTCAACCGATTACGATGAAACTTACTTGAGTTATTTTGTGCATGTCCGCGATAGTTGCCAACAAGAACGAAATAACTTTTCGAAAAAAATCTACAGGTGTATACAACTTGGATGGGCAGCGTTTGAAAAACTTTAGTACATTTTGGATGTGAAAATTCCGCAATGTCTTAAAACTAAAGCGTTTAACCAGTGCATCATCCTTGTATTAACTTATGGCGCAGAGATGTGGAATCGAACAGCAAGTCTTACTCATAAAATAAAGGTCAACCAGCGCGCTATGGAGAGATTCATGCTCGGAGTGTCGCTAAAAGATAGAATCCGAAACGAGGATATGCGCAGAAGAACACAAGTAGTGAAGACTACCCAACGAATAAGCACACTTAAATGACAATGGGAAACCGTTGAAGCGACGATGGTTGACGGTGTATGTGTTGGAGTGGCGTCAAAGAACTGGCAAATGAAGCGTCAGCCAACCCCCGCAATATGAACTGAAGACATCAGAAAAATGCGTAAGGCAATCAACCAACCGTCTCACTGCTTGCATAATCAGATACCCCCAACACCACTGAAGTCTTGAAGCAGATTTCTGAGATCCACACGATCTCTCACATCCAGCCCTGAAAATGAGAGACTCCAGCTCTGGTAACAAGTCGCATCAGAGAATTTCATTACTCCAACGGAAGGCCTCCCAACTGGCAAGAACCTTGACTGGCGGATCCATGAACAGATTAAGAACCGTAGTTGGTAGAACAAAGGACAACCTCGAGCGGTGGGGAATGCTTTGGTAGGGAGTCATTATTGTGCGACTGCAGAGACCTGCGACCGCCTCACACCTAAGCTACTGCTTCATGTGCCCAACAAGCTGTACACCTCAAGACCTAATGCTAGGCAACACACTGACATGAAGAAGTCGCTGACATGAAGAAGTCGCTGACATGAAGAATCAGAAGAGATCAAAAGAATAGCGGGAGTAGCCTGGATATGGAGGCCGGAGTATCAAGAAGGAAAGAGATTCATGCGGGAGGCTGGTGACGATGAAAAAAATAGTTTCATGGGAACAGAACGGATTGGTCACCCCACCGCATAGTTCATTAATGGATGTTACAGGTAAGAATCTAATGGATGTGAAGTGCAGAGTCTGCTCCGGAGTGCTCTGTACGCGGCGTGTGTACGCGCGGGAATAATGAGTGATATTAAAATAATGTAAGGCGGTTCCGTTATAGCAACATTATCGACTGCTACGTACATTGCCGATGATGCCAAAAACTTATTATCGTGCGAATCGTTATGTTGTACATTATAAACATAAATAAATAAAGTTGAAAAAAATAATAACCGAAAACGCGCCGGTAAATAAAGAAGATCACAGGAAAAACCATCGTATACGTGGGTTATCCGTAATATAAGATTCCCAGTAATTTTTCACAGTGTAACACATGTTTAATTCCATGAATGCGTACATTTTTGAAAAGTTCACACTTTCACCTATTTTTCTACATAGTCGCCACTGAGGTCAATGCTTTTTTGTATGCGGTATACGAGCTTTTGAATACCCGAGAACCACTTCTTCCAGCTCTTCTTTATCGCCGAAATGCGTTCTACCCAGGAATTTCTCCATGTCAGTGAAGAGATGGTTGGGGCTAAGTCCGGGCTGTAAGGCGGGTGTTTGACAATACCTGGTCCAAATTTTGCGATGAGCTCGTTTGTGGCGTATTCGGTCAACATTCTTAGCACCCACCTCGCGCAAACCTTAGCATACCCTAGATCAGCCCTGACCAACCCAAATTGCACCCCGGGCCGCATTGACGACCTAAAATTTTCCAAGGGCCGCACATACAGACATTATACAAAAATAATTATATTTTTTTATCACAACAAATTTCATACTTAATTATTTTTTGTAAGTATTATAAATATTTTAAATGCAGAGGTAATCTGAAAGTACAATCAGGTTAATGTACTGTAAATTACTTTTATCGGGCAAAATATCATTTACGATGGCTTGAACATAGTCTTTAACTAATTCCCCGTCCAAAAATGGCTTCATTTTTTTTGCTATTAACAATGCGACAGAATAACTTGCTTTGACGATATTGGATGATTGTTGTAACGATGAAGCGAACATACTTTGTTGGGATTTTCATTGAGATTTAAGACTGGTAAGTTTATATTTTCTCACTTCATCGTCAAATTTCAAATAGTCACTATGTTTTGTTTCATGATGTCTTTAAACATTGAATTCTTTAAAAGCAGCTACTGTTTCTCTACAAATTAAACACGTTAATTTGGAGTTTATATGTTATAAAGAAATAATCGTCTTCCCAACGGTTAATGAAATACCTGTTTTCATCAACGAGTTTCCTTTTCTTCGAAATCATGTTTAACGGCTACAAAATAAATGTACTAATTAATAATATGTCACTAAAATAAGTGCACCTGTTTAGTTGTGGATACGCAACTTGGACGATCGCAATAGTATGAGTAAATCTAAATACTAATCTGCACTGGTTGGTTCTTGTTACGAGATCAGACAACTTGCGTGTCCAGAGCTCTACTAATTCCCAAAAGGATTACGGTTGGTCATCTTGCCTCACCTTGAAACACTTGTCTCGTTTGAATACTTCTATTATTGATAACCAGACGTCGAGACTATAGAGTAGTATTATAGAGCTGCAATACACTGAAGAGACGAAACACATCGACAAGAATCGGAGAATAATGACGAATCTCAACCTGTCGAACCCCGTCAAAACCGAGTAGTTACAAAAATGACACACGCCTGCCCGTGGCGACGCTCCAAGCAGATTGAGGTTTCTCTTACGCTTAACGAGGAGAAGTTATGCACTCCATCTGTTGTTCATCCAGAAAGCGATTTCTCGAGCGAGAAGTTATGCGCGGGAAATATAAATCAGCAGAATTTGAGCATTTGGTGTAATTAAAAAAAAAAAATTGGTTTTAATAACTTAAATGTGATTTTAAAGACATTCTGAAGTACCCGATACTTTAAAAAAAAAAATCTTCACACATGACCGCGGGCCGCACGTATGGGCGCCGCGGGTTGGCTAGGGCTGCCCTAGATGCTTTGTCAAAATCTTGTCAATACAGGATTTAATAGAGGTTGGAAAACAAACGAATGTCTTACGTGTACATTTCTCAACGAGATACTGTTTGAAAATGCTTGCACAAAGAGTCAAAAATAAAATTGTAACTGTAATAATTATTTAATTTAAAATATCTAGTCTAATTTATTTAGTTTCAAAAATAATTTAATATAACGGTTTATTTAATTATAACGGGAAATTATACATTGAATGTACTCGGCGAAGTTACGGGAGGCTGAGCTGACATGGAATAAGGCGAAGACTATGGCGACTGACAGAGCTGCGTGGCGTTAGTTTGTGACGGGTATCCGGGCTCCCCTAACTGGATCATAGATCCATTTAGGGGAGAAAATATGGTAATGAAAAAAAATATATAAAAACTTTTTGTTATTTTACATGTTGATAAGAAAACATGCTACTTAGTTTTAGATTTTTTAGTTCTTTTTTAAATATTATACTCGATTACCATTGACATCAGCATGATATAGCCCTTGCTGACTGGTAGTCCAGTCAGTTGTGTACCGACCGCGACGAGGTCGTATTATGGCCGGCCCGGCATGGTATTCTGCTAGGGCCAAAGGTTGTAAAGTTTAATCGTGAAAATATATGTGCTTCTGGAAAAGTCTGTGTGTTGTTCTTCTTCTCCTCATCCTGCCACCACGCAATTTAATAACTAACTCAAAGAGCAAGATGTCATTATTTATTTACGTTTTGAACCAGAACGAACTCAGGAAGCGAAGATGTCGCTCCACTAATGATGACAATGACATCAATAAAAAGATCAAAAAACCGATACAGAAAACGAGAAAATAATATGTTCGTATGTATCGCATTGGACATACAGGTATATAGCACTCGTACATAACAGACGATTAGGTAATGATATTTGTATCGAGATGTGAATGCGATTAATATAAAAAATAAATGGTCTAATCTTATGGAATGCGATACATAATATTATGCATAACGCCATTACATATCTCAATTTGTGTTCCGTACATAATAATTGCTAAGACTGGACGGAAGTCAAGTTGTTTGAAATTAGTGTTCGACCGAAATACCAGCCAGTGCTGGGCGGATGGCCAAAATGTTAAATGTCAAACTAGCTCTTTTAGACCACTCTGATATGTCCATGTACAACATATTAATTTTTATCATTTGTGTCTTGTGTCTTGTTTAAAATTAATTTGGTGGTCTTTTTTGTTTTCTTTTTATACGAGCGTTATCCATAATATAAAGTTCCATGGCTAAAAAAACAATATTAAAAGAAAGTACTTTGCTAAGGTATTAAAGAAAAATAAAACAATAAAGAAAAGCAAAATAAAGTCTCAATTCTCATTAAGCAGACGACTCCAACAACTTACTCATCCAAACACATTTGAGGAGTTCGTGTCTGAACTTGGCCTCCCTTACATGGAATATATCAACATCTAAGGCACAATTGAACAATCTGATGCCTTATCCAGCACGGCATAGTCTCTGGCAGGATAGTGTTACTCAAGGAAAAACGAACAACCTGTGCCTCCTTATCCTCAGATAATTGTCATGTACATACAAACCGATTTCTAATAAAATAACAGGATAATATTTTCGTTGTTGCTAATAAGATATTGTAATGATTGTTTTTTTTTAAATTTCGTTGTAGATTTCGTTATTAACACCAGTTTGACACATGCCTGGGCGTTTTTACCACCGCCGAGTGAAGGTCTCAGACAGAGATGAAATGCATTAATTTATTACTCGGTTGTGTAACTCTTCATAGAATACCGCGCGGTATAATTCGAAGAGAGTGACTCTTTGTGCTCTACGGCGCGGCACGTAATGATCAAATAATAAATTGAATTACGTAGTTCAGTGATCCTCAAATGTTACCATTAACAACGTGACAACTAGAAACTATTTGCCACACACAGCTTAATCCGAGAGTTCCTTTTATAAATCTGACCCCAAAAACCTATAATTTTACAAATAATTTAAAAATCATTTTAATTAAAAATTTACAAATTTAAAATATTTAGTTTTGGTCTCCAGGGAGGCCGAAACATGTAATCATTTAACATAAATGGGAATCAAAACTAAATATTTTTAATGTGTTAATTTTTTAATTAAAATTAATTAAAATTTATAATTATGCAGTTTCACCAAGTATTGTCAGTTGATAACCTTAATGTTCTTAAAAACCAACGAAATAATTTGCTTCTATCATACTATTTTAAAATATATTGAATAACAGTCCTGAAAAGATTATGCTTATTAACTGACAATACTAAACCAAATTGCAAAATTATAATTTTAATTTAAAAAAAAATATCAAAAGAGTAAAAAATAAACTGATAGACGCTGATATTCGAGCCACGATCCTTGGCAACCAAGTTTATTTCATTTTACGTCGCTTGGCGATCGGCCATTCGAACACGACTATCGATTCGAGAAATTAACAAGTATTTTAATACCGATACGTGTTACTTGTAGTAATCTGTATGTATGTTTATTAAGATTTAATAAATTAATTTTATTCACAAGTATTTATTTTTATCGGTCTATTATTTCATATTTAAAGTGGCTTATGTTAGCACCGTTTGAGAGACACACAGATAGATGCCAGTAGAGACGCGCACAACCTGCGTAGGTATTATGTTATGTGGTGTTATTATTATGTTATGCTATGCGTTGTTATTATTTTAAGCTCACTCAGCAATAAAAAGCGGTCTTTGTGCCGGCAATTATGATTATTTTGAATCAGACGATGGATGAGGATGAATGAGAAGCAATTACCATCGACCGGGCGCAAGAAAAAGGCCACCAACTTATGGTCGACTCAACCCTCCGCATTGCATAACACACGTACTGAATATTATTCATTTAATGAAAGTATGAGAGTGCCAGAACTAAATCTGTAACATAAAATTGAAAGGCCAAAAGTCAGACTCTAATCATTTTTATTATAATTTTATTATAACGGTGAAAGCTTGGGAGACTTACAAAACATATGAAAAAAATATCAAAATAATAGATTGGTCAATAAAATACTTCATGTATTGACATCCCCATTTGTTTTCATAATGGTTGTCTCTGAAATTAATTACAAGTCCTTTCAGCTTCATTATATAAAAATATATAATTTATGTCAATCTAAAATATTTAAAGGTTAATAAATATCGGCGGGTATAGCTCAATGGTCAAAGCGTTTGCTTTGCAAGCCAAAGGTCGTGGGTTCGATCCCAACGAAGATTAAAAAAATATAAGATATTTAATCGATTTCTGAGTTCTAAAACTCCCCCGGTTGGTGTTAATTTGACCCCTCATCCGTAAAATGCCAATCATAGCCTATTAATTAAAATTGGTGATAGACAAATGTCGTCCCGCGAAGACCCATACATAATAAATTCCTGTAATAATAAGGATGATGCGTGAATCTCGGGCCGTAGTCTATGACGTTGGCGGATCAACACTTCACATGCAGCGCTTAGCTATATGCACTATGGTAAGCGTCATAGAATCCCACAGACGAGAATTGAAAATCACTATCACCATCTGTCGGTATTCTCCTTTATGTGTTTAGGTGAAAAAAAAAAAAAAGTAAGACAAATCTCAAATGACGCATGTCAATTTATTAAAGGCTACTAAGTCACAAAAGTTAAGCAACATTGAACACAAGACGAGATTATTAGATAGTGACCGTTTAAGTTGACCACAGATAGTTGATTGGGTTAGGTCGCCCTATAGGATGAAACGGTCCAGGCATCGAGAGAATAGATGCATTCATTCGATTTTCTATAAATACTGAGTTTCAATATGTCAAATACTCGCAGCTACCTTATATTTATGCCCTCGGGTTCTCGCACTGCAGATTGTCAAAAACCATGTAGATTCCTAGATGGACCTGTAACAGTTGACAGACCTAAGAGGTGACAATTTCTTGCGGCCATTCGTTCCATCTATGCAGCCAATATAGAAAAACGTTATCAGCCAATGCCATTAAATATAATTCGCTGCAGGTGGTATCCGCGGGATAGCTTTCGTCTTATTCCAATTTTGATTAATACGCTATAACAGGCATTTTGTTGATGGAGGATAAGTTTCATAATGATAATTACACTAAATCTCATCTTATTTTTTCATTTAAATTAATAGCACGCAGATGAAAATAATATTACAATGTATATCCGTTTCAAAATTGATTTTTGTTTTATTAATTTCATATTCGCTGGTAGCAACAAGAAGGGTTAATATTTCTTATTGGAGAAATCCTCCGATACCATTCGGATGCTTCCAACACTGAATATTCATCAATCAAACAATTAGTTACGGTCATTTTTGGATGGAAAAAATACACAAACACGTGCAGCGGACCGGGTTTTCGTTTTGTCCGTGCGTTGATGCAATAACGACAACGCATGGGCGAGATCTAAACCCGGCGATACTATTCGAAAAATGTTTATTAACAGTTAGTTAGAATCACGAAGCCTTACGCACAATCGATTAACGAAGGCATTCGCGGCTGACGTATTCTTATCTGTTTTTATGTAAACACACGTGGGAGATTTGCTAGCAAGCGTAGCTAAGTGGTAATGCGCTTGATTATGAATTTTAAAAATCCCAGGATCGGACATTTAAAAAAAAAACTTCTGTACTGTGAAGCAAATTGGCTTGTATTAGACGAAAATTCGACCTCTTTTTGTCGCATACGCCATGCAGTTTACGCTAACTGTGTTATTACGTATCATAGACTTTTCGTATTGTACAATACATTCGCTGAATTAGTTGTAATATTAAAATTAAAATTCTTACCTCCGAAAAATCTCTCTGCGACATTTTCACGCCTTTTTGATGCTTCTTCTTCCGCTTCTGTCTACCATTGCAGAATATTTAACATATTTCATATATTTTCACATCACTTCACTGTGAACGCCGTCCACTCTCCATCCATCATTACCAACAGTCATCGTCGTCGCTGCAGAATTATGACCATCTTCCTGTCATTGTTTTGTCATTAGCGGAGTCGAATGCAGTGAGAAATCTGAAACAAAAGAAGAACATATTACAGTTTTGCCACAAGATTTGCAGATTGCATTAATATCACAAGATAGGTACTTATGTAATCTAACGAGACGAGAAAATTATAACTACAGGGTTAAAGGTACTTTTAATTATTCATGGTCTCAAAAAAATGAATGAAACAATGTAACGTGCTTGTTTGTATCTTGGAAATTATAAACAAAGTTGTATAAGAAAAAAAGCGACAGATTCTCCTCAAATTATGGAGCAGACACTGATGAAATCCTGGCAGTTTTATATCTGACCGACTGAATGTGACATGCGTGGAGCAGACCCTGTCACACCTTCAGGAGTGTGCGCTGTGTCCGAGTAGCTGCACCCAGGAAGACCTGATGTTGGTCGGGAGTAACGTCATCGACGTCACCCACTTTTAGGCAGACAGGATCTGACCTCTATTGTTTCCGATACGATAATTGTATATATATATATATCGAGCAGACTCCCAAAACGACAGCAAAATATGCAATCACGTAATGTACTATATTTTAGTTAACATTTTGAGGCTGATCAGAGTAACATGGATAAGCATAAACGAAAGATAGCAAAAGCATTTTAAAAAGTCTAATAGTTAATCTTAGTATTTAAGAGAAGATTGTTAAGGAAAGAAGAACTTCGCGATTTCATCAGAAAATCTTTTATGGAAAGTATTATGAAAATATTCTTCTTCTTTATTATGAAAATATTAAATATTGTATTTATTAACGGAACAGATGTCAGCTGAAATAACTGTGTGGCGGAAGTTTGTGGTGATTAAATACCCCTCAATGATCAGGACATTTCTGTCATAGACGACGGATGATGAGAAAGATAAGTGTTGTGAATTGGCGTCCAAGAACTGACCAGCGGATCGTCGGCCGATCCCCAGTAAGATGGACAGACGACATCAGGAGAATAGCGCGAGTGGTCAAGATGCGGAAGGTCTACCTTCAACAGTGGATGGACACAAGCTGGTGATGATATGCTCCTTGATGTAGAACGGATATGTAGAGAAAAAAATATGAGCGATTTAGTTTAAAGCACAAGAAGTAAGACACATGGGCAATTAGAAATAGTGATGTCTGCAACGGCGTTCTGTCAAACTGAAATCATTGCCGGGCCAATCATCATTAGCGAGTCAAGACTGGTGGTTGTTGTTAAAGACGTGAGAATCTTCCTGCAGCAAATGCTGAGCGTCCATTATGACTAATTGGTGGGCCGGTGGAGGATCCACGAGGCTTTCGTGCAAGAAAAAAATACCGCGTCGTGACGTCGAGCGGCTCGTGTTAGATTCGTAGCGAGAGATGTGCGTGAAGACGAGGATTTTTTCAAGTCACTTAGGCGCTGTTGGTAACACTCCAGAGATGAGCCTCGTAGTCTGTCATGTATTCGTGCGAGCTGAAACGGAAAAGCTTGAAGTGAAGCTTATTTACAGTTTGTTTAAAGATACGGGAAAAGACCGAGAGATGGCGATAAAATAGTCGCAGATTTTTTGTGTTCCGCATAAATAAAACTGACATCAGCATATAGCCCTTGCTGACTGGTACTGAAAACCTAGATAAACACTCTTTCGTCTCTTATTACTGTTCGCTTGTCAGACCTGAATGTGTCCGCCATATTGTCATTTTTGGACTAGTTATATACATCGGCGCTTGTGGCGTCGGTGCGACAGCCCATTACGTGCGAGCCAGTCGTATGCCACCAGTCGGCGAGGGCATATTGTATTGTGGCTTGGCGTAATGCTGTGACTAGGCCGGGCCATAGGTTTGTAAAGTTTATCGTAAATATATATCAATGTGCTTCTGAAAAAGTATGTGTTATTAATCTGCTCCTAATCCTGCCATCACGTGACGGAATAACACCTTTTGAAAAGAGAGGAGGATGTTAATTTTATATGTAGTTTTAGTAATTTCTAGTTTATGATGAGAACCTCATTGTTCGTGACGTGGTCTCTCCAGGAAATTGCAAAAATTCTTTCTGTATGACCACATCTCAAAGGCGCTAGTCATTTTTTATCACATTCAGATAAGCACCATGGCGAGTAGTGAGTATCTAATAATATTTGGAATTTTTAATCATACAAACGCAATATTTTATTTGACACTTTTGACGTACATATATTTGTATGATACCGTCGATTCTAAGACTGAAAATACGTTTACTCGAAAGATCGTTTTTTCTTCCACGAGTTAAAGATAGCAACAGTTAGTGAGCACTCTGGTAGACCGCCCATAACTGCGATACAGTTGCCGGGACTCACATTCGGTATCCGTCCAGTTACAAGTCTCGGCTTTTATGATGTATAATTGGCCGTTATTGAGTTATTTGTACATTTATTGCGGCCAGAAACAAAACAGCACAATCTGGAATCGGACTTTGAAGAAGTGGCTTTTTTACGTGATTTATTTTAATGGTTTAATAAGACCACGCGGTCATAACAGGCGATGGCCGCACGCATCAAGCCGCCAAAGATTTATCTAGCTCTATGGCGTATCTGCTAGCCAGCAGTAGACTCAATAGGGCTTGAATTTGTCATGATGTCAAATCTACCACATATATAAAAAATCATTCTGTGAAAATAGAACATCGTTGATGCTCTTCTCTTTAGATCGCCGAAGTTTAGCCACATTAGAAGCGGACTTTTTTATTTTTATGTAAAAACATGCAGGAGAATACCGACAGATGGTGATGTTAATTCTGAAGTCTCATCTGTGGAATTCTATGGCGCTTACCATAATGCATATGGCTAAGCGCTGCATGTGGAGTGTTAATCCGCCAACGTCATAGACTGCAGCCCGAGATTCACGCATCATCCTCATTATTACAGGAATTTACTATGAATGGGTGGTCTTCACGGGACGACTTTCGTCTAGCACCAATTTTAATTAATAGTCTATGACTGGCATTTTACGGGTGAGGGATCAAATTCACATCAACCGGGGTATTTAAGAGCTCAAATATCGATTAAAAATCCTTTTTTTTAACTACTTCGGGGATCGAACCTACAATCTTTGACTTGCAAAGCAAACGCTTTGACCATTGAGCTTTATCCGCCGGCAAGCTACAACTTGACTACAACTTGGATGGAGCACCGTCTATTGATAACCGAATGTCTCTAGTCGGGTTGTGCCGATCCTTAAGACCAAAGAATCCACAAATGTTTCAAAATATGTCTTGGCTGCCATTTTTTCAGGACACTGGGCTTCTGCTTAGGAGATTTCCGTATATGTTTTCAGGAGGACCTTCGGGTGCAGCGATGTCTTGGACCATGGCAAATGACACAACTGAGTGGCGGCAATTTATAATGCCCAAACGTTTCAGATATGGAACGGATACGGGAAGAAAACTATATACAGATCAATGTACGTATTTTATGCACTGCCATACCGTTCATTCGATTACGATGAAACTTACAAGAGTTATTGCGTTCACATGCCCGTAAAGGTTTTTTTTGTTTCTATATAAGAATAATGTCGTTTAATAAAATTAACGTTAAATTACGTAAGTCAAACAATATATACATAGGTATAATCAACTTATGAAATTTACATAAACAAATAACAAAAAACAACAAATTGAATCTAAAAAAACACACATCTATAAAAAAACTCAATTAACAACGATATTATCTTCGGCTTTTGGAAACCAACTAAAAACATATTAAACTGTTTTTACACTTACAAACTACAGGCTGTTTACCAAAAAACTTTACACCATTTTTGCACATCACATCCGCATTTAATCATATTAACATCCTCCTCTCTAAAAAGGTAGTTATTCAGTCGCGTGGTGGCGGGATGAGGAGCAGATTAACAACACAAAGACTTTTTTTAATTATATTATTATTATATTAGTATTTGTATAGCGCTTTTTTATGACCGAATGATCATTCCAAAAGCGCTTCTTTTGCCTCTCTGAGTAAAAGGTCTGTTCTCTTATGCTTTCCGGTAGTGAATTTAAATAAGTCCAACAATGACAGTTCACACGTAAACAACACAATAAAAGTACTTTAAACGTCAGATTCGAAGACAGATATCAATTACAAAAATGACAGTTAAGTAGTTTCAAAGTGATCACACAGATGGTGTTTTGTCTATGCACTTTGGTCACGTGACGCGTCAGAAAATGGCGGACACTGCTAAGCGTCAGACTTTGTTGAAAGACAATACACAGAGGTTAAGAACAACTGGAGAAAGAAATAGAGCAAGATAGCGGACAGGATGCACGAGTCCATCTGTTATCAAAGTTCAAAACACGGGTGCTGTCCGCAGGCCTTCCCTCCCAAATGTCACATTCAAGCGATTCCACTACTCAGCGGACACTTTGACAGAAAACGCAACTGTCACAAAACACAAAACCACAAAACGCAGCACACAGAGTTCCGAACGGAGATTGAGAGCACTACAAGTTGAGAGCACATGTTTCAGACACCATCTGGATAGACTCCTTCACTTTTGAATCTAGAGAAATGACATTGACATATATATATTTCGATAACTTTACAAACTTCTGGCCCCGAACCTACTCACAGCATTCAGGCCGGGCCAACAACAATGCGATCTCGCCACCGTCGGCTCACGACTGAGCGTGCTCGTCATGGGTTGTCGCCCAGCGCCGCAAGTGGCGATCTACGTAACTAGCGTCACTCCCGTGACCGGTCTTGTGCGAAATGCCAATATGGCGACACATACATGTACGACAAGCGAACAGAAATAAGAGACGAAAGATTGTACATCGAGGTTTTCGGTACCAGTCTTTTATATTTATATCTAAACATATATTATAATTGATTTGTGTTCGTCTTTGTGTGGGTTGGGGAGATTGCAAGCGTATATTTATCTATTTCTTGAAGAGATACAGATTGTAGGAAGAAGGAAATACAGACGCTGGAAGAGCGTTCCAAAGCATACCGGTAACATAAAGGAAGGAACTTTTGAAACTGCCGGTTCTTGGTCGACACACATTAACCTTGTATGGATGATCGGCAAGTGTAAGACGAGTTTGTTGGTTGCGGGTGGGTGCAGGAGGAATTAGTTATTTAAGTTCCGAAGAGCAGCAACCGTGGTATATATATATAATCGTGTCGGAAACAACAGGGTCAGATCCTGTCAGCCCAGAAGTGGGCGACGTCGATGGCGTTACTTCTGGCCATCATCAGGTCTTCCTGGGTGCAGTTATTCGGGCACAGCGCACACTCCAGAAGGTGTGACAGAGTCTGTTCCACGCCGCAGTCACATTCAGTCGGTCCGCTGTAAAACTGCCAGGCTTTCATTTGTGTCCTCGTCTTGCATACTCTGGTCTGAAGTCTGTTAAGGGACCTCCATATATTCCACCCTTGGTCATGTCCAGGGGCTAGGTCCTCTTTCGGGGCAATCCAAGTATTCCCTTCAGTTGCGCTTCTCTACATGTTCAGCCGCAGGGTGGCCTCAGGTATCTCCAGTTCCGTTGTCGACTGTAGGAAACTTCTTCTTGATTTGAGCCGTGTGGTTATCTTTTGATACCCAAACATAGGGTGGAGTGCGTCGTGGGTTGCTTTGGTGAGTTCCTTCTTGGTAGTAACTTCTCGCCGTATGTTTGGTGGGGCAATGCCCGAGAGTTGATATAGCTTTGATATTGGGGTAGGTTTTAGGCACCCCGTAACCACCCGGCACGTTTCATTCAGAGCAATATCCACTTTCTTGGTATGGGCAGACCTCGCCCATACTGGCGCAGCATACTCGCCAGCAGAAAAACAGAGAGCTAGAGCACTTGTGCGGGTCAGGTTTGGTTGGGCTCCCCACTTCGTACCTGCCACTTTTCGGAGTAGGTTGTTTCTGTTCAATTCGTGAAAAACCAAATCTCGTACTGTGTGTGTTTATATAAAAACAAATCACTGTCTAGTTGTGTTTATGTAGAACTTATTTCCGAGTCACCTTGTATTCTTAGAATTGATTGATCGCATCGGGCAAAGTTAATATTATAAGCCCGATGAAAAATGGGAAAAGACGAGCAAAGGTTGCGGTTGTTCATTAGTTTCTTGGCGGATTGCGATGACCGCTCACAGGCCAGTTGGCCGGCGAGGGTCGCGGGTCATCCTCTGCCAGACACACGGAGAAGGTACCCCGAGGAATTTAATTATCGATTAATTTATTTAAAAAGACGCTCCCCGGGCGTATTGGCTCGCGCGTATGTATAGATGTGTACGCGTAATTAAAAAGCCATTTTGATGTTTTAATCATATAATAATTACAGGCGGCCGCCGTTAATGGACATGTTTTTAATTTGAGTTCAATGATATGATGTTGTGCAATGCACAGATGGTGAATAGACAGATTTGATCGTTAAGTGGTGTCTTAAGGGTGTGAAAGAAACAACCACGCATTACTTCAAGAAAAAGAATATTTTTTATAAAACGCATTGACAATAGTTAAGATTAACATCTTCCTCTCTAAGTTTGTTATTGAATTGCATGGTGGCAGAATGAGGAGCCGATTAACAACACAAAAAATACTTTTTATGAAGCACATTGACATATATATAGAAAACAATGCAGATTTGAAAGAAGATTCTTGCCCAAAATACAGGAGCTTACTACTGGAAGTACGATTGTTTGATTTTGTGAAAAATTACGAGGTGAGAAAGCAGATATGGCTGCTATTTATTCCATATACTCGTAATTTTCATTTTTAAAACGCGCGCTTGATGTAATTCAACTTTAAGGAACCGTCAAGATTAAGTAAAAGTTCAGGAAGGTCTTTTCAATAAATGTCGTAATCTCCCAAACGTTAACAAAGAACGTATCTCCTATTCTCGTGGATGATGCATTCCATTAGACAGTGTGTTTTAGTATTATATTTTAATATGATATAATTATCGGTCTCCATAGTTGCACAGCTGTGACATTAAAGTTATCACAGAATCTTGCAACTTATATATATTTAGTCTGATCAACGGTTTCAGTTTAAAATGGATAGTCAGGGCAATAGATGAACTACGACTATGATCTCATTCTAACTTTTCACTGTACTGATTCTATGAAGTTGTACAAATCCACACACCATGATGTTATCATTTCACTCTTATCAATTTTCAAGATGTCGCCCATTGTGACGTTCCAAGAATTATTTCACTTTGTGATCATCATCAGCCGTCTCTCCTCATTGGCAAGCAACTCATGCGCTCCCAACAGCGATGGTTGCCCGACGATAGAAGACCTGAGGAGGTCTTCCTTAACACTTGTCACGCAAGGTGGTCTACGCGTGACTATAGTCATGTACCAGCAAAGACCAGACGGCAGACATTCTACTTGACTCTTCGCATTTTTCTTCACATAAGGATTACGATTGTACTCAATAGTCTTAGGTTGAGTCTGCTCTAAAGACTAAAAGGTTCAATCCAGCAAGGGGGCCTAATAGATAAGAGCTTTTTGAGGCCCTAAGTAACATCGGGTTAGTAGGCCGATTTCATCAAAAATGCTGATATAAATAAAACGCCGAAATATGTGTCAAATACAATATTTTTTTCTTCAAGCCACAAGTTTCTGGCTCTATATTCGGAAACTACGTATAGTATGTAAATATTAAATTGGGGGTTACGATCGAATTCAAGAGTTTTTTTTTTCAAATTTGCACAAAATGTTATGGACAGATCATGTGCAAATGTCAAGAGCTGCATTAAATAATATTTATTGACATTTAGATTTTTTTTAATCACGATAAGTATCCACTATTTACTTGATACTTTTCTCATGAGGTACATATGCTACGATTAAAAGAGCGGAATCTCGAAGACACCAATCAACTCGTTACTTTAAATTCATCCATTGTTAACGAATGATAATTACCATATCGCGGAACTGCACCTTATCACGCATTACTTGATTATCATTGAACAAATGACATTAGCGCCCATCACACAACGCACCCCGTTTTTTATGTACAAGCAACTAGATTTTTAGTTACTTAAGAAATGTTTTTTGTATGAATATACTGTGCTCATCTAAAGGGATCTTAACGAAGGTCAACTAGAACAGCGGATATCGCTGTATTCGAAAAGGTGAC
This sequence comes from Glossosoma conforme, assembly GCA_022606575.1. Taxonomy (NCBI): domain Eukaryota; kingdom Metazoa; phylum Arthropoda; class Insecta; order Trichoptera; family Glossosomatidae; genus Glossosoma; species Glossosoma conforme. The sequence continues at coordinate 1,761,652 of JAGTXR010000046.1, forward strand.
AGTGGATTGTCTTACGTATATAAAGGTTAAAAAGATTGCAAATGTTTACTGATATGCCAATAGAAGAAATTCGGTTTATATTGTGGAAAAAAAACATATTTTGGAGGATTTTTCGAATTTTTTCACAGAAGTAACGGAAGTGACTATTATTTCATCAATTCATAATAAAAAAAAGGAACGAAGGACGTGATGGTTCGAATCAAAGGGTATATCCCATGTCTTGTTTATTTCACTCGAAACTTCGAGAAACTAATATATATTATATGGTAAAAATATACATAATATATATATATAATCGTGTCAGAAACAGGGTCAGAGCCTGTCTGGCCAGAAGTGGGCGACGTCAATGGCGTTACTCCCGGCTATCATCAGGTCTTCTTGGGTGCAGCTACTAGAAGGTGTGACAGGGTCTGCTCCACTCCGCAGTCACATTCAGTCGGTCCGCTTTAAAACTGCCAGGCTTTTATTTATGTCCTCGTCATGCATACTCCGGTCTGAAGTCTGTTAAAGGACCTCCATATATTACACCCCTGGTCGTGTCCAGGGGCTAGGTCATCTTTCGAGGCAATCCAATATTATCGGTGGATTGTTACAAATTAAATGCAGATTTCTTTACAAAATAAAATTGATTGATTCATTTACAAATATTATTTCTAACGATTTTAACTTAACGTAGGTGTTAAAGAATAAGATTTGATCAATCACATCAACCGTGAACGGTTTGACAGCAAGACTGCGACCAGTATGTCAGAATGATCAACTCTGACGACTGAAAGAAACTTGGAGCAGAAAACGTAGTATAAGAAGTAGAAAAGACTAAATTTCAAATACAGGTATGTGTTCTAAAGTTTGGAAATTATATGTATTTTATTATACTCTTGACATTATTGCCCCACGTTTGACATAATGGTGATCATCACAGTTGATGGCTAGTACACGGTGTACCGTTGTCGTCCGTTGAACACCTATTGGAGTTCACCACAGCTCAGGTATGCTCTTTCAACAATATCCGTTTCCTGGACAATGCTTGCGGTCACCGATCATCAAGGCTACTGACCGCAGAGACGAAGAGCGTGAGGTAGATCTCCAACTGGTGGTATTGACCAGGTACACGAAGTCTATATGCTCCTTGATAAAAAACGTTCTTCTTAAAGCAGAAATTTGCATAAATCATAGTTAAATTATCATACTCGTACTTCTTCGAAATCAATATTTTCCATATCCGTTTCCTAACCATAATACTAGTAGCTTACGTTTTATGTACAATCCACGGAACATAGACGTAACTATGGCCGCTGCAAATGAACTCAAATAATTAATCGCTCCTGCACCTATCCACAATTGATAGTTTTACACTTTAATGCATTACTTAATGCGTGTCGACCAAGAATAGGCAGTTTGCAATATTTTTACTATCTGTGTTTCCTTGTTCATACAATCTGAATCTCTTCAAGAAACAGTTTTATAATATATATGTACTTGCAATCCCTCCAAACTATTATACAAACATAATTAAATAAAGACCCCAAAGCATCAGTTGTTAACTGACAAAATTAAGTGATCCAAATAATTAGACTTTTGTATTTCAATTAATATTTGTTGATATTTTAAGTAAATGCCAAACCAAATAATAATTTAAAAAAAAAAACCGTCATAATTATAGAACGCAGTAAACTTTGTATTTTTTTTAAATTTAAAGAATATAATAATAAACTTTGTAAAAAACTATAATTCAGTTTCAAATTTGTCCTGACGATGGTGAGATGTCACCGAAACAGGTAGATACATTAACTTAAACTGGTTGTTTTTTTACAAGTGTATTATTTTACTTTACAAACAAGCCGTTTTATACATAAGATAGAGAATACGAAAATTACCATGAATCAATTCCTAAGCATTTTTCATATCATGTCAGTTAACCACTTTTTGCATTCATGCCTTCAAATTACAATTATAATAATGCAACATAACCAACAATTGTCTATTAATGATCTTTATTATGTCAACTAATCGCAGAAAGACAAAAATGAAAGTGGAATATGAAATTTGGACGTTAAACTAATGTCAATATTCATTAGAACCACGCTAGGCATTGCGCCAAATGGACACGTGCATTTTTCTAGTTTAGGATATTCTCCTGCGTGCAAGTGTGACCGTATGGCAGCCCGGGCAGCTCCCAGCAAGTCTCCATCTCCCGACGGCGTGAAGAACTGCATTCCTGAAGCAGACTCTGGCAGCCGGCCAGGTCCGCCGCTGAACGAGACGAGCCCTTACCAACACGCTCGACGTCTTCAAATCACGACTTTGTACATACGGCATCAACTATCAACGTTCACGTGTGCTAAGAAATAACGCGCTCCACTGTGATAACAACTCAGTGCCTAAAGTACTTTAAATTAATCAATACGAATATGTTTTACAAGAAATAACATAAGCCGGTGGTCATAGCTCAATGGTCTAAGCGTTTGCTTTGAAAGCCAAAGGTCGTGGGTTCGATCCCCAACGGAGATTAAAAAAAAAAGGATTTTTAATCGATTTCTGAGCTCTAAAATACCCCCGGTTGGTGTGAATTTGATCCATCACCCGTAAAATGTCAGTCATAGCCTATTAATTAAAATTGGTGGTAGACGAAAGTCGTCCTGTGAAGACCACCCATTCATAGTAAATTCCTGTAATAATAAAGGATGATGCGTGAGTCTCGGGCTGTAGTCTATGACGTTGGCGGATTAACACTCCACATGCAGCGTTTATCCATATACACCATGGTAAGCGTCATAGAATTCCACAGATGAGACTTCAGAATTACTATCACCATCTGTCGGTATTCTCCGTATGTGCTTACATAATTATTTTTTAAAAAAAACCGATGAGTATATAGAATATACACGCCATTGACGGACTCACATATATTCACAATAAAGCCATCAGCTACCATTGTCTATACTTTTACTAAGCTATATAATCGTTACATTGCGTTTACTCTATATAATGTAACTATTGAATGCTTCGTATAGCTAGTCGAGAAGTTTTGACATTTTGAAATTGGAAGTGCAGTTATTCCCTTTATCAACCTACATGTATTCTTCAGGTTTCGTCACAGGAGCGATTTTTCTGTAAACCAAATGTGTCAATGCCACCACATGTATGAAGTTAGATAATAAACGTTTGTTAAATATAACAGTTTTTTATGCATCATCTGATAGTTAAATGATATAAGAGCCAATATGATATATGAAAATATGTCAGATAAGTACATTTATGCTTCAAATACTAGTTTTAGGCAAAAAAAGTGTTTGAAAAATTCACGCCGTATTGACAGTATAATTTGTATTCCACCGAGCCGTAATGATAGGGTTAAGGAACACATGAAAACTTGAAGGGTTTCAAATGACAAATCCACTTTTGGAAAACATTTATGGGAGAATTCACATTAATTTACACTACATGACTTAAAAATGTACCTATCTTACTACCTACATCTACTCCTTCACATTTTGCCCTATATTTTTTTTTGCCCACACTTTCTTGCCTAATTGATTCAACAATGGCTACCTAACGTATCATGTCTTCCTATAATAAAAAAATGTGGAATAATTCCTTAATAATCTTGCATTGATTACATAATATTATACAATTGAAACATTACAATTGTAATAAGAATCTCCTGTAAACACTGCACTATTACTTTCTTAATTTTGTTTTATCCTGCTATTCTAGTTGACCATTCCCCAATTCGATCCTGCGCCACTCCCCCTCACCCTCTTTCCCTTGTTAGCGGAAACGATCATCTGCCGCATGACGCTGTTGATAATAAAGTATTTTTTAGTTGAAATTCTAGTTGAGATATCCCTATTACGATCTATATTCACACTAGAGGCTTCTTATAAGACCCCATCGAGGCCTAATAGTCAGAAAGATACTTCGAAATTAACATAAACATCGTACTGTCACCGAGAGCGTCAATAATAGATAGAATTCTACAGTTCTACTGGCTCGTTTGAATCTAATAGGCAAACGATTCAGACTATAGAATACCATGCGATATAAAAATATATTTTTATATGCAATGCTATACACATGTATACTTTTTTATTATTATATTTCACAAATACATTTACAAATGCACTTAAATACATATAATAAGATATTTATTAACATCCTCCTCTCTTTCAAAAGTGATGTTATTCAGTCGCGTGATGGCAGGATAAGGAGCAGATTGATAACACAGGCGTTTTCAAAGGCACATTGACATATATTTACGATAAAATTTAGGGCTCGACCTAGTCGCAGCATTAGGCCGAGCCACAATACAATATGCTCTCGCCAACGGGCGGTACCCAACTGGCTCCGTGCGCTCGCTGGCGCTGCGGCTCTCGCCCAGCGCTCGAGTGGCGATGTTTATAACTAGCACACCCGGGAGCGGACTTGTCCAAAATGACAATATGGCGACACATAAATGTATGATAAGCGAACAGAAATAAGACACGAAAGATTGTATATCGAGGTTTTCGGTACCAGTCAGTAAAGGCTATATCATGTTGATATAGTCTATAAAAATATTGAGCTACATAAATTACTGGAATGTTGGATACATTTGAATCGTCATGGTTTCAGCCTTATGGAAAAGTAGAACCAGCTTAACCAAGTTATTGAAGCCTTTCAAAGACAACGAACCTCCAATAACAAATCTAACATCTTCATTTTATTCATTATATTATACATATTATTTATTATAATATAAACTTCTCCAATGCAATCCTATTCCACGTCTCCTCTCCATCCATTGATTGATAGTATTTCGTCACTCTATAACGATTTTACTCCACATTTCCCTTGCCTTTATTTGCACAATTACTAGAACAGGTCATTTTCCGCATGACCCTTTTGATGGAATATTATTTTACCTTGCTATCCCAGTTGATGCGGTCCTGCTCCTCCGACCGCCTCCACTCCTAGCGGAAACGGTCATCTCTTGATGACGCTGCGGATTCACCGCTGGGAACCATCGTACCAGTCGCAGATAACTTTTTATGAGGCAGCATGTGCAATAGAAGAAGAACCAGAACTAGTCGAGATGAGCAGGCTCGCAATTGGCATCACTGATTATTTATATTGATAAGAACGAAATACACATTTTATTCATACATTTATTCAGCTGCCTGTCTCAAGTTAGACAAGTATATGTTATTCGTAGTTTCCAACGGCCTCTAGAACAACAACTAGGGAGCTTAAAAAGTTGTCGGATTAGTTATTATAGTGTTTTTTAACCAACTTGATTCTTTACTTGTTTATCATTAAATAAACAATGATAATGATGTTCTTTCTTCAAGATTTTATGATAAATGGGAACTAGAATTTACTAAGACTACATATAAAATTAACATCTTCCTCTCCATCAGGATAACGAGCAGATTAATAATACAAACTTTTTCTGAAGCACATTGACATTTATTTACGATAAACTTTACAAACTTATGGCTCGACCTAGCATTCGGCCGAGCCACAATGACACGACTGGCGCGCCCGTGATGGTCTGTCGCACAGCGCTACAAGTGACTATCTCCGTTACTAGTCCAAAATGCCAATATGGCGACACATGCATATCGACAAGCGAACAGAAATAAGAGACGAAAGATTGTACATCGAGGTTTTCTGTACCAGTCAGCAAGGGCTATATTATGCTGATGTCAAAATGTATTTGAGCAAATGGAAATATATAGTCTATGGGTATATGTAAACAAAAAATATATGAACATATACAATACTGTATACACACATATTGTTTTATATCTGATACTTAAATGGAGTACATGTCCGCCACAAATTGCCACAATATAGTTATATCAGCTGCCTTCCTCGTTCTAAATTACCTCTGCGCCCAGAGCCTCGACAAAAGCCCGAAACTTGAAGAGTAAATTATATAAGTAACCTATATTTTCGAAATTTCTGATCAGTTGTTCATCCACATTGCTTTCTTTCTTCGTAGCATCAATCCGGTGGATTGGGTTGCAGCAACAAAATCGTGCATCTCTATCCCCACTCCTCTCGGTCCTCCGCAACCCTTTTCATCTCAGCATAAGAGCAACAACTCATGTCCTCGAACACTTGCTGCAAATAATCCCGTCCAGGACGCGCTCTGCAGTTTCTACCCTCAACCACCCCTTCCGCAATGTCGTGAAGAAGACCATCGTGGCGCATGATGTGACCGAACCATCGGGGTCACCTCTCTGAGATGGTTCTTACTAGGTGCCTATCTTCCTTGATTATCCTGAGAATCTCATTGTTCGTGATTATATAAGTGCACTATATTTTCGACATTTCTGATCAATTGTTAATTGTCATTGTTTTAACCCTCGCTTTACTATGTTAAAAACTTCCGCGCGTTCCGATGGTGTCAACTCGTTACACATTCTGATTTAAAGTGAATAAAATGAGTAGAAATTCGAAAAAATGAAAATTATTCAAAGATATCGCTTAATTTTACAATAGTTGATGTCGATAAGCAGTAATAATTGACATTTAATAGCTAAAAACATGAAAAACATCAGACGAAGACCTCAAACGGCCAGACGCACCTTCGCGCGTGAACTTCCGAGAGATACTAACATTACTTAGCCTGTCGATATATCGATGTGCCTACGCGCATAGATATCATTTCGAACGAGCCGACCGACCGAGGTTTCCCGTCTCGCTCACTCATATTAGTACGTCAGCGAGAGTGAGGAGTATAGATGCCGCCGTATCTGGGTTTTTTTTAATTTTATTTTCGCACACGCTTCCGACAGGTCGAATGAATTCATGACAGTTGACGCGTCTTGATTGTAGTGGTGAATTTATTCCGGATTTTAGAAAAATATTTCCTGCTCCCGATGAGTGCCTATTATTATAAATATTTTTATTTTTCAATACGTAAATGTATTAAGGAGGAATACCTAAAATCTGAACCCTGTGTGTATTATATTTAAAGAGATATTTAAGTTATTACAAGCAATGTGTAGTCGATAGACATCACCGGGGAGGAGAGGTTAAGATCACATTAATAATCTAACGCTTCTTAGACTTACCATTTGGTTTTAAGTGGTGGCTCGACACCACCTTTACACCGCAAAATAAACAATATATTGAATGGTCAGTTTAAGACAGCAATGCATTATGGGATTATGACGAAATATACTTTAAAAACAAGTTTTTATCAGAATTATATTTTTTATTATAAAAGCCACTTTCCTAAATAAACAATAAAAATATATGTTTCGCAGTTATTTTTTATTGCCATTTTAAAAATCAATTTCGCTAAAATTGACATCGTTATAAGTATGGATTATAAAAAAATAATACATAAATATAACTATAAAAACGTTTATTCAAGCACAATCGAATTTTATAGTACCACTAAACATTATTTAATGTGTTATTATAATTCAAGAAACTTTAATATTTGATTCATAAATTAAGGATTCTAATGTAAAAAAAATGAGACGCATTCACTTTAAGAATCCACCTAAAAATAAAAAATATTTTTTATGTTTAGTAATATGATTTACTTTGAGTTTCAAATGTTTGGGTATCAAAAGATAACCACATTTAAAGATAGGCCACCCTAAGGCTGAACATTAGTAGAAGCTCAACCGAGGGGAATACTTGGATTGCCCCGAAAGAAGACCTAGCCCCTGGACACAATCAGGGGTAGAACATATGGAGGTCCCTTAACAGACTTCAGACCGGAGTATGCAAGAGCGGACCAACCGAGTGTGACTGCAGCGTGGAGCAGACCATGTCACACATTCTGGAGTGTGCATTGTGTCAGAGTAACTGCGCCCAGGAAGACCTGATGATGGCCGGGAATAACGCCATCGACGTCGCCCACTTCTGGGCAGACAGGATCTGACCCTGTTGTTTCCGAAACGATATATATTAATGAATTTCACAAAATCTGCGTAACATATTCGTTCGTTTAGTTTAAGCAGAGCTTTATACAAACGATGCAATTCATGACTTATCTTACATTCGGTATGATTTAGTAGTAGTGTCTAGTGAGAGTCGCTGAGTGCAGTGCGATTTCTACAGAGGATAAAAACTGCATAAACTGCACTTTCACAACGGCACTGACAGAGAGGATGTCCCGGTGAGGTAGCCAAACGTTTGCAAAATGTTACTACTGACTTTACTTCTTGTTGCTTGAAACCTAGGTCCCAATATATTTTTCTTCTACAGTATATATATTAAATATTTTTTAAATTTACTACTTATTTGAATCATTATTGTAGTTTTGTATTTTTTTGCCATCACTCAAACTGGATAGAATTTATTTAAAGGAAAATATGGCGTAAATGCGTTTTTTCACTTTCCATATTTGAAAGAGGACCAAACAAAAACTACCGTGTACAATAAATAGACCTTTTTTACATGAAAGTTATATAAGCTGTCTTAATATATAATGATCGTCAGGTAGCCAAACGTTTGCAATTAATGTAAGTATGTATACTATATTGACATCAGCATGGTATAGTCATGGTATAAGTTTATCGTAAATATATGTCAATGTGCTTAGGAAAAAGTCTGAAGGTTATTATTCTACTCCTTATTCTGCCACCACGCGACTGAAAAACAACTTTTAAAGAGAGGAAGATGTTAATATATTTATATTTAGTTAATTTATTTGAAGCATTATTGTTGTTATGTTTACATTTCTTAGTCCAATCAGTCAAACTGAATAGAGTATACTTAAAGGAAAATATGCCGAAAATGCTGCTTTTTTTGAAAAAGGAAAAACTACTGTGTTTAATAAATCCAGCTTTTTCATTAACAAGTTATATCAGCTGCCAAAATATATAATGATCAAGCGGTTCAAGTATCAAATAGGTAGTGAAAAAATACAATCAAGTCCTCCGTTGTGGAAAAAACCAAACTACTTTCCGAAAAACCTAATATATGTTTCCACTTATTGCGTGAATTTGATAGAAAAGGAAATTATTTGATAAATTTTGTCTTGACTTTAAAAACGGCCTATTGATAGCGAGTATGGCTTAGTGGGTTGTTTACCATACCAAATTTTTTGGGTTTGATCCCGGATGAAAATTAAAAATGTTTTTTAATCGACTTTTATACCGTACAATAGTCGATGTGCATTTATCCCTTAACAGTAAAATTACCATCATAGCTTATTTATTAAAATTGGTGGTAGTCGACCCGTAAAAACCACTCATTCACAATGAATTCCTGTAAAAATTCATTACGTGTGAATGCCTGGCTTTAGTCTATGACGTTGATGGATCAATCAAGACCACCAAGAAAGAGTTCTCCAAAGCAACCCACGACACAGTCCACTATATGTTTGGGTATCAAAAGATAATTACACGGCTTAAATCAAGAAGAAGTTTCCTACAGTCGACAACGGAACTGGTGATACCTGAAGCCACTCTGCGGCTGAATATGTGGAGAAGCGCAACTGTGGGGAATACTTGGATTGCCCCGAAAGAGGACCTAGCCCCTGGACATGACCAAGGGTGGAATATATGAAGATCCCTTAACATACTTCGGACCAGAGTATGCAAGACGTGGACACAAATGAAAGCCTGGCAGTTTTACAGCGGACCGACTGAATGTGACTGCGGAGTGGAGCGGAGCAGACCATGTCACACCTTCTGAAGTGTGCGCTTTGTCCGAATAGCTGCACCCAGGAAGACTCTGATGATGGCCGGGAGTAACGCCGTCGACGTCGCCCACTTCTGGGCAGATAGGATCTGACCATGTTGTTTCCGACACGCTTATATATATATATTTTATTATTATTCTATATATGGATATTTATACTTATTATATACATATATATGGATCAATATTTCACATATAGTGATTAGCGATAGTATAATGGTAATTGCCATACAATCCATAGATGAAATTTCTTCATCGCATGACACATTTGTCGGTATTCTCCTACATGTGTTCACGCAAAGAAAATCTGTAATCATAATTTGGTCACCCTAATTATGAGACAATTTCTGTTAGAGAATGCTTGTGGGAGAGAGTGAATGCTTCGGGAAAGCGTGCGTTTGTCGGTAACGTGATACTAAATAATAAACAAAGTGAACGTCTCCGACTCCTCACACGCTTCCTGTGACGGACAATCACGCGGCACGTAACACGTGACATGCACAGCCTTCAAAACGAGAAATGTGCAGGTGCAACTTACTGCAACAGAATCTATGAAAAAAATGCCAATACAATATTGTATTAAACAAAGTAATTTAAGTGAAATCCTCCTGTTCCCAGCCACAAGCGACAAACTTGTCTCACACTGGCTGAAAATTCATATACGGTTAATGTATGTAAAACCGAAAGCTTTGAAATGTTCCACAAATATATTATTCTTTCATACGTGTCTGCTTAGTCTTACATCTTGGGATCTTTATGGTACACAAAGTCGTTCATGACAGGAATCGGGGATTTGATAAGACAGCAGCTTAAATATCCGAGGTATAATTTGAGTAATTTGTTAATTTAAATTTTTAATGAGATCGTATACATTAGCCTGACTCTGTCGAATAATGAACCATTTTTTTCTCAAGATCTAGGTGCATACTATAACTATCCCAAAAAAAACATAAAATTCAGGAATTTAACCTATTTTTAATTACAACATTGTATTTATGGAATTCAATTACGAATTGTCGAACAAAAAAAACAATATTTATTTTTTATTCGATGCATCTCTGATAATACAAACTAACATAGTCTACAACTGCATTGTATAATTATAATAAACATGATACTAAAAAGGGAGTGGTCAATAAATAGCTTCTAAGGCATTTCTTCATTCTTAATTATATTCGTCAATCTATAAATTAATAATTAAAATTAATTACATATTACGCAGAGGAAAAGATGAAATTGTAAAACTTGATTAGGAAAATGCTATCAATTACAAAGTTAATTTAATAACCGGTCCGCCATAATTAAAATTACAACTTTTCATTAATGATAATAATAAAATCAATTAATAATTAATTGCGGGTGTAAAAAAATCGATATCAATGCATTCTTCTACTTCTTACATAAGAGATTGCATATGTACATACAAAATACGAAATATATATATACAATAAAATAAAATTAAAATACCTAAATGATTATTTTCTTCATCCTTGCAACCCTATATGTCTCCCTCTCTTATCATTCCCTGATAGACACAACCCTACCCCCACTCCTACATAAAATGAGTTCGACCATTTATGAAGTACTATGCAGCTCAGTTGTTTCTTGACAAGTTATGGATTGATGTAGGCTACGAGTTAGTCGAAACTGCAGTCTCCCAAAGAAAGACCATATCTTAAGTGAGCCATGTAAAAACAAGGTAAATAAATAAACATGTAGCATACTTGTACATCTATCTTGCATAAAAACGAGTACAATCGTAATCGTTCTCAAGAACTAGAAACCTGCGGTATAGGAGACCATTTTACATAATGCTAATATTATTCATCTACATCCACTCACTAATCGGATCATGTAGTCGCCACAATATGCCCATAGAATGTTAGCACCTACCATTATCTTGCCTCATCCCAAAATGTACAAGCACACAAAGTCCCACCGCGCGCATACTATTTATACTTTCCAAGAGTCTCTAGAAAAACACGTCATCGTTTTGAAAAATGGGCGTATATAGTTTTTAACGTTTATTACTACATTTCTTAATCATCTGCTTACACCCTCCTTATACGTGGATCTTCAACTTCTAAATGGCGGATTTACCGTAGTGATATTTTGGTATTTCAGCATTTTTAAAGTGGATCGCAATATTGACTTAACCGTCATGAGGTCTGAACTATTTGGTGCTAAGAAATGGCTCAACCCAATGTGCAAAAAAATATATTGAATCTAATAGCGGTGAGAGGGCATAGGAGTTATCCTGCGTAAAAAAACTAACTTATTTCACCCAACGCAGGCCGCCATGACGTATCAAATGGAAACGGCTCGTCGGCTGTTTTTTGCCCACTTGTCAGACTGGAAAACATGGTTACTCTTTTGTAATTGATTGACAGATTGTTAATTATTTTGGCTAGGAATACACAAAAAGCTGCCGCAACTGCCTGGGTGTCGATCAGTGTTGCCAGATTATTATTTTACTAAATTTGTATATTGACCATATGAATATATCATGCACAAAATCTAGGACTCGTAGGTTCAATCGATATCAATGAAAAGTGCCAACTATACAGCGCCATGTTTTGAAAAACAGATAAGAGCCGAAGGTGTTTCTGCCTGGGATATGTTATTTGGATGCCATTAACTAAAGCTGCCTTTTGTCAAGTCTACGCGCTCTCTATATCCTGAAAAAACGTCGACAACTATACATAGAAAGTACTCAGTGGAGCTTGGGGAATCAAATCTCACAGGGGATGAGGCGAGGACTATGACAACTGATAAAGCTTTATTTTCTAGTTAGAGAAATAAAGGATAATTATGACAATGACGATGGCATTATAAATAAATAAAAAATAAGGAGAAAAAGAATTATTTTTTGAAGCACGATGCATAGTGGTTGTGTTTATGTAGGTACTGAGATGATTGCAAGTGTTTATTATTAATTCAGTGTTTTAGTTAGCAGTGACATCAGCATGATATAGCCCTTGCTGACTGGTACCGAAAACCTCGATATACAATATTTTGTCTCTTTTTTCTGTTCGCTTGTCGTACATGTATGTGTTGCCATATTGGCATTTTAGACGGTCACGGGAATGACGTTAGTGATATAGATCGCCACTTGCGGCGCTGGTTTTCAGCGAGCCCGTCAGTGGCCCGGCCTGAATGTCGTGGTCCGGGCCAGAAGTTTGTAAAGTTATCGAAATATATATGTCAATGTGCTTCAGAAAAAGTCTTTGTGTTGTTAATCTGCTCCTCGTCCTGCCACCACGCGACTGAATAACTACCTTTTAAAGAGAGGAGGATCTTAGTAGCTTCTGATCAAGGTGATGTGCCACCGAAACCGGTAAAGTGATTAAATAAAACTCAGTAAATCATACAAAAATTCACTAATTTTATTCTTTGTTTAATTCGATTCTTGAAAATATTTAGATTGTATGTAGAAGGTAACACAAGCAGTGAGAGCATTCTAAAGCTTACCTGTGGTATCAGCTTTTCACCGTGGATCAAAATTTGTAACTGTTTATGAATTCTCGTAGAAAGAGTTCTGCGGATTTAACGTGCAGGTCGGATCGGTTAAGAATGATTGGATGAGTCCAAGATAACAGTAATGATAAAGACTTTTAGTCAGCTCGCTGAATGTCTGAGTTTTATGAATCGGAGATCAGATATTACCGTGAAGGCAATCTCTTTTTGGGCAAAAGCTGGGACGTTTCGCAAAAATCGGGACTTCTGGCAACCCTGAAGTGCGCAAAAAGCGCCTGTTCACAGATCAAAAATGCTAATTAACCCTAGCGGTCACCATCCGGCTGGATTATTGTAATCAGACATGCCCAATCATTGCCCGCTCATTGGTCAATGAATCGCCGGAGTGGACATGGTGACAGTTGATAGACGGGGAAAAAACTATTAATTTTTTTGGTAAACTATATATAAACGATATACTTTGCATTAGTCTGGCGAGTTGAATTAAATACATTCAATAGATAAAAAAAACATACCTTTTATTACATAAACACATACAGGAGAATACCAACAGATGGTGATAGTAATTCTGAAGTCTTATCTGTGGAATTCTATGACGCTTACCATACTGTATATGGATAAGCGCTGCATGTGGAGTGTTGATCCGCCAACGTCATAGACTACAGCCCGAGATTCACGCATCATCCTTATTATTACAGGAATTTACTATGAATGGGTGGTCTTCACGGGACGACTTTCTCCTACCACCAATTTCAATTAATAGGCTATGACTGTCATTTTACGGGTGACGAATCAAATTCACACCAACCGGGGGTTTTTAAGAGCTCAGGAATCGATTAAAAATCGTTTTTTTAATCTCCGTTGGGGATCGAACCCACAACCTTTGGCCTGCAAAGCAAACGCTTTGACCGTTGAGTTGACCCGCCTTGTTTTAACATAGATCACGCTGAGCACTGTTTCGCTTGATGGAAGACTGCAGTTTAGCGATCTATGAAAGGTTTATCAGTTCCAATGTGCACAAACGTACTGACGTGTAGATTGACTGATAAAAAAAGTTTCACTAGAGGGTAGTTAAGTGGAGTATAGTAGTGGGGATAATGGATGGAGTCTATGTAAGCAAATTATTATTTACTAATAAATAAAACGTTTCGCAAGAGGTAAGGTAGGTAATAAGTTTATAAGTGGAAGTAGTGGATGTGGTCTATAGTATGTGAGTACATCGAAGTTTCTATATTTAATTGTTATTATTGATTTATGTATTTTAAGATATTCTAAGATATTCAATTTACGAGAAATACTTTCCACGTAAAAAAATCCCTTTCTTTTCCTCGGAAATTAACAAGAAAATGTCATAAAGTATGATACTTAATGTAAATTTATAGCAATGTATCAATTAATAATGAAAAAGAAACAGTTTCACTGGAGAGTAGGTAGAAGGATGTGTGGAGTTAAGGAGTGCGGTTAAGAGAGGAGCCTCCATAGATCGGGAAACTGCAATCTTCCAGAAAGTGAAACAGTGCTCAGTATGATCCATGTTAAAACGAGGTATGATATCCTTGTCTTTTTAATATTGAAATGTATCTCAAAGTTAACGCTAAAAATATAAATGACATTAATCTCACCCAGAATTTACGCAGAATAGATCGATATACAAGTCAATTGAATTAAACAGAACGATAACTCCCCAAGAGGCATTATCCTTGGCAGGCTAGATCACTCTTCTGAAGCGTGAACCTGTATACGAGAGCCAATTATATGAATATACCTGGCTTTCAAACAGTAGTCCTGTAATAAGGTTATAATATTGGAAAACGCTACACTTGCCATTTTAATGGTCTCATCTCGATGTGTCCGTCTCATTGATCGTCTTAAAAGCACCGGATGATGGTTTAACGACATTACCTATCTTATGAAGACATCAGCTGACGGCCGCTTCTCCACGAGCGCTCAAGGGCGCGGTTGTCTGGACCAAGAGTCTACAACATACGGCCCGCGGACCAAATCCGGCCCGCGATGATTTAAATACGATTCCATGACGCAAACCATCAATTCACAAATGCAATTATTATTATAAACAAAGCTTACGAAGGACAACACATTGGAAGTATTTTATACTTGTTGAATGTTTTAACTTCTACGTTCCGGATAGATACACCTATGCTAGTAGCCATTCATTGTTTTCCATCCCAGTTACTTGTGGAGCTTCGAGCACTCAATTTAGTACAACGATAATGGCGCTCCTAAATGGCCTACCAGTACACCTAGATCCTTTTCCTCTTTTGTCAATGGTATTGATTTTCTAGATCTTTGTGATATTTGACACGTGTCATCTTCTTCATTTTTTTTAATATATTTTTTTGTATGTATGTTTATGTATACTCTGTTTATTTTATAACTGATTTTTTTATTATACTTTGTACCTTGGAACAATGGTTCTGTTAAATAAATAAATAATTAAGTATTCATTATACCTAAAATTGTTCGCCACTTAGTGCTTTGTAAAAAATATCGTATTTTATTTACATAAAAAATATTAAGATTCCATGACGCTTACCATTCATAAATGCAATCATTTTTACAAGCAATGCTCACGAAAGATAACCCATTGGATGTATTTTATAATTTAAGAATTGTTCATTCCCAACACTGTTGTGTGTGTATACAGGTGGTTCGTGAAAAATATCCTGTTTAACTCACATTAAAACTATTACCATCAAATAATTTAAAAATGTCTATTAATTGCAGCACAAAAAATTAATTAAAATATTAATTCAATAATGAAATAATTTCATTGAAATACAATTTCATCAATTTTACACAAGCTCCTCTTTAGCTCCTGTAAATTCCCTACCTTTGCATTATTTTCTTTATATTTCATTTATATAACACTTTATATTTCATTTATTTGGTACATCAGTACGTGATTGCAAGCGAAGAAGTGACGAAGCTCTCATTGAGTTTGAAACAGAAGTCTTCAATTATGTGATTAACAGTGCTTAATATGATATTTACTTGTTATAAATCAATGTAAATAATACTCGCATCTACCTATTAAAAAATATTTTCATTTTTTTCACATATCTCCTTAATAAAATTGATGTGTCGTTAAAATAGTTAACTAGCTCTAACAAACTTTAAAAAAATCAAATACTTAAAGAACGCCTGCGGTACATTTTATATATATATATATATTTTAAGTTTTGACAACTCCCAGAAAGATTGAAATTCGGCACAGGGTAAAAAGAGTTTGCCCGCGCCTGGCCTGGACGGATGCTGGTTACGGCGCATTCAATAATCTTCTAATCAAATTACTTCCTTTAATATTTAATGTACATTATCTCTCAGATGAGGCAAGGATCATATCAGATTATATTTAATAAATAATCACTTTCAATCGTTAAATTAATGAGGTGAAACAACACAATCTTACATAATACATATTAAACGATATGCCATTATTTTTATTCGTTTTTACATAGAACAAAGGCCCTTCATGTTGTAGTTTTGTTTTATATAATCGCATGCAGTAGAGCACAACCGGTCAAGAGTAGTGCACTCTATGACGCTCAGCCAGAGAGCCTGGACGCTGCATGCGGGAAACGTATGTTGTGTTTGTGTGTGGGAATGTGAGATTGCCGGAAAGCATGAGAGAGCTTAAAGCGGAGGCATCCTTTCAAAAGCAGACTCAAGACCCACCTTTTTGCTCAGAGAGGCAAAGAAGCGCTTTTGGAATGATCATTCGGTCATAAAAGAGCGCTATACAAATACTGATATAATAATATTAATAAATTGCAAGTGTATATTTATCTGTTTCTTGAAGAGATCTAGAGTGTATGAAAGAGGAAACACAGACGCTGGAAGAGCATTCCAAAGCTTACCAGTGGCATTAAGGAAGGAACTTTAGAAACTGCTAGTTCTTGTCGACACATATTAACCGCGTATGGATGTTCGGAAAGTGTAAGACGAGTTTGTCAGTTTTAAGTATGTGCAGGAGGAATTAGTTCATTAAGTTCCGAAGAGAAGCGACCGTGGTAATAACGGTAGAAAAGACTAATTGCACCAATCTTACGCCTGTGTTCCATTGATTGCAGGTTAGACGTAAGAGTGCCATTGTTTATCAATTGAATTGCTCTTCTTTGAACTGAGTCAATTAAGTTTAAAAAGTATTTTGGGGCTCCAGTCCAAAGATGACTGCCGTATTCAAGCATAGGTCGGATTTGTCCTTTATATAGAAGAAGTTGTTTATCGTTGAAATACCGACGTGATACATAAAAAAAAACTGAAGACACAGTTACATAGGGTATGCTCTTAAGGAAGAGTGATAGTAGCAATACTAAATAAAAAAATATTATATTTAAAACCGAGATCAATTAAAAAAGCAAGAATAATATCTTCAATTTTCAAAGGATTGCCTTTCATTAAAGCGACTGACGAAGCTAGAGAAGTATCGACGATGCTGTTGCACGGTAACTGTTAAGTATCAATCACAACATATGTAGTCTCGTGGGCCTCCATGGCCTTAGGGCCCTAGCAGCAGCAGTACCTTGCGGACCACCGAAACGACGCCTTTTGGGCCGCTGAAGAATTTTTTACTCCCGCCTCACTCAGCTGACGAGGCAATGATAGATTGTAGTTCGACTTTGTTTGATGGAGTCGCAGGCGGTTGGCAACTAGAGACGTTAGAAATGTGTTTTCAGACTAACATGAATACAGTTGGTTCGTAGTATATAAATATATTCATACATAAATATGATAAAAATCATTCAATATATACATTAAATTAACTGGTAGTGGCGGTGCTTACTTTTAAAAGTCTAAAAAGAAACAGATAGCAAAAAAAGCTTCGCATATCGCGTAGAGTTGTTAATAAAAACTCTCAAAGTCCATTTAATTAACCCTTTCGCATAGGTTGTCGGCATATGCCGTCATAAGATTACCCGACCATTGACATCGTTTGACATGATATATCATTTTGCTACATTCTTAGAACAGTTTTTTATGCATCATCTGATAGTTAAGGATACAAGAACCAATGTGATATATAAATATATTTAAAAGACCAGATAAGTAGATTTATGTTTCAAATACTAGTTTTATAATAGACAATATAATTTGTATTCAAACCAAGCCGTAATGAGAGGGTTAAAAATAAAAATAAATTCAACATTTTGAGCATTCACTTTGAGTTCCGTTATAAATAGTAAATATTTATTCATTTACCTTGTTTTTACATGGATCACGTAAGATATGTGTAATGATTAGAAGATTGCAGTTACGACTGACTCGTAGCCTTCCTCAATCTATCACTGTCAAGAGACAACTGAGCTGCATAAAATGTGTTCGACCACATATGAAGTAAATAAGCATATATCTTAATGGATTATTATAATTATTTATTTTATTGTGTACCATCTTTCTTAGAAATATTAAAATTATAATTTTAAACTTAAATTCACTCTCGAAAATCGACCATATTATATTTAAAAGCTCTGGCAAGGTTTTACTTTTTTTTCTGATTTAACATAGATCATCTTGAGCATAATTTTTTTACATAAATGAGACCGTGGTTTCTAACATAACTGCGCACTTCCTTAGTCATTCATTTGTAAGCAATCACTGAATATGGACTCAATTCATAAGCTTTATTTATTCACAAATATTTCAAAATACCCCCAGTAGGAGTGAGAAAGACTTCTGCCTTATCCGGAAAATTAATCGAAAATATAAGTAGACGAAGGTCGCTTCGTGAATACGGCTCATTAAAAGTGAGTACAGTAAAAATAGAAGATAAAGTGAATAAAATTCTGTAAGCCTGTCCAGCTAAAAAAAATGTAAGCGTCATATAACCCACAGTTAAGATTTTTCTATTAATTGGCTGTGTTACTCTCCCGTATGTGCTCACAAAAAAAAACTCTGAAAAAAACTTTCATTACAGGAGAGTTTTTTAACTCTCGGCCATACACCTGAGGCTATATCGGTTTGTAAAAGTTTCTCAATGCCTGGTGCAAGACTCCTAGGTGATGTTCTTCTGAGGGTGAGTCATGGTGATCATCAATCGTGGCTCAAACATTAAAAACTACGCTCATTAAAGTGGTGGCTAAGTGCGGAGAGCTTTCGGTAACGAAGCCACATTAATTTCTGTATCCGGGAATCTAATGGATACCTGTCGCACAACAGTTATGACCGAAGGTGGATCAATGACGCCCGTCATAGCTTATCAGTAATAATTAGTAACAGGCGATATACACGTACATTATATATTATCGTCTAGTGGAATACCACAATTCCTATAACCAACTGATGAACTCATACGTTTAAGAATTAAAGTGTATAATGACATAATATGCCAAGAATGTTGACCGAAAACCACAAACGTCAACGCGTTGAAGCGGCCCAAGAACTTCTTCAAAACCACGGAACTCATAGCCAGGAATACCTCGACTCCATCGTCACTGGAGACGAGACTTGGGTGCACTATCTCACACCAGAAACCAAAAAACAGTCTAAGCAATGAAAGCACCCAGAGTCGCCGACAGGAAACGGATCACCGAGCGCAGCTCACACTTGGCAGGCGAAGCGAGGTTGAGATCCATCACGTACAGCTGCCAAGCCAAGACTGAGCTCCGCAGGCAGCTCGCTAGGAAAGGGATTTGGAGTGGGGGAACCAAGGTACACTACAGAATCGCGGGATCCACCATAACAGCGCTTTTCAGGACTGTAGCGCCATGGGAATCTTATATTACTGATAACCCTCGTATCTATAATATAGCAGTGAGAGAGATATAGGTATGGTATAATAAGACCCCATGAAAACTATTTTATTGTGAATTTATTCTAAAGCTCTCGCATCGAAATCTAATTAAAATGATTTAATAGGGGGCGGAGGAATCAGTCCGGTAAACTCGTTTATTTAAACCACACCGTCGATATGTTATGGCTAATAGCGATTCCGTGGAGTATAAGGTTAGTTTCGTTATTTTTATATCATTTCGAATTCATATAATTGGTGCACACACAGTGAACCGTCGCTATATGCATTTTTTAGTCAAATACGAGTACGCTTGTAAAATAATATAGCTTGAGATTGTAGACTAACTGTAAAACATCTAACAAATAAAATGTGTAAATTAAATAATTTTATATATCACTCGAAATCATTAACTACAACTGAGTTTCCTTCAAGCTCCCGGGCTCTCGCAATCCTTGAATGCCACCGGGAGCTAACATAATAATGTACTCATGACGGCATAAAAAATGAAAAAAGTCTACGTCTCTATTTTTATATGCACGGTAACTATTTAATCAACTCAATCAATTCGGTATATTATCGAATTTTTCTTCTAGGGATGCTTTCTTTCCATTCGTTAAGAGTCCCGTAGGAAAATTGCTGCTCTCGAACATTCATTCGTCGCGGTGCGATTCACAACCCTGTAATGCTTGATTGCTTTAACTTTTATGTTACCGGATAGGTACACCCGTGCTCGTAGCCATTCATTGTTTTCCATCCCAGTTGGTACTTGTGGAGCTTCGAGCACTCAATTTAGAACAACGGCAATGGTGACCTAAATGGCCTACCAGCACACGTTGATCCTTTTCTTACATCCCTTTTACTATTTAGCCGATGGTATTGTTTTACTAGATCTCAGAAATCTTTGATACGTGTCATCTTCTTATATTTAATGTATTTTTCTAGGTAAATATGCTCTTTGATTTTTATTTGAATTTTTTGGAACTACGGTTCTGTAAATAAATAAATAACATTTTACGGCGACAAACTGGAACGACTTTACACTCCAGTTAGAAAGCGAATATGAAATTATGACGAATTTTTATTTTTGTTACATATTTTTGCGACTTATTTTTGCATTTTTGCAGTGAGTACACGGCGTCGTGCGCACTATAACACTGTAAAAGAAAGGTTAACCGCGATTTCCTTCTTCGCGTTTTTAAAAGTAACCTCTTCGATTTCCAGGGCTCACTGTACGATACTTCTTGCAACACCGGTGCTCTGTGTAATGCGACCATCTATATTCCAAAGATCTGGCGGAGTTTGCTGTGTTTGCGGGCAACGTCTTAGTTGGAACACTAAATGTTGGTTCGTGCCCGTAGACGATCCAAGTGGGTGGAATATGGCATTATATTATCATCATGTGCCGCAGAGAATGTGCCACACTATAACATTTACTTGAAAGACATTCCTATCCCAAGATGGGCGGACAATATGAACAAGGATAAAGATAGATTCTTGAGTACTGGATACTCAGAAATACAACCGCACTTAACACGTTTCACGCCACTTAGGTCACCGGTGACCTACGTGGCGCCCTTTTCAACAGCGTTACGTTACTTTTTACTACGTTTTTTTTTTCGAACAAATAGTCCATGTATGCCAGCAGTTACATTTTAATGGAATTTTAACATTGAATGTGACCTATATGGCGCCTCTAAGTCGAATGCATTAAAAACATTATGTGGCGTTAAACGTGTTAAGTATACGTTTAGATTAAATAAGTTGACATCAGCTTGATACAGCCCTTGCAGGCTGGTGCCGAAAGCCTCGATATACAATCATTCAAAACGTTACAAAGCGCTCCGTCTTAGTTCGACTCCGTTCTCAACGGAGGTGGATTATTGATTGTCCGTGGCCTGAGCCGAATATCAAAAATTGTCAATTTTTACAGGAACATATCTCAATGTTCATCATCATCATCAGCCTGTTTCCATCCACTGTTGAACGTAAGCCCACCGCATGAGTCTTCATCCTCTTCGATCCTCAGCCATCTGCATCCAGTTCACTACCGCTATTCTTCTTATGAGGTCAGTCCATCTTGGAGGAAGTCAGCCGATGCTTCGTTTGCCAGTTCTTGAGCGACATTCCAATACTTTTCTTCCCCATCGACTGTCGTCTCTTCTACAGATATGTCCTGCCCATTGCCACTTGAGTGTGTCTATTCGTTGGGTATCATCCACTACTTGAGTTCTTCTGCGTATTTCCTCGTTTCGGATTCTATCTTTTAGCGACACTCCGAGCACGGATCTCTCCATAGCACGCTGGGTGACCTTTATTTTATGGGTAAGACTTGCTGCTAGATTCCACGTCTCCGCGCCATAAGTTAATTATTCTTCTTAGAAGGAATGAAATGAACATAGAAAAAAATCAGGTTAGTGGTCACCTAAGTGGACTTTATTTATAACCCATATTATTTGTTCTAATACAAAGTTTTAAGATACACAACAAACAATTAATCGT
Source organism: Glossosoma conforme (assembly GCA_022606575.1). Classification (NCBI taxonomy): domain Eukaryota; kingdom Metazoa; phylum Arthropoda; class Insecta; order Trichoptera; family Glossosomatidae; genus Glossosoma; species Glossosoma conforme. Next base: position 1,784,033 of record JAGTXR010000046.1, read on the forward strand.
GGAATTATCGCTACACAACAATCGAGTTTAGTTCAACGAGTTGTGTACATGATCTATATACTAAAGAATGTTTCAAAAACAATCGCGGTGATCTTTAGAACGTTTTTTTTCTTCTTCTTCTTCTTATCGCCCAGTAATATTAATTAAACTGGTCACCTGGTATTCACAGACGCGAGATTAAATTAAGCCCGGAATGCGCGGTCACAGCGCCATGTAATTAAATCGAGCAAAAGCAAGGTGAGAGGCGGTGAGACTGTGCCGCGAGAGGAATTTGTAGAAATTAACATTTGACCCAAGAATCTTCCAAGTACCGAGTACAAAAACACCAGCGATGTATTAAATTACAATATTTGGTATCACTTATTATACACGGAATTCCGGCGTCAATTGTTAACATAAGCTACGTTAAATAGAGTTCGACATGAAGGCCAAGTGAGAAATTTACAAAAAATGACATTTGATCTAATGGCCAAATTTTTTTTTACACACGATCTACAGTACAAATAAACCTTAAAAACTAATTAATATTATGTATATAACATCACATTTTTATCATATTACAGCGTCTATTGTTGACATTACCAACAATATATAGAGGTGTTCTAGCAGACTATTTATCCGTAAAATAAGGTTCCTAGTGATTTTTCACAGCGTAAAACACGTTTAATTCCATGAATGCGTACATTTTTTTAAAGTTTAAACTTTTACCTATTTTTCTACATAGTCGCCACTGAGGTTAATGCATTTTTGCATGCGGTATACGAGCTTTTGAATGCCCGAGTCAAAAAATCTGCCGCCAAGCCACGCAGATACCTGAGAACCGCTTCTTCCAGCTCTTTTCTATTGCCAAAACGCGTTCAACCCAGGTGTTTCTACATATCAGGGAAGAGATAGGTCTATGTCCGGATTGTAGAGTGGCTGTTTGACAATATCCAATCCAAATTTTGCGATGAGCTCGTTGGTGGCGTTAGCGGTGTGCGATCGAGCGCAAACTGTAGCGCCATGGAAACCTTATTAACGGATAACCCTCATAATAAGATAATATAATTAATTTAACCTAGATGTTGTATTCGAATCTCTACACTATTTATTCGTAAGAGTTGCCAACATAGCGCATGTAGTTGCGCGAGTACAATAGAAGTGCACAGTCCATGTATCCTGACGAAAAGTGACAAGTAGGAGAGAATCGTTATAGAGTGCCGATCAAGAACTGGACATATAAACGTAGGCTGACAACCGACGAGATGGGCAGAAAATCATTCGTTGAAGATGGCCCAAAACTGTTAATATGGACAATCAATGAAGGAGGCCTTCACCTTGCAGTGGGCGCGAATGATTTTTTTATGTAAACACATACAGGAGAATACCGACAGATAGTGATAATAATTTTGAAGTCTCATCTGTGGAATTCTATGGGGCTTACCATGGTGTATATGGCTACACGCTGCATGTGGAGTGTTGATCCGCCAACGTCATAGAGTACAGCCCGAGATTCACGCATCATCCTTTATTATTACAGGAATTTACAATGAATGGGTGGTCTTCACGGGACGACTTTCGCCTACCACCAATTTTAATCAATAGGCCATGACTGGCATTTAACGGGTGATGGATCAAATTCACACCAATCGGGGGTATGTCAGAGCACATAAATCGATTAAAAATCCTTTTTTTTTAATCTCCGTCGGGGATCTAACCCACGACGTTTGCCTTGCAAACCAAACGCTTTTACCATTAAGCTATGCCCGCCGGCATTTGATGAAGATGGCCCAAAACTGTAAAGATGGACAGTCATTAAAGGAGACCATCGCCTAGCAGTGGGTGCATATGAATTTAAAGGCATATATTATTTTCTTCCTTCGATAGTCACTTACAGTTGGGTTTATGTGACCGAAAAAAAAATAGATTTTTCGCACGTCACTACACTCGAGCATTGTCTCTTGAAGGTCCATTATTAGGATCCTTCACGAACCAAAGCGGACCGGCGATGAAAGGTCTCGTCTTGGGCGTATATTGTATCGCAACTTCATCTCTTAGCGATGCTTGTGAGGCCGCTGCGGACGTCCGTGGGACGAGCGGAGAGGTTTCAAAATACTCGATCACAAGAAGCGGGTACGCCTCGTGGACCCGGTTCGGGACAGTGGCGTAATTGGACCATTTCAATAACACAGAGTGTGAAAAAGCATCAATTATACTAAACATAGCAGATAACACGTAAACTAATCTACAACAAATGTAACAACATATTGATTATTTTCTCTTCCTCTTGTTCTCTTTCAAAAGCAAGCTTCATCAACATCCTTGGAGTAACAATCTCGAATAATGTCAAATATCTGTCTGTGTTTCCTCCTTCCTACAATCTGGATCTCTTCAAGAAACAGATAAAAAATCACTTGCAATCTCCCAAACCCACACACAAACACAACACACGTTTCCTGCATGCAACGTCCAGCCTCCCTGGCTGAGCGACATAGAGTGCACTGCTCTTGACCGGCTGTGCTCTCTTGCACGCGATTACATAAAAAATAAATACAGGTATATATTGAAAATTGACCAAAGCATAATTGTAATTCAATTAAAATTATATAAACATTTAGTTTAATTTAGTTTGACTGAACGCGTTTCATCTTCAGACTGATGACAATGTAACATTAGGGATGATCGGTATAATTAATATTTTACTTTTTTTGTTATTCAATTGAAGTTAAAGTTTAAAAATAGACTTAAATATTTATAATAATGAATACTAACATACGAGAATGTATATATAACGAAGAACACATGAAAAAATATAAAATATATAAAAAAAATTTTTTTTTTGCACAAATGTCAGACATTTAGTAGTTACCATGAAAATGAAAAATAAAATAAAAGTGTTGTTAGCGTCAAAAACTAATAAATGAATATAATCATTGTGGTAGGTACTTAAAATTTATTATGTAGAACATATGAATCCCTCCCTCCCTCTTTATTTGTTCGAATCATGCATACAAATCGGTTAAATTTGTTGACACGTAAGTAAACGACAAATGCCAAACAATCCTACATGTGAAATTCACAACAGAATGGCGCATTCACCCGACAAATCCTTCACCAAGAACAAAAGATTTTTGCGTTTTTTTTTTGACAAAAACAAGAGTGGGTACAGTTTTCTGTTACGCCATTGGGTGTGAGTCTTATAATAAAACTTGATATTCCAAATTATAATAGTCCCCGACACGTGTGGCGTGCTGTGGTGAGGTACGCAGCTTCAGACTCTGATTATTTACAAATTATGATCTCAGGGCATAATAAGAGCAGAGGTCTTGATTGGGCAGTTTGCCAGGCATTCCTCGCGGACCGCAACATTATATACTATATGTATCAATCCGGCGTCTAGCGGTGATCAGATTATTGCCTACGAGACGGAATGTGACCGAAGACTTGAAGCACATTGATGACGTCTAAATCAATCAAAACATGTACGGTATTATTGTACTTGATATCAAGCAAGAGAGGGGGTCAAAATACACGGCCTAAGGATCGACATGATAGGTTTGCTGAGGACATTGCTCTGATTGCTGAAACTGAAAACGAAATCACTGAAGCGCTGATCTCTATGGAAAACATATTAAATTCTAACTTTAATATGAAGATAAACAGCACAAAAACCTAAGTCATGAGAGTATGCCGCAATGAGCAGCAGATCATTAATATGTCAATGCTAAGAGTAAGAATAAAATGTGCAAAAGAGTTTGTATACCTTGGAATTACGATCTCCTGGGATGGCAGAATAAAAAGAGAAGTCAACAGAGGCATACATCAAGCAAAGCTAGCGTTCAATAAAAAATCGAAAATTCTTGAGTCAAAAAATATTAACTTAAAGCTCCGCAAGCAACTTGCCAAACATTTGTTTGGAGCATCTAGAATTAGATGTACGGCTGTGAGACATTGTGCTTATCTGAAAGTGACATGTGGTCACACAGATGAATTCTTGGAATTGACACGAGACGAGGCGAAAACTATTTCGGTTGACAGAGGTTTGTGGCGGTAGTTTTTGACAGTCATAGGCTTCAGTTAAGGGAGCGGAAATAGTGATGATAATAATTATAATTGACAGGCTTGGTAATTCCAAGGTGATTGAAGGGATCGCTGCTTTGCAACCTCTTTAACTTCCAATGTTTATCAAACGAATTGCCCTTCTTCTTATTATGACAACACTTTGAATACTCCAGTTAATAAAAGTGCGAATCCACAGTCAAACGACCTCTTTGTTTCGTACTGTAGAAACGTTAAACATATTGACGTATCATCGAGTACCACCGAAATAAATTGGTATATTCAACATATATATTAAACCCTTCTTTCTATCGTGTTTATCTGATGTTCCACGACCGTTAACGCTTCAGTTTGATAAATCAAATTGGCGGCAAGTACACTTTCTATATGTACCCCCACTTCGATGGTCTCATGGAAATTGTGTGTGTTAGACGTTGTTCTTAATTGGTTTACTCATTCGCTACCTCTCTTCATCAATTGCGGCGTAAAATTCGTTCAATTATTGTAATGAAGAAAGCACTGATACCGTGGGATCTGGACCCAAAGTAACAATGAAGCTATAGGAGCAGGCAATATTGAATTAACCTATTCAGACATACCAAATAATTGCATTTAAAATACAGGTTGACTAAAATTAAAAAAAATTAAAAAAGTTTAAATTTTATATTATTTTTTATTTTTGATTACATATTTGAGACTCCCATAATTCCATCTTACAAGTATTTTCAGTTGATAACCTTTACGTTTTTAAAAATGCAACTTAAAAGTTACTTTAAATTAATGGAAAGAAACATCGATTCAGGTATTTGACGATATTTACGAGTAGAACCACGAAGCATTTTTAAATAAAGATTTGTCCACCATTACATGCTAACATTGCGATATCCGTCCATTATCTGGAGCATATGTCAGTTCAAATTGCCTCCAGCTAACATTGTTCACTCCTTGCCCCATGACATTTTTGCACCCATAAGTTCACGTGGGAACATATATGGGAACATATATGGGAACATATATGGGATCGACCTACAGGCTTAGAGCCGGGCAGGTACACTTCAATTTTTTTTCCATGGAACACCTAGGTTTTCGGCATCAGCCTGTAGGGGCTATATCCAGCTGATATCGATATGTTTTCCACTGCGCTCTATCCTCTGCAACACTCTTCAGGTATATATGACTCGAAGTGTCGTGTCTACTACTGATTTTAATACAATATATTTTGAAAATTACAAATGTGTAGTTTCGCTGAGAATTATCAATCTAAATGTTTAAAAAAATGAATATTTAATTTCAATGTCTCGTTACTTTCGACATGTCTTGTATGTATCTGATTCCACGGTTACGCGTTGAGGCACCGAAACGTAGAAAGTACCGCAGCGGCTCGCAAGATCTACAATTACCAGAAAGAAATTGTGGCGTCTATAAAAATATAATTATTATTGCAGCTAATCGATGAAAGATCTGGGTCCCTTTTAATGACGGACCAGCGTCTGTTTCGGAGCAAACCACACTCACGATCGCGGTCAGTACTGGAGCCATTACGGCTGAGAGCATGCCAGTCCAATGTGAGGTCGCGGACTGTATATGCCCCCTAAAGCCCTTTTATCACACACGTAGAAATGTCCTTCAGTTAATAATTCTCGACATCTTGTCCATATGTTCATATTTCTCGCTTTTCGTGGCTTTAAAATGTGTTCAAGAAGCTAAAAGAACGCTACCGCGATCGGACCAGTATGTATTTATTTAATATATGGTTTTTTTTTTAATATTTATTAGAATGTTATTTTATTATTTCAATATTCTAATCTACTTTTATAGATCACTGACTATATTACAATATTATTATTAATTAAATATAATTATACTAAACATAAAATTCTTTTCAACGCGTCAATTCAAGCAGAAAAATAGCGGCAGAAGCGGGATGTGAACCGCGGACCTTGGAAACCAACTATGCCCAGGTATTCATACCGCTCAGCCAACTGGGCTATTGCTATGCCTGGACCGACTCACGTTGAAACTAGTATTTATGTCATTGTTATCATCGTATGATAGATGTCGCTATAGTATATATTCAAAGTATGTATATTTTTAATTTTATTTTTTATTATTCAATCAGTCATCATTTATTCACAAGCTCAATATTATTACTTTCCGACAGTCTATTTATTTTAGTAAGTACCACTCGGGTCTCGAACCAAACTATAGACTCAATGGATGAGAAACGACTACTTATAGGTCCGACCCGGACTTTATAACCAATCATTTACCTGTGTTACTGATGAATAATTTTACCATCTTGGTATTGTCTCAAGGAGACATTATTATATGGATTTTTTTAATGCCGGTATTTATTTAAATTTTAGAAAAACAAAAAGGCGACATCTGTTTAATACGAATGCATCAATAATATAAATACGTCAAAATTGCCTAACTGGTGTGATGGAAGAATTGGTCCATGTCGATCGCGCTCTGTATAGAATAGAACTGGTGCATAGTTCGTGGTTCGAATCCTAGCATCTACCGTTCCTTTTCCCCCAAAAGTTGTTGAAACAAATTTGATGTACAATTGTATGTTTGTATCAATTTATTAAAATTGTAGCTTATTTAAAATCTTCTAGCATCCAAATTATTTTTAATACTTTGAAATAAATTTTTGAGTACGTACTAACAGAGTGTTGTGAACTTTCTTAATTAACACTGCCTGTACCTTTTCATTAATGTCAATCTCGTGGAAGCGTATACGAAAATCTTAACACCATTGACAAGAACGTGTCGACTTAGAACGAAAAGCTTATCCAGCTAATTCTTTAACGCCACAGAAATGCTTTGAAATGATCACAAATTCATGTATATTTCCTCGCTACTAATCCCTTCAATATCTACAAGCACACTACCAGTAACAATATTTCCATGCCGCATCCATACTACTTAGTTGAGCATCATAAAATCTTCTTATAGTGTTATCCTGTGTGAGTGCAGTTATATGAAGAACAAATAAAGCGATAAAATAGGCTTAGAATATCGACTAAAACGTTCAATAGATCGAATAACAGATATTAGAGTGCCGTTGATTATCTTTGTCAGGAGCTTTGAAATGAATATTGAATATTAACAATTCGTATGCGACCCAGCTGGTTATGAAGGCAAGTAACCCCTGCATTAGATTGCTAGAATGGGACACGTTTCGTATAAATATTGTATACATCGTGTTAACGCACTTAAAGCAATCGTTTCTTCTATAGACTCCGATACGGAATATCGAAAATAAAGTAACATTCAGCGGTAAAACAAAACGGAATGTAATAAACGTCAGAATAGTGCTGCTATGAAAGGCGTGGATTCAGTTCAAACTGTTATTTATAACGAGAAGGATTCATAGATTTCATTGCTTTAGTGCACTGGATGTCTCGCCAACGTAATTTAACCTAACTTAAGGATTTTTCCAGTGATCGTTGAGTCCACAGATCCATAGGTCTCGTTGACGAAATAACTTAGGTTAGGTTATCGAGAATCCAGTGCACCAGTCCCGTGTACCAAATGACCCATGCACCAGACGTCCAGTGCTCCCTACGGCGTTACCGATGTGTCGTTAAACAAATTGTCTGGGAACGAAATGCAACGGTACCCACCATACATATATATATGGCACATCACTGCATTGAAATAAAATAAGATAAAATTTACAAGTTCACTAGTGCCAGGTAAGTGAGGGGAGTAGTAGTTGAGATTAAAACAATCTGCTGGGAAACGCTAGTATTTAATTGAAGCGATGCACTTAATGTTGTTAATAGTCGATTGCACAAATTGATTAACTCACGCCATTGCGCTCGCCGTAAATCAAATTACACCTTTGACTCGGGGAAATCGAAACCCTTGCGCAGGTTAATTTAATGTTGTTACTTGCAGTGGATGGAGTTTGTCTTCTTTGGCCAAATTCCTGAAGTTTCCCAACCGATGATGCAAGAAATAAAACCGCATCTGCATGGAAGCGTTTACCTCAACACTTTACTGCAGTTTTTACGTCATAATATTACATTCCGCGGACAATAATTTGCGGTGCGGATACATGAATACGCACATACTTCCTATAAATATTTTTGCCAAAGGTGCTTTAGAGGTAGAACGCTCGTTTAAAGTAAAAATATTAAATATAATTTTATTTTTTTACTTTTTCGTGTAATCACATGTTGGAGAGCACAACCGGTCGAGACAAGTGCACTCTATGACGCTCAGACAGGGAGGCTGGACGCTGCATACGGGAAACGTGTGTTGTATTTGTGTGATGGGTTGGAAATATTGCAAGTGTATATTTATGTTTCTTAAAGTGATTCAGATTGTAGGAAGGAAAAAACGCAGACGCTGGAAGAGCATTCCAAAGCTTACCCCGGTGGCATTTAGGTTTGTCATTGATTACAAATCTTTATCATTATATTATATGATAATCAAAAAACGAAGCTGCAAATATCAATGTTACGATGGTTTGACTTTGTAAGGAGGGATGATATATGGGTTCGAACACTTATGAAGTACTATGCAGCTCAGGTGTCGCTTGACAAGTGATGGATTGAGAAAGGCTACGAGTTATTCGAAGCTGCAGTATCCTAAAGAGAGAACATTTTTTTTTATGTAAACACATACAGGAGAATACCGACAGATGGTGAAAGTAATTCTGAAGTCTCATCTGTGGAATTCTATGACGCTTACTATAGTGTATATGGCTAAACGCTGCATGTGGAGTGTTGATCCGCCAACGTCATAGACTACAGCCCGAGATTCACGCATCATCCTTTATTATTACAGGAATTTACTATGAATGGGTGGTCTTCACGGGACGACTTTCGTCTACCACCAATTTTGATTAATAGGCTATGACTGACATTTTACGAGTTATGGATCAAATTCACACCAACCGGGGTATTTTTAGAGCTCAGAAATCGATTAAGAATCCTTTTTTTTATCTCCGTCGGGGATCGAACCCATAACCTTTGGCTTGCAAAGCAAACGCTTTACCATTGAGCTGTGACCGCCACTACTTACGTAACACTACTACAGAGTTTTCCATTGGAATATGGACCTATCACGAATAATCTAATAACTCTTTCGCATCGGTAGCCGATATATTCCATCTAAGAATCCCCTACCGTTGACATCGGTAGCCGTGATATATCGTTATGCCACTTTCTTAGAATAGATTTTTAAGCATCATATGATAGCTAAAGGATAAAAGAACCAATGTAATATATGAAAATAGACCAGATAAGTACATTTATGCTTCAAATACTAGTTTTATAATTGATAGTATAATTTGTATTCCACCGAGCCGTAAATAAAGGGTTAAAGGAACTACATTTTACTTTTACAAATTTATTAAGAAATCTCAAAGAGAAATAACATTTTTTATGTTGGTCGCTTATGCAGTTTTATTGCTTCGTAAAATCGCACTTAAATAACATTGAATTGACGTTTAATATCCGTAAATCACATGAAAACGACGTAGAAAGTTGATTCAGCCTATACGGTAGCGTATTCCATTACGCAGACTACGATAGGCAATGTTTCTAGAGCCCCTCTGAACTTTCGTCGACGATTCTCTATCCACCCACTCTTAAATGCCAAATAAAAGTGATTTGATCTCTTGCGTGCATCAGCGATAAATCAGATCGAGTTAAAATATTTACAATAAAAATGGTAAAATAAATGAAAATACTAAATTATTATATATTTTAATAACATATAGGTAGTATTTTGTCAACAAATTAATTTTATCATATAAAAGGAAGAAGTCTTATATAAGAATTCTCGGAATTTCCTGGAAAGCCTACGTCACAAACAATGAGGCTCTCAGCATAATCAAGGAAGACAGGCAACTAGCAAGAACTATCTCAGAGAGGCGAGCCCGATTTATTTGTTACATCATGCGCCACGGTGGTCTTCTTTGCGACATTGTGGAAGGGATGATTGAGGGGAGAAATTACAGAGGGCGCCCTAGACGGGAGTATTTGCGGCAAGTGTTCCAGGACATGAGTTGTAGCACTTACGCTGAGCAAAGAGGGTTGCAGAAGATCGAGAAGAGTGAAGATCGAGATGCAAGATTTTGCTGCTGCAAACCAATCAACCGGATTGATACTATGAAGAAGAAGTCTTATAGAAAGCTGAAAGTTAATTAAAAAATATCATCAAATCTAATTATTTATAACAAAATTACATTTTCTTGCTAATGTGTAACAATATGTCTCTTCTTCTTCGTAGTATCAATCCGGAGGATTGGTTTGCAACAACAGAATCTTGCATCTCGATCTCCATTCCTCTCGGTCCTCCGCAACCCTTTTCAGCTCAGCATAAGCGCTACAGTTCATGTCCTCGAATACTTGCTGCAAATACTCCCGTCTAGGGCGCCGTTCTGCAGTAATGTTCGAACATTCCAGGTGGCATATCTTGTTGGCTGAAGGTTTTTCTTATTTGTCTTGGTTGTTTTGTCTCGAGCAGTCCCCGACCGGAGATCCGATTGGGGGACTATTTATCTCCGGAAAATTTTACTTGAGATGCAATCATTTTTTTGCTGATACGTGGGATGTCTTTAAGACCTTTAATGTGGTATTTTCCCTTTATTTCCACATCCTAATGCCGTTGACCATAAAGGTTCATCCGCCTTAGGAGGGCATTTACTACCTCGGACAATAGAGTGCCCTAACCAGCTTGACCTGATGAGGTTAGCTGGGTGTTAGCTTATTCCGGCCAACATTCATGTCTCTATTTGTAAAAATATTTTGTTTTATGATTATTTCATCTGAATTACTTAATATATACTCGTATATGAAGCGATCCGTATAATTTTTAAGAATATATTATATTTCTGAACATCCTTACGAGGGTTGTATTGGGAAAATCAATTTCAAACTGTCTTATAATAGTTTGAAAAATGTGTATGAAATTCATTAATGTTTTAATTAAAAGTAATTAACATAGGAATTGAGCATAACTTCTTAATTATGTATAGAAAATATTTAATTACAGAAAAAAAACGGACCTAGGCTACTAAGCTACAGGAAGCAAAGCCAGTTGTCAACCTTAGACTTCAACGAGTGGTCGCGAACGAAACCTGACAAATCCATCAATATGTATTATGAAGGAAGTAAGCACCGACGATAGAAAAGTATTACGAAGCGTAAGGATGCCTTTTATTAAGAAATTTTGAAATAACCGACGTGTTCTTATCAACCACAAGCTATTTGGTTGAGGGTGGATGCAAGAGGGATAAATTCTGAGTTCAAAAGAGCAACGACCGTGATGATGACGTAAAACCAACTTTACGTCTATAATTTGAGATTAAACATAATAGTGATATTATCGATTAATATATCTAAACAATATCTTACCTCTAAACATGTCAAATTTTATTTAAAAAAAACTATTTCTGGACTCAAATATGTAAATACGTTACTTTTCTTTAAAAAAACTATAAAACCATATTTATAAGAAATATTTTGAAATTACTTGGAAAATTACAAAATTATTGATCACTATGACAGTTGAATTGTTTTGCTGTAAAGGAATGAGATGATATATTTATTTCATGGCATATATTTATGTCAAAATAAATTATTCTTTTTTTCACTAGTCTTAATTAAAATAGTTGAGTACACATGTTAAAATATATTAAAATACACTATGACACTTACTGCGAAGCATTCCTAAAAGTAAAATTTGATGTTGTTTTATGTGACGTTTTAATCTTATTAAATATTTATAAGAAGCGAAGCTTACATTCATTTTGATAATTTAAATAATTTAGCGAGCGTTCTAAAAAGGTTACATATATTAGGAAATTTACTTGAACTGTCAAAAAAATGATGCTATAATATCTCTATTAGTATATTTTAGTATTTCTATATTAGGTATATAACGAACATACACACATAATTTACAATAATAAGAAACTTACATTCTTCAGAGGCGATGCGTGTATCGAGAAATTCAAGCACTTCAATTATTAGCGTAATAAATCTACAGGCATTGCCTTCTCGGTGCCGGAGACCGGACCAACATCTCAACACACAAGTGAGCACTGCACATTACGTCAAAAAACGAAAAACTGCTTTAAAAACACCGTCAAAATATCAAAAACTCGACAAACAACGTAAAATCAATAATAATTAAGAATGTAAACGTTTATCAAATCACTTTATTTTGGTATAACATTTCAAAATGTTATATTTTAGACTTATTTACAGATTTTTAAGTACAAAGCAATATTTATTACAAGCATGGATATTAACTGCTTCACATACGACGGAAATACGTTTTAAATTGAAGAAATATCATTTATTTGTATGTTTATAAATAATAAACGTTTAAAAAGTCACTTTTCGTTCGTTGTTTTCGAACGTTTTTTTAAACATGTAGGTATTTAGTGTCAGCACTTTTTTTATATACACGGTATCTAGCAACACTTGGCTTGCTTGTAATCTCGAATGTCACACGGGCGTTTAAACGTTTGGGGTGCGATTTGGTGTGATTTTTTAGCGCGCTTAGTGGTGATAATGATTTTGTTGGGTTGTTTTGTGTATCAATGGCGGGCCGTTGGCGAGTTCGGCCGCGGAGACGTGCGAGCCGGAGCGCGCGCGGAACTGTACTGAGCGGGAGCTGCGCATGCGCGCGCGCCGCCATATTGGAATGTGACCCCGGGCTGACCTTGAAAATATGCCGGCTATGGCCACCACCACCGCGAGCCTGGCCGCGGCAAGACAGCAATACACTCTCGCAGGTACGTCAGCTTAAATTATATTTAATTTAATATTAATCTTATATAATCTTCTTCGTAGTATCAATCCGGAGGATTGGTTTGCAACAACAGAATCTTGCATCTCGATCTCCATTCCTCTCGTCCTCCGCAACCGTTTACAGCTCAGCATAAGCGCTACAGTTCATGTCCTCGAATACTTGTTGAAATACTCCTGTCTAGGGAGGTTTCAGTAATGGCCAGATTTGATATTGTTGGCTGAAGGTTTTTCTTATTTGCTTGTTTTAGTCCCCACCCGGAGATCCGATTAAATCAGGATGTCTTTAAGACCTTTAAAATCTTTCATCAATCTGTCATTTCTTTGTGATACTAAACATTCACATTGTTCGAGCGCCAGTCAAAATAAATGGCGTCCAAAAATAATGCAAATCGTTTGAAAAACTAACTTCTTAGGCTTTCGACGGCCTGATTTAATATTGTGGCTTTTTGGGTTAAGCCAGAATAATATAAATAAACCAACACAACTAAAAACCTGAAGAAGACCTCTGCAATGGCGTTTGAAATATTGGTTGAAGGAAGTTAACCACACACGGCTAAACCCAAAAGCCTCAATATCGTTTGAAAAACTATTAAAATATTTTGCAATACATTATCAAGTATTATTTTGCAATACATTATCAATATATTTGCAAAATATTATCAAGTAAAACACTATATAATACAGAAATTATTCAATTAAGGTTAAGAATATTTGTTTTTTGTCAACTTAAAGATTAAATTAGACCAAACAAATCTAATTTTAGTTACTTTTCGTTTGAGTTTAAGATCATTTTAAAATGTGTAGTATGTTAAAAATTATTATCTGGTTATTTATAATTGTTCATCACTATCATATTAATTATTTTAGGTTAAAAGATGTTTTTTAACACTTTGTAAGACATATTTGATATCAATATTACAGAAAAATATCTAAAGTCAAAACCTACATATGAATTTCGTTTCAAACGTGTTTTCTAATCTAAACTTAGTTGTGGAATTCTCGTCAATCACCGTCATAGAAAACACTAAGCGAACATAAAACTAGAAGTAGAACACAATCGAGAATATCTAATTATTTTAAGCGGTTATTTTAAGCTTGTCAAACCCGAGTCTAAGTACACCTAATTGTAAAAGTTATTGTAAACCTATAAAACATATGGCGCTTACACTACACTTGTAATAAATTTGCACATTTTACCTTAGCTTAAGCAATGTTAGAATTCGTATCTATCTGAAATTTGCAGAAAAATAATCTGCGATGCGGGGATTCGAACAAATAGCCTCGCACACCATGTCCAGATCTTTTGCACAACGCAATGTCCACACGACAACGGATTGACTGTGCTTACATCAACCAAATCTGATATATTGTGAAAACGTTCATTCGGTCTAAATTTCATTATTCCACTTGCAATTTTGTATGTTAAATGGTAAGCGTCATATAATCTACATATGGTTTTTCTTCACCCCTATTTATTGGTATCCTTTTGTGTGTTTTAACGTCAGAAAATTTGTTTTATAAAATGCATGCAAGGCGTCGAGCTTCTTAAAAGCTCAGAGTTTATCACGCACGTGCAAGAGTGCCCCGATGATCGTTGCACGGTCTTGGCGTTAATAATATAGGCAGTGAGTTCCAACTTCCAAAGCACAGAGTGCCTGGCTCTGCACCGAGTATGTAATGTGCTCCAGCGTCAGAGAAGACTGTGAAACACGTTAAATGAAGAGATAAAGGTTCACGTGTTGCGGAAAGACGATAATAACTGAGATTTGATCATTTTCTAAAAGCAGATCACGTAATGGAAGATGTTAATAATACAAAACTATTTCGTTATATCTTTTAAGAAAGTAAGTATTATAATTTAAGAAAAGCTAACCTAACTTCATCATCATCAGCCTGTATCCGTCCACTGTTGAACGTAAGCCTCCCGCGTGAGTCTCCATCCTCTTCGATCCTCCGCTTTCCGCATCCATGACACTCTCGCTATTCTTCTTATGTTGTCAGTCCATCTTGCAGGGGGTTGGCCAATGCTTCGTTTGTCAGTTCTTGGGCGCCATTCCAATATTTTTCTTCCCCATCGACCGTCGTCTCTTCGACAGATATGTCCTGCCCATTGCCACTTGAGTGTGCCTATTCGTTGGGTAGCATCCACTACTTGAGTTCTTTTGCGTATTTTCTCATTTCGGGTTCTATCTTTTAGCGACACTCCGAGCATGGATCTCTCCATATCTCCGAAAAAACCTAACTTAAACTTACCTAATTACCAATTCACGGAAGGTATCAAAATTACACCCATCTGATTACTATTATTATATCAACATTTAAGAAGCATTTTTTTTTATTATCAAATGGTCATTGTAAAAGCGCTTCTTCGTCTCTTTAGATAAAAAGGCGAGACTTGAGTCTGCCTCTGAAGGATGCCTTCGTTTCCTGCTCTCCAGAAGCGAGTTTCAGGCTGTTGATACCGTAAAACTGAGAGGATGTTTGCGAAAGACCGTGATAGACCTTCCATCAGCTGCAGGATAATTCTGCTTACTCTGACTGATCTGAGTGTCTCTCCGTGCGAAGTAATAGTTAGGTTAGGAATATCACCTCATATTCGTAATTTTAACATCTTCCGTGAATTGATTGTCTACCTATTTGATCAAATTTCCGTTTTTATTTTATTTTATTAATTTATTTTATGTATTTCACAGAACTGCAGCTCCAAGGTACAAACAATAAGAAACATAGAGTATACATAAATAAACAATACATACAAAAGATAATAAAAAATAAAATAACATAAAAGAAGAAGAAGATGACACGAAGATGTGAATTGGTAATTAGGTAAGTTTAAGTTAGGTTTTTTCGGAGATATGGAGAGATCCATGCTCGGAGTGTCGCTAAAAGATAGAACCCGAAATGTGTCAAAGATCACAGAGATCTAAGAGAACAATACCACCGACAAAAGAGGAAAAGGATGTAAGAAAAGGATCGAGGTGTGATGGTAGGCCATTTAGGAGCGCCATTGCCGTTGTACTAAATTGAGTGCTCGAAGCTCCACAAGTATAACTGCGATCAAAAACAATGGATGGCTACGAGCATTGGTGTACTTATCTGGAACATACAAGTTAAAACATTCAAGAATTATTTTTTATCATTTATATA